>CM039679.1:215575709-215671805 GCA_022537955.1 Schmidtea mediterranea | reverse complement strand
AAATTGCCGTCTCATCAAAATGCTCTGTATTAATTTAATGACATCAACGTACTAATGGGGCGGGCGCAAGTGCAGAAGCTGACGTAATGAATGATGCCAACAAATGGTGCTTTGGGAAGTCTTATTTCTACTAAAGGTGTAATGAACAAGCAATGAAACTACAATCCATAAGGATATTCTATTATAAGTGCAGCGACCAACACTGCCCATCGCCACCCACCATCGGGACAATCTCTTTCCTCATATACTTCTTCTTTAGAATCTTCATTTTTCACGTTATCGTTATTTTCTTTATTGTTAGAAATCATTAAAGATATTTATGTTATTAAAAAGTTATTAAAAATAGTTTAGTTAAATTCGATAAATTATTTATTCGAAAATATTATTTTTTTTATTAAATATAAATAATATTTATAAATTTATTTATTCTAAAATTTATTTTTTTTTTAAAATTTTTAATAATATCTTAGCAAATTATAATTTTACATAAAACTTATATAGTTTTAATAATTTTTTGCAAATTTCTTTGCTCTTCCAATTATTTATTTCTAAGACTTTATATATGGAACTTTTACATCGACTAATTTTAATGTTTAATTAAAAATATTATCCTAATAAAAAAATTCAGTTAGTAAATATTATTTTTTAAAATATTTTTTCACTTTTAATTTAAAAAAATATATATTTTTGTATTTTTTAAAAATTGATCTTCAGTATGTTTTTTATATCAATATTTAGTTTTCTTTGGCTTTCGAAAATAAATAGATCTCTTTGTTTTTTTGATATTAGGAGAATTTATTTTTTATATTTATTTAATTTTTTAAAATTTTAAATTTTAATGAAAAAAGTTTAAGTGTTAAAGTTAACGAAAAATTTTAAAAGTTAATATCAATTAAATTTAAATGTTGAATCATTTATATTTAATTTACTAAACTGAAAAAGTAACTTTCTTACAAAAAAAAATTTATTAAAACCTAGAAATGTAATATTATTAAAATAAATTAAAAATGACTAATAAAAATTAAGCATTATTGAAAGTTAGTATTTTTAATTTAAATAATTAAATAAATAATTTATTAATTTATAATTGAAAATATAATATGTTAAGTTTTTCAAAATAAATAATTTACATTTATAAATGATTTATAATTTGTATATTTACATAGTTTACATTTCAAATATTTTGGAAATTTTTAAAGTTTAAATAATATTTCGTTTCAAAATATTTTTAAATTTTAAAAGGACAATTTTAAAAATGTCAATTAATACTTTTAAATATATTTAATATATTTAAATTTTAAATAGTTATTTTTTTACTTCAAAAATTTGAGACTTTTTTAATATAGAAAAAGTCAAATTTCATAAATCTGTTCAAGTTCGTCTGATTTTGAAAATAAAGTTGGTAAGGAATATTATAATGATTGAAAGATTAAGTGTTGAATTCATACGGTGGTCATGGCTTACAACACAAAACGTATGTCGTGGCATAACTACGACAAACTTTTTAAAGAAAATTTAATAATATTCCAGTAATTCATTGCAAAAGAAAGGGTTGTTGATTACGGATTAAGAAAAAGTTACAAAGATTGACGTACATTAATATTATTTAAATGCAAATATGTTCCATTTTTAAACAAAGTACAAAAATTCATTTTAACATGTATAATTAATAATATAATTATATTAATATATATATTTATTATGTAAGCGTTTTATTCATAATATTAATTATTTACATAAATTTGAAATTTGTCTGTAAGTAATTTATTTATATCTCATCTATATTTACCAATATTTTCTGTCTCACACAGCTAACGAATGATATGTTTATTATAAATTAAATATTTATAATAAAAGATAATATTTTTATTAATAATATACTTAATTATCATTATTTGTTACAACTAAGGATTCATTTGGATGTCTTTGCTTATATTAGTTGATTTTTATTTTTTAATTTAATTTATTATGCTAAATGTCAGGCTAAATGGTATTAAACTAATATAATAAAAAATGACAAAAAGGATTGGAGAAAAATCGATCTTTATTACTGAAAATTTATGAAAGTGAAATGACGTTTATGTCTGCTTTTAAAATGGAGAGGAATGTAAGAAAATTATAAAATTAATTATCATACAAATAAATTAAATCACATAAGTTGCCATCAAGTTGAAATGGTTGTTTCAATTTTCGGAAATTACTGGACATATTTTTAATTAATAATAAATCATTAAAACAAAAGCTTACAGAGTAATGAAAATAAAAATATATCCATAACATGGATCCGATTACTACCCAGTGATTGTAAAACCGGACTAAATAATAATATTACTAATAAAATAAAATAAATATAAAATTAATATAATAATAACAATAATTTATTATTTATTATTATATTATTTTATTATTATATATATTATTTTAATTTTTTAATATATTATATATTATTTATTTTTATTATAATTATTATTTGTATTATTATCATATATATATTATTATATTATTATTATTTTATTCTTATATTATATATTATTAATTTATATTATTATATATTATATATATTATTATTATATATTATATTATTTTGATTATAGTATTTATTATAATTATTATTATATATTATTTTATTATTAATTATTATATATATTATTAATTTATATTATTTTATTATTATTATTTTATATTATTTTATTAATTATTTATATATTTATTTATTATTTTATTATTATTATTAATTATTATTATTATTATTATTAATTATTATTTTATATTTATTATTTAATTATTATTAATTATTTTATTATTATATTATTATTATTATTATATATTATTATTTTATTATTATTATATTATTATTATATTATTATTATTATTATTATTTATTATATTATATATTATTTTATATTAAATTATTATTATTACTTTAATTGAGTTTTGACAAAAAATATTTGTATTATATATGTTACAATATTTGTCAAATGTATGCTCACATTTTTCATTAAATAAATTCAAATTTTATTTAAATTTTACAAAATGCCAAAAAATTAAGAAAGTGAATCAAAAATTTTTATCAATTAAATGAGATAAATATAAATACCTTTTTTGGAATTTCTTACAAGATAACAATTGTCGAGGACTTTCTGTTTACGCATCTGATCAGTAATGCTTTATAAGGATTTTTCAATGAGATTAGAATTCGTTCGCTGATTGTAATGGTGAGAAAATCGAATAAATTTTTTCTATTTTGATAATAAATATAAAATATAATTTATTTTTTTTAATTTTTATTGTTTTTGTGAAATAATTTTATTTGTTTAAATCTTAAAAGTTTGTGAAGAAAATAATTTTATAATAAATATTCATATGTAAAAATCAGGGTTCACACATTTTTTCGATCACTACTCCTGTCCGGTTTTGACGGGTACTCTAGATTACATTATTATTATACCACCAAAACAAAATTCATCTTATTTTATTATCGAGATATATTCAAACTAAAATTTCAATGTAGTAAATATTCAAAACAACACAAAACTAATGAACTAAATATTTGTTATAAGATTGTAAAATATTAATTAATTATTACTTTAATTATTATACATAGAATACATTCTCAAATATATGTATTGTTTAAAAATGGAATTAAATTCCCTAAATTCATTCATAATTATTTATTTTGTGCATTTTTTGTGAGAGTAAAATAAATAAATAATTTTCTATTAATAGAAGTGATAAAACAAAATATATATATAATACAAACACGCTGTCAGATAGTAGAAAATCTTAAATAACTAAACGAATTCTACATGAATGATAATCACACAATGATTGAAAAAAACAAATGATTATTGATTATAAAAAATTCCACAATTAAATATAATGGTTTATATTAGAAATAAATTGTGATCAGTATTATGGCATCGATAAAATTATATATAGAATTTTTACTTGAAAATTATCATAATTTTCTGATTATAAAAAAGTAGAATTATGGAGAATCTTTATGGTCAAAACTTATAATTTTTATTTATTTAATATCTCATTAACTTTATTTAATAATTAGATTTTGTAGATAAATAGTTAAATAATTAAAATTGATTCCAGAATGATTTTGTTTGCAAAAATATTGATCATTAATTAAATTTTAATTTTTTTTAAATTTTAAAAAAAGAATTTTGTTCCTATATGAATTTCAATATTTTTAACTTTTATGAATAGTTCCCTATTATTAATATGTTGATTTATATATGAGCGTGAAAAGAGATCCAAATTACGTACTCAATATGGAGGCTATCACAAAATCATATGGATATGTCAAAGATAAAACACTTAATAACTGCAAAGCAGTGGTTATTGGTGAATAAAAAAATATAGTAATTGGATGTTAACAAATATATAGGTAGTAATACAGTAGTAATTATATAAGCATGCAAAGTAAGATCAATGGTAATTCCGGTGGAAGACACATCCAGTAGAGCATGAAGTATGTGTGAAACAGGGAGCTTGGGGAATTTAACATGCAAAAACAACATATAGCACACACCCAAATGGGCGAAACACAGAATGTCTTACGGAAAAAAACTAAAATATGTCGATGCTTAAAATATTACACCAACCTAGGAGTATGAAATGAAATTAAGAGAAGAGAATTATAAGACAATTCGAACAATTAGAAAGAAAATTTAAAAAAGAATCTTCGCCAAGGAAAATTAGAAAAACAACATGATGAATTAAAAGATAGTAATCACAGATTCAAGCAAAGGCCCTTTATGGATACATTTTCTTACAAAAGAAGAGAAATTAGCTATCTCAAAACCATCTATGACATCAATTAAAATAATAGAGTAAATAAATTACTTGGCAGAAAGAAACGTTTTGTTATTTATTTAAAAGTATTACTAATTATAATTTTACTGGTATATTATATTCTATATTTATTTATCTACTAATTTTAAAAATTATTCATATAAATATTAAATTTCAAATCAACTGTTTGGGTTCATCGAGGTTTTTGATTTGATTTCAAATCAAATATATTTTAAAAATTAAGAACTTGATGATATTTATAAAATAAATTTTTAATCGAGTTTTAAATTTTTATTAAATTCCAAAATTAAAAGAAATGCTCAATTTTAATTTAATTGCATAGATAATACTAATAAAAAGTAATAATTTTTTTGTTCCACAAAATTTAAACAATTTTCTAAATTTTCAGAATTTCACATTTAGTTTTAAAAAATTTTATTATTACTAATTTTTTAATATTAAATAATAATTTTGTAGCAGAATTTCATTTTAAAAAATATATATTTGATTATATTAATTATTAAACAATAAAAATATTATTTTAGTTACTAATTCTTATTTTTGGAGCATTAAGGAAGTCAACTTACGATGTCAATGACATTTCTTGAAAAATTTAAGATTAAAAGTTCAAAATTATTTTTGTTATTTTAACAAGTTGAGGACATTGCGGCTATAGCCGTCAGCGAGTTCACATGTGGCATGATGGCTAAGCCGTCAAAACGAACGTCCGTTTTAGACACACGGCTTTTTCAGCGTTTAAACAAATGTTTATAACAGGGAATAGAAGGAAACATCATATGCTGCAAATTGCAGTCAAGACTGCACTGTGTCCTGCCATCTTTGAAACATGGCCATAACGAAAATATGTTATAATAATTATAAAATTAATAAATTTTTTTTGTCATTTATTTATTTTTGTTTGATTAAGATAATAGATACCCAAAAATCTTGTTGATACAAAAATGCTTGTTTGAACCATTTAACTGTATTAACGTTTTTAAAATTTTGCTGTTATATAGCGCCATCGTCCTATCCACTTAGTGTATAGAGCCGGCTTGGCGCCATGACGTTATAGCCGCAACCTAATAAAGGTTACTAAATTAATCAAAATTAAGTTTATTAAGCAGAAAGAGTAAACATACTCTAACATCTAAAATCAAAAAACAATAGTGTCATTTTCGAATCGCTTGTTCTTGTCCGTAACGTGTTAAAATGTACTTTTCCCATTTATTTGGTATATTTTATCATTTTATGAATTTGTCGATGAACGAATATAATGGCATTTATGCGAAAGGATTTGATAACAATAAATATTCATACTGCCATATTAATATAAGATGTTTATCTATATATTTATTATAATATATAATTTATTATATAAATAATTTAATAGGCATGTCATATTAAAATAAGAAAGAATATTCAAACAAGTTCACGATATATTTCTAGCAATAGCCTTAAATAAAAATAGAAAATAACTATCGATATGTATAAACAAATTTAATATTTAAAATATTTTTTTTTAATTTCATTTAATTAATCAGTTATTTTTTTGAATTTTACTATTTTAATAAATATATTTAAAAATTTTATAAAATACTTTATTATTTTATAATTTAAACCAGCAATATGTAAAAGAAATTTGACTATAAAATTAAATAAAAACTTAACAATTAATAAATGATCAACAACAATCAACATACGCATTTCTAACTCATAAACCATTTTAAAATCTCAAAACACACGTGCTTACAGTATTATTCAATTACCTTTGATCCAATCACTTTTTCAATAACCTTAACATATTATACGTTACATAATATACAAAATGTCATAATATTTTTAAAAATAGAATTTACTGTGCTCGCGAATATTGATCGATCTCTTCGATTAATTATTTCAGAACTCGATGCAGAATCGGTAAGTTAACCCAATGTAGTTTGCTTGAAACCTATTACATGTAAATTACTAAGCGAGATTTCTCATCTTAATTATTTTTCTTTCTCTATTTTCTTTTCAATATACTCTTCCGTATTTGAATCTTGATTGTCGTTTGACTGCCATTCTTAATAATGTTTTTTTTCCATACACTAAATCCTATTGTACTTCAATTGTTAAATTAAGCATAAATTCCACTTCTGGTAGTAACTCTGCCAGTTTTTATAAATTTTATCTTTTAAGGAAATTTGGATGGCATCTCGTATTGTTCTAAATTATCATTCAATCATTTCATTAGATAAATGATGATACACACTTGAATACACCCTTTTAATTCGATGAATAATCATTAAATCTTTCATTAATTTTGCTTCAAATGATTTTCCTCTGTCACAGTGTATAAACTTTCGGTGCTCCATACTTCAAATCCAATTATTTTTAACACCGTCGCTGTTGTTTCTTCATCTTGTCTCGATACTGCACTTAATGATATATATCTACAGCAATACCTCGCTTGGTGCGGTTTCGATTAGTGCGGTTTCATTATAGTGCGTTTTTTTTGGGAGGGAAAAAATTAGAATTTATAATTTTTTATCAATAAATGCGCAAAAACGTATCAACAAACCATTTAAAATATAAATTTCTTAATCACAAAAAGTGTAAGTTTATAATATTAGAAAATTTAATTAATAATAAATAAAATATTAATAGGATACTGTACATAATACCCAATAGATAAGGCTTATTCGCAAATTGCAGAGTGAAACTCCGATTAAAATATATTTACTTAAATTACTGTTTAGTAATTAATATTATGCAAAAAAGTATGTTACAATAAAGCCATGTAAAATTTATAAAATTATAATTTTATATCAATAAATTTTTATATCAACCAGCTCTAGCCTAATTAAGTTGAATTAATTAGATTTTGTAATTATCAAAATTTTATTGTAACCATGAGCACGAAAAGAAAAGAGGAAAATAAACATACGTCTGCTAAGCGCAAGTGGTTGACATTAGAACAAAAGTTAAACATAATTAAGCTTCATGATGACGGTGTATCTTTCGCAAAAATTAGCAGAGATAAAGGTATCAACGAATCATCAATTCGAATAATAATTAAAAATAAAGATCAGCATAAATCCCACGGAATTGCTACAGCATCTTTTTTATCAAAAATCACTTGTCTCTAAACACAGAACCTCTCGAATGATTAATATGAAAAGTTTATTAGGTATTTGGATTGAAGATTTAAATAAAAAGAGAATTCCACTAAGTCATATGGAAATTCAAGCAAAAGCTTTAAGTCTTTTTGAGGACTTAAAAGACGAAGATAGCGGCGAAATTAATGAAACTTTTACTGCAAGTCATGGCTGGTATTTTCGTTTCAAAAAAAGTGTGGAATTCACAATGTACGCATGTTTGTGAAAGTGCAAGTGCCGATAAAGAAGTAGTTTGAAATTATTCTATAGAATTAAAAATGTTGTTGAAGAAGGTGGCTATCAAGATGAAAAAATATTTAATGTGGACGAAACAGGATTGTTTTGGAAAAAATTACCGACACACACATTTATTGCCGAGAAAGAAAAGGCATGTCAAAATTATTTTTGTCCTGCAACAGAGCGTTATTGCAAAGAAAATGGCTTAGATTATAAAATTTTATTGATTTTAGATAACGCATCAGGTCATCCAACTGGGCTCTCTGATTTAAATGAACATATAAAAATAATTTTTCTTCCCCCAAATACTACCTCATTAATTCAACCAATGGATCAAGGTGTCATTGCAACATTCAAAGCTTATTATTTACGCCGAACATTTTCACAAGCCATAAAATCTCTTTTTAATATTGAAGAACAACAATCATTCGAAGAAAGGGACAGTGACTTACATAACGCAGTTGCAGTTGATAACGCCAACAAAGGAATTATCAACTGAAGAACTTTCAAAAATTATTAACATGGCCGATAAGCTTTCAGAACATATCATGGAAGTTGATCCTAATTTTGAACGCAGCATTCATGTTCGCCGAAACATTGGCAGTTTAATTCGTTGCGACAGAGAGTTGTTTGAAGAAAAAAAACCAAATAAGATAAGTAAACAAACATCGATCCTACAATTTTTGGAAACTAAAAATAAAATTTTTTTTAGCTAGATATTGCGAGTGCTTCTGTACTGTAACGCATAATAAATACTTTAAATTATTTACTTGGTTTTATTTCATTCATATCGTAATTGTGATATTTTTTATTATTTTGAACTTGAAAACATTGATAATATATCGATATGTATTAAAAAAATTTGGAACCAATTACAATTTTCCCATAGACTACATAGTTCAATTAGTGCGGTTTCACTTAGTGGGGCATATCGGCGGAACCAATTAACCGCACTAAGCGAGGTATTTCCGTACTGAATGATCCATAATTGCTAATATTCTTTTTCCATTAATTACGGCTTTCAGAGGTCCACAAAAGTCAATAAAAACATTCTCAAATAAATTTGAGTTTTTATGATTAACAATGGTTTCCTTCGTGCATATTGTCAATGTTTTTCGTCTTTGACACTCTTCATATCCTTGAATTACTTTTACAATTTGTTCTCTTTTATTTTCAAAATCAAATGTCTGTGAAACATAATCCTGACTTTTCTTTACACCTGCATGATATAAAGTTTGATGAGTATGCTCTTTAAACTGTCTTATCTTTTCCTTCGGTATCCATATTTTATTTTTGTTTGTCTTTACATCATTATTATAAATTTCAAACTTAGTCTCTTCTTCTTTTTGTATCTTTTCTCTTATACCATTAATTTCTAAAGAGTTTTTTTGTCATACTGACCCATTGTCTCCTAGTATTAAACCTAAAACTCGTATCTTTAATCTGCCTTTTTTCGGTTCTTCGTGTATCGTGTGACATTGTGTACATTTATCACATTTGTTTCGAGATAAAGCATCGGCGTTACTATGTAATTCACCTTTTCCGTACCCTAATTTCATATCTAGACTACTAAGGTGATTAATCCACGTCTGAAATAGTGGTGTAATTTGCTTTGTGGTTTTGAGCATAAATGTGATTGCCTTATGATCTGTTCGTAATTGAAAGCGCTTTCCGTATAAATATTGTTTAAAATGTAACGTAAAATAGTAAATTGCAAGTAATTACTTTCTAGTAATGCAATATCCTAACTCATGTGCGTTCATTGCATGTGATTCTTGAGCAATTAATCTTTCATTTCCATTTGAATCTTGTTGTGACAGCACAGCTCCAATTATGTCAAAACTTGCATCTGTATCCAGTATAAATTCCTTTTTAAAATCTGGAAAAGCTAATATTGCATATGTTCTTCTTTGGTAGTTGAAAATATTAAAATATCATCGAGATAAACTACAGCTTCTTTACAATTTAGCGGTCCTAGAATTTAGTTCATTAGTTTCTGAAGGTTGCTGAGCGGCAGCAATTCCCCACGGCATCCAATTAAAGCTATGTTGTTCATTTTTTGTTGAAAATGCAGTTTTCTTTTTTGATTCATCAGTTAACTTCACTTGGTAGTATGCACTACTTAAATCTAATGTTGTAAAGAACTTTGACCCATTAAGAACGTCCATCATTTCTTCTGTATTCGGTATTGGAAAAATAGGTCGCTCTGTTACTAAATTTAATGCTCTCAAATCTAAGCAAATTCTTATATCGTCATTCCCTTTCTTTTTAATACATACCAATGGTGCGTTCTATGGAGATTCATATTTTTCTATGATTCCACATCTTTCCATATCTTTGATATTTTCTTCGATCTTCGCTAATCAATGTACAGGTTGACGTCTCGGATTAATAACAATTGGAGGTCCGGTTGTAATTTTTTCGTGTTTTACTAATTCTGTTTTTCCAATATCCCATTTATTTTTCATAAACACATTTTCGTATTCATTAATCAATTTTATATTTTATTTTTCTTCTAATTCAATATTTTTATAATCGATTTTCTTTTCTTCAATAAACCCTATTTCATAAGCAGCCTTTGCATTCATTTTTAAACCAATATTGAATTCTTTTAAAAAGTTTATACCTCCAATTTCTTTTGGAATAACGTTTCGAGTGACATAAAACTCCACGGTTTTGTAAATATTACCTAAATTAATTTTTATATTTGATTTTCACATCACGATTATTTTACTGCCATTCGCAAATTTCACTTCTATATTAGATTTCTGCGTTTTTACATTTTTAAAACTTTTGAATAAATCGTATTCCAAAACACTAATCTTTGTTCCATTATCAAGCATGCACATTATTTTTTATTTTTCATTTCAATTTCTACACTAGGTCGGACCTCCCATATGATTATATTTAATGGGACAAGGTTGATAATTTTCTGATACAATATTACATATATCGTCCTGTGCACGTAATACATAAAAAAACAAATTTATTTTCATTAAAATCATTATTGTTATTATAAATATTCATTATATATAAATCATTCACACTTTTATCAGAACAATTGAAAAGTAAATTACATTCATTTACATTCACATCATACATGCATTCACAGTCATTCAAATCCATACATACATTGCTCAAAATATTATTTACATTCAGTTTATGGCTCCTATCACTTCTACCGATGTCGGAGCAACTTTGTTTGGGTTATCTCTTTCTGTAGATCCCTCGTAATCCTCTCCAAAGGTAGCCATATATCCGGAACTATTGAATCTCAGTTGATGAGCTTCATAGCACTGGTGTCTAAAATGCTCCTTCTTGTGGTAGTAATTGCATTGAACAATTGGACATTCTGATCGTAGGTGGCCCACTTCTCTGCAAACCCAGCATCTCCTTGGCCGAGTACCAGCATTTGAATATGAATTTATTTTATTCTGTTGATTAGAATTTCTTGAAATCCATTGTTGCTTTTTTCTAAATTGTTCATTTGTTTGTTGTTGATTTGGAGATCTTTGTGATTTATATTCTAGTTGTCTGACATAAAAATTCAGCTCATTTCTTCTATTCATCTGATGTTGTTTTGACATATGGTGCTTCCATGCTTGACCTTCATTTAACATTGCAGCTTATGCATTATTTTTCTGTACGTACTGAATAACAGCAATACTTTCATTTTCTATCTCTTTTTTTATTTCATCGAATTTTATGATTCTGTTTCATTTCTTCTAAAGTTTTCAAGCCTTGTAACTACAAATCTTTCTTCGTTTCATTATCATCAATGAAAGTTTGAATTAAAAGTACTTTCAGATCTTCTTCTGTCAGGTTGTGTCGAACAACATTTCTGGCTAACTTTTCAATTTTCTTTAAAAATTCCATAATCGAATCATCTCCTCTTCGATAAGATAAAGCAGCATTGAGATCACTTGCCAAATTTATGTCTTTATAATAGCATTTTGGATTTTCATTTTTAGTGCAATTCCGGATCTGTTTGGTCAAATTTTCGAATTGCTTCCATCGATAAGAATGCTTTGATGAATAATCCTCTGTGATCTTTCGATGTTTGACTAAGTTCAAAAAACTTATCTGTTTCTTCTATAAATTTTTTCACATCATTACCAACTTCAAATGTTACAGGTGGTCGAATAAATTACAGCATCAGCGTGGTCACCATATTAGAAGAAAATTTAAGTTTTCATGAATCGCGTTTTTCAAAATATTTATTATTTACATAACAACGATTTTCTAATATATATGAAGAATTTTCCAAAATATAAATAATATTCCGAGCAATGTAATTATACAATTTCAACATACCACAAACATACGAATATATAATAATATTTTTAAAAACATCTTAAATTTAGTATTAACCCTTTTCCGCATCATGTATCAAATTTGTTACAATACCGAAAGTCGATGCTGAAACGCATCAAAAATATCGACTTTTCATTTTTTTTGGTTTTTAGAAATTTAGGGTCAACTTATTTTTTAAATGGTGATGGAAAGTGATTATGAAATAGGAAAATATACCTTAAAACGGTACAAATGTTGAGAGATTTATTTGATTTATCCAGTTATCTAGTTAAACAAATTGTGATAAAAAACACAGATCTATATGAAGTTATTATTTAAGCCAAAAGAAACATTCCAAAATTTAAAGATTTTATTCAAAACATTTATACTAAAAATCTGTTGGTTAATAAATGAAACAATACTAAACGTAGCTATACTTCCAATAAATTTTATCCTTAAATCTTATGCTAGAGTTATTTTTCCCTACCTGGGCAAAGTGCTGGAGGTTTCTAATTTAAACTTGCCTTATATAGTATTTTAATCTGTTTGATTAATAATCTTTGTAAGGAGTTCTAAAACTCTGATTTAAAGATAATAAGGTTTAAATGTTATAAGTGTGATTAGCTAGTTGAAATTACTATTATGTTAAATTTTTATATTAAAATTTATATTAAATTTTATATTATAGTAAATTATATTAAAGTATTTTAAAATAAATTAATTATATTTGTGACCGATAACTATATCAATATTAATAATTTTCATGCCTCAGTTGTTTTAATTTTCAGACTTAAACAGGAAAATTTGAATTTTTATTTTGTAATTAAATAATAAATGTTAGAAGAAGATTTGAATTTAATTGCGTCTAACAATCCTTAACCAAAATCGTATCTGTATGACAATCCTTCATCTGCGGGTTTCTTTAGTGATCTCGTCGTATAACAATATTCTTAAGTACCCTACCGTACTTATTCTTTATGATAGTCTTTTTCAATATCTTCCAATAATCTTGTTATATTGATAATGAGTTTTCAGATTCCTTTGTGATTGCTTTTCGTGTTGTTTACCCAAATGAGGTCTCCTTTCTAAACATAATCTGATAAAATCATTATTACCATGATCTTCACCATTATAAAATCTATATCTTACCCATTTTCAAATTCCAATTAGATAGTTGGTTGATGTTCTGCAATTTCGTATTTTTATACCTTTTCGACTTTTGTTACTTTTTTTCAACCATTTAAAATAGTTATAGATTTATGACCCCAACAAATCTCTTTTCGGTTCCATAAGGAACTACGGACCCTAATTTGGGAACCACTTTGTATAGCATAAAAATTGAAAGACAATTGGAAAAATATTGTTTTTAATAATTTTTTATGAAATATATGGAATTACTTTACTGTTTTTTTAGAACTGTTTTTTCAAAGCCTAAGTTTATTTAGAAACTTTTTAATAAAAAGTCATTACAACTATTTTCAAATAATCTTGTGAAGGGTAAAACGTTCGAGGCTATCAGAAGAAATTTTCTTAATTGATTTTATCGCGAAAATACTTAAAATAGTAAGGATATATAAATGTTCAGTTAATTAATAATTATTGACTTGCAATATTTAATGCTGAGTTCAATTTTAGTAATGTCAAGTTGGGAATATGCTACAAAACGTAAAAATTCAAATACAAAAGAACTTGAAGGACAGTGTCATTGTTGCAATAAAATTATAAAATTTTCTGACGATACAACGACTACATTGAGAAGAATCACTTAAAATCTCATGGAATAGTGTTTGATAAACCAATTCATCAAAATGTATCCAGCCAGCAAGCAGTGAGTGAGAAACGAACGATGACAATGGATATGTTTGTAAAGAAAATGTCGTTGAAAGAGATTGTTAGCGACCTGGCAACTGACAACATATCAATACATGCTATTACAAATAGTAAATACATTCGTCAATCAATATCTCGTGATGGATTCACACTTCCAAAAAATGAAAGCTCTGTGATGAAATTGGTCCACGAATAATTTGATGAGAAAAAAGCTTTGATGATTGAAAATATTCGTAAGTTGGTTGAAAATGAATCAAAATTCAGTCTTTCTATTGATGAATGGACAAGTATAAGAGGTCAAAGATATTTTGGAATTAATCTCCATAACATCATCAACAAGACTACTCTAAAAACTGAACTGATTCGCATGTTATGCTCATGCTCTTCTCTGTACATGATCGATATTGCTGGAAAAGAATATAGTGGGCTCAACTCTTGATGGTGCAGCGGTCAACAAAAAAGTTTATTATAATTGGACAGTTGTGCCTTATTCATGGCATTCATCCCGGAGTTTGCGACACCCTATACAAAAAGAAGAACTTAGAGCGAGATGTTAGTGACGCTTCTCTCTTTGACACCAATGATGCTTCTGAAACGGATGAGTTTGACGAAAATGCTGATATTGAATTCATCGAAGAAGATTATTCTGACAGAGAGACTGACTACAAGGAACTTCTTTTGAAATCTCGAAAACTTGTTAAATTCATCAAGCGAGCTTCCGTGAAAAATCAAGCTTCCCAATCGTATGTTGTTGCTGAGTTAAGTTAGGAGAAAGAACTCCTCTTGGACGTTAAAAAACGATGGAATTCTATTCCGACAATGCTGGAATCACTGGTATAAACTAAAAAAAATTCGACTAATTCTTGCCGATTTTAACTCTTCTCACCTCATCGACGGCGTTAATTTTGATGATCTTAAAAATCTTACCAACGCGTTAGAGTCGATTAAGCGGGTTGTAAAGAATTTAAGTCGAGAAGATGCTACGTTAGTGACAGCTGATACAATCATTACGTTTATGCTCAATGAACTCGCTGAAATGAATGATGATATCAGTCAAACATTGTGTGAAAAATTGAAGCGCCGAATCGATGAGCGATGGAATATTGATGTAATGAACCTTGTGAGAAGTCTCGTGGATTTTTTAATAGCACCTACAAAAAATACACTAAACTTTGCTGGAAAACTTGCATCCCGAATTTATTGTAAAAATTATTAATGTTTTGTCTATACTTAAAAATAATTGTTAGTATAATATAAACAAATGAGTGCACACAGACACATGTAAATATATATATATGTGTGTGTGTGTGTTTGTGTTATAACTAGGACTAAATAATGGCATTGATTAAAATATAAGAAAACGTCAATTCAACATATATTAAACTACAATATATTTCTAAAAGACTTACTCTTATCATCATGTAGAATTGAAATTCAAACTTTATCGATTTAAATTGCTTTTTTTCAAACAACCTAATTCATTATTATTTTTAAAAAAATGTATTCTGTTTTCTAAAATTTTGTCATTATAAAGTTTATAAGCGAAATTTTAACAAAATCTTAATAAATTTTTTAATAATATATTTTTATATTCATACATAAAACTATTTTACATTTATTTTCATCATGTATAACTTCAAATACAGCAAAAATAATATAAAATTGTGTTCACTAATATTAATCAATTCCTTCATTCGATAGGGATCAAGAACTTGAAAACGAAGATTTATGTAGCATTAAATTTGTAGCATATAATTTTGTTTATATTCATACTTATTATTACTAAAACCAAGGAAAGAAGAGGCGCTCCAACTGTAGCCGAATGTTGAACTATTTGAATAATCAGATCTGGATGAGATTGAACTGCTTGTATTGCTAGAATGATGACTAGCATCACTCAAAGAATCACAGTAATGAAGTTTTTCATCGGACATTAACGTACAAATAGATTTTGCTGCAGCATTTTGCTTTGCGATTTTTTCCAGCAGTGCTAAACTGCTGCTTTCTTTAAACAGTCCCAGTGCTCGTCTCTTTAATCCAAGCAATAAGCAGGCTTCGATTGACGCTAATAAATACTGGCATTATTGTATAAATAAAAGTCAAAAATTGAAGCATTTAATAACTTTTGAAATAAAATAAAAATAAATTTATTAATAGTATTCTTATAGTATTATTATTTTAATTTTATTATTTTATTATTATTATTATTATTATTATTATTATTATTATTATTATTATTATTAATATTATTATTATTATTATTATTATTATTATTATTATTATTATTATTATTATTATTATTATTATTATTATTATTATTATTATTATTATTATTATGATTATGATTATTATTATTATTATTATTATTATTGTTATTGTTATTGTTAAATATAATTTCTAACCACAAAGTGAAATTACATTACTGCTGTATTCGTGAACGTATTTTTTGTTCACAAATTCTTCCATTAATAGTTTAACCTGAAGTAATTTTTTTAAAAAAACTAGAACAGACAAAATAATACCTGTCTTTTAATAGTTTTTATTAAAATTTCTTTTTCACTGCATTCTTCAGATTGAACTGAAATAAAATTTATATTTAAAAATTTTCATTTAATGAAACAGATTATTATAGCTAATTATTAAGTTTCATCAAAATGTTGTAAAATAATAATAATAATAAAAATAATAATAATAATAATAATAATAATAATAATAATAATAATAATAATAATAATAATAATAATAATAATAATAATAATAAGAAGAAGAAGAAGAAGAAGAAGAAGAACAACAACAACAACAACAACAACAACAACAGCAAGCAGTAGAATTAGAACCATTATTTTACTTTTTTTAAAAAAACCATACTGCAAAGGTTTAGTAACATTTTTCTATGAAACTTTACAACACACAGCCAGGTCATCAGATATTTCATCAACAGACTATCATGTGTCCTGGAATAATTTTTATTAGGAAAAAATTTCATTATCAGAAAAGACTTTCATGAAATTATGTGATTTTTGAATGGAATTAGCAGAATGAGGTGCCATTGGAAGTGACTGATGTTATAATTTCAAGATTCAAATGTCTTTAAAAATTCTAAATTTTAATAATCGTTTTTTCAAAGCTAATAGGAAAAACTAATTACTTAAATTATTTGTTATATTAAAAAGTTGGAAAATTCACTAAATAAATTTTTATCAAAAAATTTAATTTTAAAAACTATAGTTTAATCACGTAATTTATTGTATATTTTGACTGTCTTTTCCAAAGATAAAAAATATATTTATCTGTATAAATAATTAATTATGTATATTTATTATCTAAAGGTTAATCCTTGAAATATAGCTGTCATTTTAATGTTAAAAGATTCTGTATGAAAATAAATTTCTATTGACAAATATTTTATGTTCTCTCTAATAATTTCAAGTCATTTATTTTTTATTTAATTTCAGAATTTCATCAGTTATTGAGAGAGATTTTCTTCTTTAATGAGCTTGAATTTATTTGTAATTATTTAAATTATTTTTTATTGCATATAATTTCTTATTTTTATCTAAATTATTGTGTGCTAATTTTAAAAACAGAGTTTGATTTGTGAAAAAATAATATTAGTACTATTTAATATAATTGACATTAAATAAAAATTAATAAAATTTTTACAATTTTCACCGTATTGTAAATAATAATAAAATTTATATTAAAACTTTTTATTGATCAACTGCCTTTCACTCTTGTATTATTTAACGTGTATAAATAAATTTAAGTGTTTCATTCAGTGCGTACATATTAAATTGTGTAGTGAAATATATACTTTAATAATTTATATTTTATATTTTATTATAGGTTTTAGTAGGTACTTTAAAAAAATTGGAAGTTTACGAACTGATGTTCTACTTTCATAAACAAATATATCATTATTTTAATAATATATTTTATAAAATTAATATAAAATAAATAAACCATCTCAGTAAATTATTGTAGCAAAATCAAGCAGCTGATATAGACTTACTTTCACTGGTTAAATTCCCATTTGAAATTGGACTTCGAACATCTAAGTTCCCATTTGTGCTTCGGCGTGAAAAAAATATTATGCAAGCTGGGAATTGACATTGTAAAATTTTCAAATGAAGCTTAATATATAGAAATTTTTATCAATCAATTCATGGGAAAATGCAGTTTCGAATTTCAATTCCCGAAATTCAAAAATACTTTTCATTCATACAATGATAAATTTTACTGGAATTCTGTTGGTAGAGTAAATACACACAAACTGGAATTGTTTCGTAGAGTATATTCCTATTTGAGCACGACTTTTAGAGGTGGCTCTGTGTTTGTGTGTATGCCAGTCTGCAATTCTTTTCCTGCTGTGAAATCAATAGAATTTCTCTTCACTCTCATTCGCATAGTTATTTAAGTTTCGTACCTAAATTATGAATGAGATTTGTCAAAATATTATTCATTTTTATGACTAATAAAATATACTACTAATATTTATAAATATTTGATTATGTTTCTGTAAAAACATTATTAAAAAAATTAACTACTTTTCGGTTTTAAAAGTTTTTCAGAATTTTAGTATTTTTGTTTATTGTAAATTCCCATAGTAAAAATATTTATAACTTATGGAAAAATATTTCATATGAAATTTGTTTTTTTTCTTTATGACTACAGAGTAAAGCAACTAAATAAATAAAATTAATTATATATTGTTGGGATATTACGAAAAAAGCACAGTAAAATCAATAAAACACCAAAATGATAAAAATGCAACATTAATTAAAAAATTTACAAAAATTCGAAAGTAGTATTGATCGGGGGAAATCGGTATGGTTGAACGTCAAATTGATAGACGAGTCCAGAAATAATAATAAAAATTTAGTGAGGGTCCCTAGAAAATAATATAAGACAAAAAAGAAATTAATTAAAAAAATTAATTACTAATGGGAAGCCCGAGGCAATGGAAAACCCGAGAGATAAGGAAAACCCGGCGTGTAGACGGAATAATATAAAAGGTTAAATTGGCCTAAACAATATTAAATGAGCGCCACTGATCTATGGAGAGGTAATTATTTCCTAATTTGTAATTTAGTAATGGAGCAAACGTTGTTGACAAATGTCGGCTAAGGTGGTCTGTTGGGAGTAATTTTTTTTAATAATTTAATAATGTAGCAAATGTTGTTGACAATCGTCTGAAAACAGTCTGAGCAGGAGTATAAAAGGAAAAAGAAAAAACACGAAATAGCCAGGGGTCAAAGCGAACGAGTAGAGTAGCCAGATCAGTAGAAGAATCTAAACCCAAGTAAAGTCAAAGTTATCTATCAAAAAGGGTGATTATCCATTGGATAACCTACCCTAAGATAATCACATTTATACGGTGGTTGAAGGGTGCAAATAAATTAGTGAAATTGTGATTACGAAACATTGAAATAAATCGGATTGAGTTGTAACTGTGATAAAGTGTAAATAAAATTATTCTGTGTTGGGTTTACTTATTTGATTCGAAAAGGACACGAGGAGTCAGAGGGAACCGACTTTCAATAATAATAACCCAACAATATTTCTTCATTTATGTGCATGAGGTTTTCGTTCTACGAGACTTTTACGGTGAAGAGAATTTTGTAAATGAAGCAGGCGAGATAAGAAAAATACGATCAGGTAAGCTACACCTGTTCCAGTTCATTAACAACTTATATAATAGAAGTATGAATGAACATCTGACTGAATTTTTTATCCAGTTTGTGTAGTAACCATTTTTAAAATAGGTGGTAAGTAAATTTTTTAACACGTTAAAAACCACATACTCACCGGTGGGTCACTCTGCAACAACATTACCGGCCAGCGTGCTCACGGGTTGGCACACGACATGTTTTACTTAGGAACCGCTTGTACACCGGTTGGCATGATTTAAATACAAATGATGTACAGTAGTCGATTTGCCGCTTCCTTGAAGAGATACTGTATATAGCAGAATTAGTTAATTTCACTACCTCATTTTAAAACGATTATTTTGTAAATTCAAAACAAATTGATGAGTTTATAAGATTTTCAAGGTAAAATAAAAATAAAAAATGATTTTGGACACAACTTTTAAGATATATTTTATTCAATATTTGTGATACAACTTACTAAATATCTTTTATGGAACATTTTTGTAATTATTTTTGAAAACAGTCGATACAAATTGGTATTTTGCATTTTTCACAAATTGTATTAATTTTTTGGCATTCTTACGAGCATATGCAGATCCTTTTGAAATGAACATTTGTTTGAACAAGACGGCATCGTTTTCTTGTTTGCCTTTTCTTGCCTTCAACTTCTTTCAAGATATGTACAGTAGATGTTGAGAGAGGTGGAATTGTCGGTGATGAATCTATAATTGTCATTGCAGATAAACGAAGTTCTTTGAATTTCGTAGGTTGTATCTTTTACCACTAACTTTTTTATTACAAATAATGAGCATTCACTACAGTTGTAGCAGTAATAATATGAAAAACCAGTCGATTATACCATTTTATAGTTCTTCGTAAATATGGTGTATACGCCGCCATTTGATCCGACAAATCTATAAATGCCTTTCCTTTGTTGTAATTTATCACGATGGGTGGTTTACGGATTTTTTTGCTCTTAATATTTAAGTTTATCATAGTCATCGTATTGTGTACTTAACATCAGAACATTCCTTTTGTCTTTCCATTTTAATACTACAGTTTTATCTTCATTTTGTAGTGATATTATATCTCCCTTTCTAGCTTTATTTGTATCACTTTTTTAGAAATATCTTTTCTATTAGAACATAAAGTTCCAGGCAAGTGCGTGTCTCTATTAATCAGCGTCTTTGATAATGGTACGCTAGTGTACCAATTATCTGTGTAGAGAGTTCTTTTTGAATCTATTAATTCCATCACCACTTTTTCTCCAATAGAAACATCATCTCCCTTTTCTTTTCCTATATATACTTTGTATTTCCAGGTGTATCATCCAGGAATACAAAGCTTGAATATTTTTATTCCTTATCTTTGCTGTTTGTTTGGAATATATTGCCTGAAATATATCCGCTACGGAAGGGTACGTTGCTCTCGAATGCAAACATCTTCTCCTGGAATGACGGCTTGTTGAAAATTTTTATTAATCATATTAAGTATAGCGGATATTTTGTATAATCGGTCGTTTCCATCACTTTGCATATTATCGCAAAAATGAAGGTTATTCAATAATTGTTTGAATATATTCTTAATCATAATTATGGATATGTTATTTCCATATAATGTATTTGTGGACCAGAGTTTTTGGAAGCAGAAGAAGGCACTATAGAGTGATTTTACCCACAATGCAGTAATTCATTCGCAGAACTTTGTCTGCCCAGATGATCCAACTGTGCATACACAGCACATTGAGAATACTTGGATGCATGCGAAAAAGAAATTAAGAAATCAATTTGGGTCGAGAGAAGGGTATTTAGAAGGATAACTTGCAGAGTTTTTATTTAGGATAAAGTTTGACAAGTTTAAAATTTTTAAAAATTTGATTCTTGCGATAAGTAATCTGGAATTTAAATAAATCGATAAAAGCCTCAGTGCAGGAAATAATTCTGGTTCGAACATACAAAGACATTTTGTTGACATGTTGTATAGATTGATAGATTGTTCTATATCCATGGTAACTGTAATTGACTGTATTTTAATATCCTTTATTCTATATTGTAATTTATTGACATCTAGAGGTTTCTTACATCCCATGATTCTGCATTTGCCGGATTTGAAAAATATTATAGGATATTTTCCACTCCTATCTACAATTTGCTGGGGTTTACCATTCGGAAACGTCATTTTTGATACATCGAAAGTATCTTTATAATTTATATTTGATAACATAATTAAACAATAAATAAATATTAAGCTATATATATAATTTTTAGGAAGAGTTCATTAAATCATATAATATAAACAAAAACCTATAATTATACAAATTAATAATGGAATTAAGAAATGATGCTGTATATCAAATCGTCGGCCCAAGTGGTAGTGGTAAAACTATGTTTGTGTGTAAATTACTGAAATCTAATTTATTTCAAACAAAATTCAACAAGATTTATTGGCATAAGGGTGCAGATGAAGAACATGGATTAACTCAGGATAATTTCTGTAAATTGAAAAACATGAAAATAGTAAAGGGTTTCGATAAAAACTGGTCAAGTCGTTTAAGGAAAGGTGATGTCATCATTATTGATGATTTGTATCAGGAAGCTAATAAAGAAAAGGATTTTAATAATTTATTCAAAAAAATCAGTAGACATGTCGGTGTTACTGTGATCTTTATTACTCAAAATCTATTTCATCAGGGTGGCGCACATCGAACAAGGAATTTAAATGTTCAATATTTAGTTATTTTCAAGAATTCTAGAGATGCAACAGTTATTGATTTTGTTGCTCGACAGGCATACCCTAATAATCGTAATTTTCTCATCAGTGCATTTCAAGATGCTACAAAATCACCACATGGATATATATTTCTTGATTTCACACAACAATGCAATGATGATTTACAGGTAAAAACCGATATTTTCAATAAAGAAGGTGCCATGGTATATAAACAAAGTTGAAAACTTTAACATGTAAAAATGTTTATGAAATCCAGGCTTAAAAATAGCCGAAAACTTAGACAAAGTATTAAAAAGAAGCGTGTTCCACCAAAAACCAGTTATACACCATCTAAAAAGCTAATAACCGAGAATTACCCTGCAATGAATCTAATTTCGAAAAACATTATTAAAAAGAGTAAGAAAACAGTTAAAATTGTAAAAAATCATAGGAGTTTCCCATATTTTAATGCATTGTTAAAGGCTTCGAGTATAAAAAGAATGTCTATTTTACAATCATTTCCAACTTTTGTTGTCGATGATTTACTCAAAATTCTATTAAAAGTAGTCAGAGGTAAAATTAAAATCAGTAATTCTAAAAAACTAGTATTGAATAAACATCGTAAGCCTTTGTTATCACTAGTAAATAATAAAAATCGTAAGCAAATGAGAAAAATCATATATAAACAACAAGGTGGTTTTATCGGAGCAATGTTACCATTAGCATTATCATTATTATCACAATAAACGATGGGGCAATCATTACCTAATGTTAAATTAAAATTTAAATCATCTTGTTGTAATGGAGAAGATTTGGACGAACCCAGAAGACGAAGCAAGTTTCGGTGGAGTGGCAAAGTTAAAGAAAAGAGTCCCAAAGTCGAAAAAGGAAACGCAAAAGTGGTTGTCAGATCAGCTTGCGTACAGTTTAAACAAACCGATGCGGAAAAGATTTCCAACGAGAGCTTATAAGACATTCGGAATTAATGATTTATGGCAAATGGATATGATGGAGATGATACCGTATTCGAAGATTAACAAGGGTTATAAATATATTTTAACGTGTATTGATGTTTTCAGTCGTTTTGCTCGCAGTGTACCAACAAAGACAAAATCTGCAGAGGAAATATCTAAAGCAATTAACTCAATGTTTAAAAATGGTCATCCAGATAATTTGCAAACCGATTTAGGTATTATTATTATTATTATTATTATTATTATTATTATTATTATTATTATTATTATTATTATTATTATTATTATTATTATTATTATAATTATTATTATTATTTTTATTATCATTATTAATATTATTTTTATTATTCTTATTATTATTATTATTATTATTATAGGTAAGGAGTTTTACAATAGTAAAGTTAAGCAAATCCTGGATCGTCTCAAAATAAATCGTTATTCTGTACATTCTCAATACAAAGCCGCACATGTTGAAAGATTTAACCGGACATTGAGGGATAGATTGAAGAAATATTTCGTACATCAAGGTAATAAAATATGGATAAATGTATTACCGAAAATACTTGTTAGTTATAATAATTCATCACATCGAGGTCTGAATGGTTTGAGACCCGTAGATATCAGCTCAAAAACACGAGTACAGTCTAAAAAAGTACCTATTACAAAACCTAAATATAAAGTTGGTGATCACGTTAGAATTAGTAAAATATCTGCTTCACCTTTCATCAAAAATTTCGATAGTAATTGGAGTGATGAGGTATTTCAAATTACTAAAATTAATACTAAACAGAGTCCTGTAATGTATGTTATTAAAGATAGTGATAACAATTTAATACAAGGGAAATTCTATGAACAGGAATTACAAGTTATTTCCAAACCTAGTGTTCAGAATTCAGAAAATATTGAAAACTAAAACAATACTGTGTCAAATGGCATGGATATCAAAAACCCTCATGGATATCATCAAAAGACCTAGTAAAATGAGTTTCTATACAATTTTACCGAGTAATAGTTGCCCACTAATCCATCCGGAAAATCAAGCAAGTAAATTTATGGTTGATCTTCAAAATCCCATTTATTTACATGGAAATTGGGAAGTTGCTTTGCAAGACTTTACATTTGTGTACAATACATTCCCATTTTATAGTCATTGTAAAATCAGTTACAAGAAACGTGTACCCAAAACCTGTAGTGGTATTTTATCAATCAATAATTTTGAACGATATTGTCATATTCCAAATCAGATTTTAGATGAAAATAGTGGCATGTTTTTCAAAGATGGATTAAATGTTAGTTGTGATTTTAGCCCATTTACAATAAAGTTTGAAAGTATTGAGGATGCCAAGCGAATGGATTATGATAAGCTTAGCATTGTTGTTCCTGGAACTGAATACCTAATACGATTCAAAACATTTGATGAGAAAAGTGTAACGATCGTAAACATCAAAATATCTGTATCATATATTAATGAGGTGGAAGATACATTTACATTTACTAATGAATTATATATTGAAACACTTGAAGAATTACATAAATATATTTCATTAAATTGTTTACATATATTTAAAACTATTGAATTTCTTAAAGATGGAATATGCAAATTCAGTCTGAATAATAACATTTGTGAAGTTACATTTGATAAGAATTTGGCTAATACAGATAAGCAAACATATCACGCAAGTGCTTTTGGCGTACGCAAACCAAAAATAATAAAACTTCATAGGCAAATTTTCATATATACTAACATCATCGATCCTATAATTGTTGGTGATTCTTTGGTTCCTCTTTTGAAATCTGTTTGGGTTGATAAACATGACCAGGATGAAGTTGTCAATATAAATATCAATAATCCCATGTACTTACCGGTATCAACATCATGTATAAACAATATAGAAATAAATATTCGTGATGATAGCGGTAAATTTATTGAATTTAGTAAAGATACAAAAACTCATTTGACATTACATTTTCGTAAATTAGATGGCCAATAACGATATTATTAGTATGTATAGTGGTAGCCAAAGTGGTGGCGAATTACCATATTTTATTGGTAAACAGTATGGATCAGGATGGTTGAGAACAATTGGTAGATTTGCACTTCCTATTCTTAAACGCATTGGTAGTTTTGGTATGAAAACTGCTAAAGATGTGATAATGAATGAGCAGAAAATATTAACATCTTTAAAATCAAATGCATTATCCGAGTTAGAGAAAGTTCTACCTAGTGTTGCAGGTATGTTTCAAAAATCCGACGCACCGGCTCAAAAACGTAAAAGACATCATTAACATATAAACAAACGAATGAAAGGACATGGAACTATATTTCAAAAATGATTTGTGGTAAATCTGAATTGTGTTTATTTGATAGACCATCTCCCCAAGCAGTAATTGAAATGGGGGCCTTTGAAGAAGTATTTCCGATGAATTCTATTATGGATAGTAGAACCGATATTGAATTTTATATTAATGGTTCCCAAACTGAATATCTAGATTTGAATGATACATTGTTAACTGTTCAGATCAAAGTTGTAGATAAAGATAGAAAACCGTTGGGTGAACCTAGTGATGTAATACCAAACAATTTCTTGTTTCATACGCTTTTTAAAGATGCAGTTCTCGGATTTAATAATATCAAGATTGAGAGTGGTAACAGTACATATATTCACAAAGCTCTAATAGAAACTATTATAAATTACAATAGCGATACTAAAAATACATGTTTAACTCCTATGGGTTATGGTAGTGATGACGATAGGAAAAAGTGGATTAAAGGCTCGAAATTATTTACCATGTGCTCATCATTACAACTCGATTTTATGGATCAACCGAAATATTTACTCCCAGGTGTTAATGTACACATTAGATTGAAAAGATCTGATTCGGCATTATCACTAACAAGTGCTACCACAGCACCAATTCTTCAATTAGTTGATGCAAAATTATTGGTAAGAAGAGTTCGTGTTGAGCCTTCTGTATTAGCCGGTCATCAATTGGGGCTTAATTCTAAGCACGCAATATATCCATTGAAAACAAAGGAAATTGTTCAATTTGCTATTGCTAAAGGTTCAGCTTCTTTCTATAAGGAACAAATATTTGGAGATAGAAGAATGCCCAACTTTATATTGGTAACATTTCAAAGTGAATCTCAATATAATGGATCATACTTAACATCGAGCTCAATTTTCAAAAACTTTGGTGTAACATCGCTAACTTTATCGAAAAATAGTGATTATAGAGAAACATATACTCAAGATTTCGATAATGATAATTATTGTGCTACATATATGCAGAGTATAGTTAGAAATATGGGTTATTTGGATAAAAACCTTAATTGTGGTATAACTCTTGATGATTTTAAAAACAAATATCCATTCTTCACATTTGTTTTGGCACCCGATTTTGATTTAAATCAGAGTCAATTACCTCAAAATGGAAATTTACGATTAGATATAAAGTTTGCTAAAGCTACAACTGAACCGGTACATGTTGTAATATATGGAGTATTTGAAAATGAGGTTCAAATAACTGCAAACAGAACAGTGTTGGTTTGAACAAAGTTCAAACGTTGTTGGTATAAATGTATAGATAATTTATGATAATTTGTCATGGAGTAAGTTTTTTATGTAATAGTAATATTATTGATGTAGTTCTGTTCAGGTCTATCGAATTGGAAAACAAATACTAGGACATGAATTTTTAGGGGTTTTTCCTCTTGATAAAATTCCATATTTACGTAATAATCAAGCCATAATCGTCAATACTCAATCATCTCATCTCGGTGGAGAACATTGGTTAGCAATATAGATGAAACCTAGCAAGATATTTGGATTTGATCCTATGGGTTTCTATTATCCGGCTTTAATGGTTTCGAAACTGCAAACAATGGGTAAACCTATTGTCTATAATAAAACTATGTATCAAAAACCATGGACCTTAACATGTGGTCAACATTGTTTAGCCTGGTTATTATCCAAGAGATTTGATGATTAATAAATGTATTAATGTTTATTGTTATGTTTTAACTATTAATATTTTTATTTATTATTATTATTTTTATTATTATTATTATTATTTTTATAAATATTATAATTATTATTATTATAATTATTATTATTATTTTTTATTATTATTATTATTTTTATAAATATTATTATTATTATAATTATTATTATTATTTTTATTATCATTATTAATATTATTTTTATTATTATTATTAATATTATTATTAATATTATTTTTATTATTATTATTATTATTAATATTATTATTATTATTATTAATATTATTATTAGGTGTTTAATTAAAGATAAGCTAATGCATCATCACAAAGACTATGCATGATAAGTGCGTGATCACAAAGACAGTGCATGATAAGTGCGTGATCATCACATGATAAGTGTATGCATACACAAATTGAATAAAGAAAACACATGCAAACTCAATGTATGTGATTTTACAAAGAACGCATGCAGTCACAGTGTTGACTGCTTGTGTTTTACAAAGAAAACATGTCTAAAAATCTCTCACCTATATGTGTGTATTGCTTAAATGTGATTGGCTAAATCCTGAAAATATTATTCTCTTTATAAACATTGACAATTTTCAAAGTTGTCACAATTAATTCAAATTTATCAATTTTCAAATATTCACTCGCGCGATTTCAAAGATTTTAAAATGGAGAATTCAAGAATTTTACGACAATTGTTGGCCGAAGAAAATGGTAAATTATTATTTTTTAATTTATTTTATTATTCTATTTTTCTAGATTGGTTTAATATAACCGAACTTCAAAATCAAATTGACGGTGTCAACGAATTTGTTCCTGGTAATTTTTAATTTTATTATTATTTATTTTAATATAATTTTAGAAAATGTTACAAATGAGGAAATTATTTTAATAGAAGATAGCGATGATTCCGATATTGGTAAATTTATTTATTTAATTATTATTATTAATGTTTTTCAGAAATTATTAGTGAGGATATCAATGAAAATATTCATTCAGCAGCGTCAGTAGATTTGGACGAGACATTTATTGATAATGCCCCCGTTTCTGGGAAGACAACAATTATGCCCCCGTTTCTGGGGATGACAAGATTTCTATGGATGCTGACGTTTCTGTGGGAGATGAGATTTCATATAAAAAATGTAGGATTTTTATTATTTTTAATGAGCATTATTATTTTTAATTTATTATTAATTTATAAGAGTATTTTAATGAGTATAAGTTAATAATATGTAAAGTATTATAATATAATACTTTAAATATCATTAATTTATAATAGAAATATCTGATTTGAAATATGAATAGAAAATTTTTGATTTGTAATCAGAATATTAATTTATAATAGAAATATATGATTTGAAATATGAATATTAATTTATAATAGAAATATGTGATTATTTTTATAATAGAAATTTATGATTTATAATACGAATATTAATTTATAATAGAAATATATGATTTGAAATATGAATAGAAATATTTGATTTATAATCATAATATTAATTTTATAATAGAAATATATGATTTATAATACGAATATTAATTTATAATAGAAATATGTGATTTATTTTTATAATAGAAATATATGATTTATAATACGAATATTAATTTATAATAGAAATATATGATTTGAAATATGAATATTAATTTATAATAGAAATATGTGATTATTTTTATAATAGAAATTTATGATTTATAATACGAATATTAATTTATAATAGAAATATATGATTTGAAATATGAATAGAAATATTTGATTTATAATCATAATATTAATTTTATAATAGAAATATATGATTTATAATACGAATATTAATTTATAATAGAAATATATGATTTGAAATATGAATAGAAATATTTGATTTTTAATCAGAATATTAATTTTATAATATAAATATATGATTTGAAGTATGAATAGAAATATATGATTTAAATAATAATAAACATTTGTTAATAATTACATATTTATCAGGTCGATTGTATAAAAACTATTACCAATCTGGAATTGGTCATAACTCGAAATGCCATACGACTATGGAAAGTTACTACGGTCATAGATTCTATGGCATTGACTTTTTTATTTGCCCTAAAAATCGATACAGCCCAAGACATTGAATATCTAGAGTTTTATAAGAAACACTCTAGCCATTTAAATCAATTTAAAATTAATAAAAAGGCATTATTTCAAATGATTAATGCGAAAAATGTTAGTAATAATAATAACACAAACAATACAAAGATCACTAAAAACATAAACAATAATACAACTGTTACTAAAAAATCAAAAAGACCTGCTGATAAAATCGTGCCGTGTATCCCTGCTAAAATTAAAAAAATAGAAATCATCATTAGTGATGACGAAACTGAATATAATCAAATAGGGGGTTCTGTAAATATTGAAATAAACGATGAACCTGAAATAGAGGTTGACTTAAGGGGTTCCCGTAAAAATATTCGATTTGATTTAGAAAATCAAAACCTTGTTCAAATCGCATTAACGGATAAACTTGTAAATAAATTACAAAACGAAATAAAGAAAATGGGATCTGTAAAAGTCCAGTTTACAGCTCTCATTCAATTTGAAAAAGATGGGGAAATAAAAGATAATTTCTTTTCAAATAGCGCTTGTGTCTTTTCCGATAGTTTTCTTGCTGATGGTGTGAGTCGGTTAAATGAGAAAATCGAAAAATTCACATATTTAGGAAGTGGGTGGCGCGTAGTTAAGATTCGCGAAATCGATTTTATTTTAACCGCGTATTATCCTGTAAGTCGATTAGCTGGACATAGTTTTATCCTTACACTGGAATCTCTAGTAGGTAAAAAGGCTATTGTAAATGTTAAAAACACAGATCATTCGTGTTTTATATATAGTGTTTTATCAATTTTAAAGCGTGATATAGTTTTAAAGAATAGGGAGCGTGTTTCTTCTTACACTACTTTTATGGATGAAATGAATTACGATCCAATTACAGATTGTCCAATGAGACTCTGTAACATACCCAAATTTGAGAGAAACAATAGCGATTTAAATTTGGCGATCAATGTTTTTGAATATAACAACACCCCTTCTAAACAATTGAATGACATTGATTATGTACCTCATCATCCTCACCTTGTCTTAATTCATCGAACAAAGGTTATCGGTGGTAACCCGATTAATCTTTTATTATTACAAGACGGTGATAATTATCATTATACCGCCATTTTTAATTTAAATAGACTGTTGAATTGTCATTCTAGTAGTGAATGTAACACCAGAATTCGCGTAAAATGGTGTCCCCATTGTTTAAACGGTTTTTATTATGATAAAACTTTTAAGGCACATGTTGATTTGTGCGCTAAAAATCAAATAGGAACAACCCTATACACGCTCCCTGAAAATAAAAACTTAATATTTAAAAATTATTCCAAAATGATTACCAAATATATAATCATCAATCATATTTAGATTGTTACAATAATAACGAGATTATATCTGTTCCTCAGACTAGAATAGGGTCCCGGAATCATCAGCTTTTCACTTTTAAAAATAGTAAAATAGCGCTAAACAACCACGATGATAAGAGGGCATGGGTTGATAAAAATGTTAGTTTTGCCTATGGACACTATAGAGGGCTTGATGCAATTAATAGTGGTCATAGTATTACAAGAACACAGCAATTTCAAGATATATTCAAAGAAATTCTGGCTCCTGATTGATCATCAATTTATCAGACGAACAATTATGTGAATTTTGTATATTATATATTTTGTATATTTTGAATTTTGTATATTATAGAAAAAAAAATAAAATTGTACATTTACTTATTTTATTATGTTTTTGATTATTATTAGTTGCTTTTTATATAAAGGGTTATAAAACATGTTCACAATAGTTAAATTTCGATTTTATCTGCATTATCAATGTAGGATTGAATAACATCTCGATATTTACCATACACATCCAGAATACATTTTATTTAGAAATAATATGCAACTAGATAATTTCATTATTGACTTATTGATTTATTTATTTTTTAGTAGAAATAAATAATCATAGGTTTCTGTCAATAGCCTATCGATTATTAAAAATGTCTGATTCCATTTAATTCTGAATTCCGCTATCTTAATTTAGAAGATTATTATAAAAAAAATATTTATAAATAAAAACTTGTAACAATAATAATAATAATAAAAAAAAAAATATTATTAGTTAAAACATTACTTATAAAAATAAGTAATAGAATAAAAAAATTTAAAATATTAATAATTAAAACACTACTTATTTTTTATAAGTAGTAATTTTAAATTTAAAATTTTTTAAAAATAATATGACCTTGAGAAAATTTGAATGACCTTGAGAAATTTTTCGATGAGTCATGGTCTTTGTTTGAATGACCTTGAGAAATTTTAAATGACCTTGAATCAGTCATGGTCTTGGTTTAAATGACCTTGAAAAAATATGATGAGACATTGTCTTTGTTTGAATGACCTTGAGAAATTTTTTGATGAGTCGTGGTCTTTGTTTGAATGACCTTGAAAAAATGTGATGAGTCATCCAATGACCTTGATAAATTTTAAATGACCTTGAATGAGTCATGGTCTTTGTTTCAATGACCTTGAACGAGTCATTGTCTTTGTCTTAAAAATTGTTTGTACTTTTAGACTTAGAAAAAAATTTTACCCTCCCCGGGGGGGTTGATTCAGCGGTGACACATCCCACTACTGTCATGGGAGGTCACATTTCTAAAACATCCTAAATTTTTTATCATAAGTCATCACAGATGGATGGTAGAGCCCTATACTCTCTTTGGCACATTGCGTCATTTATGATTGGGCCTTTATTGCTTTGACACATAAAAATAAAATTAGTTATTAACATACCTAATAGTCAACGAATATATTCATTTCTTCATTTGTAAGTTGAGCTTGTAGTAAACAATAAAGTAATTAATTAAAATAACTATTGGAAACAAGTGAGGGATAAACTTATAAGGTTATCATGATAAGGTTAGGTGAGGCAATCGAATTAAATGGTTAGACAAAATTATATAATAATATTCAATGCTAATTATGATATCAATTATGAATAAATATTGTTTATCAATGTAATTAACAATTATTAATCGTCCTGGCGGCAAAACAAGTAATAAGTGCGGTAACATACTGGAGTAATGGTGAGTCGCAAATTCCCCCAAATGATATATTTTCAAATTTATCAAATGAAAACAAATCAAGACTCCTCTATATCAGAGATACCTGTGGATACAGACATTTTATAAGTAACTCTATGAAACGTTATTCAAGACCAAAACTCATTGATAAACTTTTGGAATTTAGTGGCTGCCAACGTTCAACGTCGAGCTTTTCGTGTCATCCTACCTGGAATGGGGACATAAATTCTGTCAAAACTCACTCGACATTTAAATCTCGAAAAACCAATACAGAAATAATTCGAAAGGAAGATATGTCTGTTTTGGCCAATGTGAATATTGGTCACATTCATAGTTTGCATAACCACCTAGACGAGGTTAATATGGAGCTAGAATCTTCAGAAAATAAGGCGAGAATTTTCGAAGAGTTCCTCAACGAATCGTATAAAGTTTCATCATTTTCACATGAGATAAATTACGATAACCAAAACATCATACGGCCTCCGAGAACAAATAATCTCGGAGATCTTAGTTTCAAGATGCAAAATAAAACTCCTTACAAAAAGAGTTATCTCTATGATCTGGATTCTGATGAATCGGTAAGTTTTCAAAGTGAAAATGCAAATATAAATCGTTTGGTAGATATTCTTAATAATATTGATGACCATAATGACTGGTCTAACGTCGATCACTCTGTCGGAATGATGGACGAAGTTAATCCGAAATTTGAGGATATCTTTGGTCCACGTCCGTCGACAATTCTTGAGGAAAATTCAAGCTGGACGACTTCTGACAACACATACGAAAAAGCATCATTAAAATAATAAAAAAAACATTTTAATTCAGCTCAATTAAAATTGATAAATGATGATAGCAAGTGAAAATAATAAATGCCATTTAAAGAGAATTTTTTTAATTTATACTTTTACTACGCATTTTCCGGATATATACCGGAAATGGGAATAACTCACATTCTCACAAAATCAGTGAATGTTAACCAAACCAGTAAAAAATATTTATGCTGGCATATTTTTATGTTAATACAATGTTTGAGCACCCTTACTGGGTTTGTAAAAGCTGGCACAGCCCAAGGAACATGGGGGAAATTAAGGTGTAAAATTTGATGTGTATTTTTTAAGTTCCCTAATTTTTTTTAAAATGATTAAAACCTGGTGAATCTGTCTGCAATATAAAAGATGACTTAATGAATGCGAGGACTGTCTATCAAAAATATTTAATTAAGAGAGTGGCATTTAATCTACTCCTATATATCCAGTTACAGTATGATCTGGCGAAAATATGAACCGGATTGAAAGACATCACGTTTGATTGCTACTTGCTATATATGTAGATTGAATCTATTACTGAAATTAATCACAAATCGGTGAGTGAATTTTATAATCTTTCGTATTGTTTATCATCATTGATCACACCATTTCCATGTTCAAGCTGCTATCAGCAGGTAATTTTGCACACTGCTGGATATATGTATACATTCTTTTTAGTGACATGGAGTCAAATCCATGGGACAAATGAAAAATAAATTCAATTATGTTTGCATGCATTAATTGATAAATCAGCACACAATTTGTACTAAATTTGGGTTATATGTAATTTCTTTCAATTTCTACAAAAATGTCACGATGAGTAAGTTATCTGTGTATAGCATGTTCAATTTGTAAAAGGTATATCACGCAAGCATTGCAATAGTTGTGAAAAACGCTACAATGTTTATTAAACAATTTTGGAATTTATTTAATTGGTTTTGTCTTTATGGTGATATAGGTTTAGTTTTGATAGCAAATTTATCTAACACCAGTAGCAATGAGTAAGGTCCAGAAGTTAATAAACTAATTTTACCAGTCAATATGATATTGATGTGGCACTGATAAAAAAAATTAAAAAAAAGCATTTTATCTTTATGCTCTTGTTTATAATTCAAAATTTTATTTTATCTTTACAAAAACTATTTCCTTAAAAATAATTTCTCTTATTTTTCATCTCGTATCTAACCTTTTTCCAATTTATAAAAATAATTCAGACGTTGCCCATTTCAAAAATTCCCTACTGAAAATTTGTATTAATTAGGAGGACCTTAGATCTATCGTAAAAATCTAATTGAAGTTTAATTAAAATGGATTTAATAGCCCTCTCGGTGTCTCCTGGCAAGACTACTCTGAATCAACATCTCCATAATGTATATCAGAGACTTGCAGATTTTTGCTTTTCTACTTGGATAAGTTCTATTATGGAGCAATATGTCTTAGAATTTTTCCTTATTTGCTAATAATTGCTTTTAACTCTTTAAGTGCCATAAGCATGTTAACTCTCTCTGTATTTCCGTGTGCCCCATCAAAATATTACGACACATTATATATTTATTTTATACGTCGTTATGATATACTTTCAATAAATTTAAAAAAGGTTTAAATCAATTTTGTTTTTGTCTGAAAATTACCGGCCTGTAGTGCACGACCATACTAAAATCTCATGGCATTTAAAGGGCTAATAATTAAATAAATAGAATAATAAATATTCTAGAAGTCAATTTTTTCTGCTTCAATTACTTATACATGTTCAAACATAATCACCGTTTAAAAAACTAAATTAGAAACTAAATTAGAAACCTAAATAAATTACATTTTTAAACTATAAATTAGTTATGATAATTTAATAAAAAATTGTAAAGAAATAAAACAAAACATCATTTGTTTACAAAAAAATCACAAAATTCATAAAATTTATGTAGAAAATATTTCGATATTTAAATGATTCATTTCTATTTAATGTAGAGTTTTTACCAACTCATTTTTATTAAATAATTGTTTTTGTTTAAAAAATGCAATTTCCTTTGGAGGGTAAAAACGTATTTTAAGAATTTATTAATTGCCTGCTTGGATCCAGCACAATTTTGAATCATTAAGGAGCAGAAAAATATTAATATTTTTATAAATGATTATTGTGTTTTGAAAAGTCTCACACAATCTTACTTCATTTGTGTAAAAACTCAATTTGTTCCGATAACACTATCCTCTTTAACAAATAAATTGGTCATACTTCCTAAGCGATCGATACTGCAATGCACTTCTTCACTGGTATCTTTTTACTTTCTCCACAAGCCTCCTTGCTTTTGACAATGCATTTTCTGATATTGCTATAACTCTGGGTAAAGTATCAAGATTAGACAAGTTAAGTGAAATATAGATCAGGAACGAACATAAACAAATCTGTTATTTTCTGGCTCACGGATTAAATTCAAAATCCAAATATAACAAATCCTTTCAACTTTCCCCATCGTCGAATCACATTTAAAAGAACAATAGTTGAGCTCATGAGACTCCCAATATCCATCCAATATTAATTAATTATTTATTTTAAATTAAATTAGATTTAAAAAAACTCTTATGCTCAAATTCACATCTCGCCTTTTAAAACATAAGTAGCGCTCAAACATTTTCTGAAATATTCTTTCACGTATCCACAATGTCAGCAATTTCAATCTCATGTTTCTAACAAGACAATATATTTCATTACATGTTTTCTTACATATAGCAAAGCTTCTGATTTTCACGGTCCGACGTATCACATGTGACTCACGGGCAATGAAGGTCTTAACCAGCCATAAGTAGACATCTTGCTTTTGTTGAAATAGTGATTTATATTTCTAAATATTTCCAAAAAATATTTTATCACTATTTAATCCTTACTTATTGAGAGCTTCAAATTATGTTATACACAATAAATAACCCGTTTTTATTTTGAAATGCCTATGCGGCAACCTAAATGTACCGACAAATTAATACAATTAAATTAGGGAGAATATATAAATGATACTTTGGCTGTCACATAGGTTATCAAAATATAGTATGAGTATTCATCATGTGTTTTGTTCTTTATGAAAAGCTTCTAAGTCGATTCCATATTCATAACAGAAGGAGTGCCGAGATCTGGAATTTAAAAGTAATCAACTTTGTCACCAATAACAAACATAGATAATCGATAAAATTTTTTAAAAAACTGAAATTTTCGACATGGCTTTTTAAAGTCTGAGAAAGACAACAATAAATGTGCCGAAAAATAGATTTTTTTGATGTCCAAAAATTTGCATTTTACAAATCCATGATTAGAAATAAAAAATCCAATAAAAAACCACAAGAAAAGGATTATCATTTATTCAATAAACAAATGATAACGAGTTATAAATTGTAGAGAAAGAATCGAAGAAATAGTTTTGGAAAATATATTCAATTAATCGCGTCAAAATCACCACGATTCACCAATGTCTTCATTACGAAATTCAAGACTGCGACGTAGATCTGATCTGATTGGCTTTTCGGTTTGCTAATATACAAATGATTGGATTTGATTTTCAGTTGCTCATGGCCATCGAATTCTGAAACGATAAAAATTTTAGATCAAATTCAACCGGATTATCATCAATTAATCCAATTAAACCTCCATCACATTTTGGCACAATAATTGTGGAATAAAATTTATTGATTTTGGTTGGTTCAGTTTCAGTTAAAGTTAGAATTTCTATTTTCTTTTCTTTGACAAATGATTTAAACCACTGGTTGAGGTTCAATAACACTTGAGAGTCTTAAATTAATTAACTTCTTAATTTCAATATTTAAATAAAATTTTAATTAAAAATATTTCTTAATAAATGAATTTTAAAACCATTTGTTTATGCTAGTATAAATATCATGTCAATCTAACTAATATATAAAAGCCAATTGATGAAGCTGAAAAATAAATTTAACTTAACATTTTACTTATTATTTGTCAGTAACATTTTTCTAAAAAACAAAATTATATTTTAATTAATTAAATTAGTAGTTAATGACAAATTTTAATTAATTAATATAAAAAGATTTATTTTAAGTAAAATATAATATTGAATGATTGGATTATTTAAATTTTAATATTAATTTAAGAATTTTTATAGTATTAAATTTATTTTGAGTGAAATATAACATTTAAATGTTAATGTACATATTTAAAAAATGAAATATATATTAAAATATTTAAAAAGTAATAATCAATATATCAATATATTAGCATATCAATACATCAATATATTGGCATATCAATATATCAATACATAAACATATCAATATATCAATAAATTAACATATCAATATATCAATACATAAACATATCAATATATTGGCATATCAATATAAAAACATATCAATATATCAATACATTAGCATATCAATATATTAAACCCAGCGTTCCTTAGAAAAACGAACGGTTTATTACTAGTGAAAGAAAATTTGGATTTCATACAGAAATTTTTAATTCAGATTTAAAAACCTGAAAATCGTAAATATAAACTTTTTTTCATTTTTTTCACTATTGATCGACTATTTTTAATTTATTTTCATTTTCATCAGACGATAAATTTTATAGTTTTAGTAAAATGATAAAATGAAAATAAATATATGGTAAAATTTAATGATTCGTTTTTACTGGAAAAGTCATTCTAAATTTTCCATTAGTTTAAAATAAAAATAACTAATATTTATTGAGTACAAGGGAGACTAAGTATTGAAATTAGTATAAATATTTTACTTGTTTCTAAATGTTTCGCTTCTGGTGTTAAAAAATATTTGAATGGAAAATAGTACAATCCTAACATAGATTGAGCACCACTGTGGGGAGTACTCATAAACATTATTCCTTTAGTGGATGATGCCAGATTATTATCCTCGTTTAAATGCAAAATGTGTTTCAGCAGAATCCCTCCAGCAGAATGTGTAACCCACAATATCGGTCGACTTCCAACTTGGGCTATTTTCAATTTATTAGAAATTTGCTTAGCTCGATCTTCTATGGATCGGCTAGAATAATTTATAGAGAATCAAGTCACAAAAAGCTTTACTTGATCTTATCAATGTCTGACATTGGATTCCATACGAAAGGTCTTAAAAGAGCATTGATTCCAATTACCCGAGCTCTTGGTAGAGCAACAGATAGCCAATCCTTAATAGAAATTCAGTTTTATAAAGAATGATGATGATGATGATGATGATGATGATGATGATGATGATGATGATGATGATGATGATGATGATGATGATGATGATGATAAAATCAAATAAAAACAAAAAATTTATTATTATTATTATTATTATTATTATTATTATTATTATTATTATTATTATTATTATTATTATTATTATTATTATTATTATCTTACTCTTGGCCAACATTTCGTTTTCTCCGAGGTATCAATCTCACACTCGTTATCATGCTGCCGCCAAGTAAAATATACACTGCCAAGCATTCCATTTATAAATATTATATCATAATCTTTAATTTCTAATATATTTCTAAGGAAGTTTATTACAACGTTAATAGTGTAAACCAATTCATCCATTTACTTATGATGATCGAGGAGAAATACATCTGGTGGATATATTTTTTTCTCTCTTTGGTTTTGTTTAAGTTCTGATATGTTTGAAAATATCTTAGTCACATTTAGATTGAGCACAATATTGCTATCTTTCTGCCAAGATTTGAGCAAACTGTTGACGCCTGTTAAATGACAAATAAATAAATAGTTGTGTAATTAAATTTGATGCTTTTTGTGTATATATAAGTAAAATATAAGTAATGAACTTTGAGATATCTATCAAGGTAAAGGTTGTAATATGTCAAATTCATTACATATATTACATCATATTGGTTAACCGCCATTTTAAATATTTTAAATGAAGTCACCATTTTGAATTTTTATTTAAAAGGTCGTATTTCAATCAAACGACATCATTTTAAGATTAATTTTGGACGAAAAAGCTAATAAAGTGTCAAAATCAATGAATTAAGGGTCAAAGATGCATTTACTGGAATTTTATGGCTGAAAGGTCTCATGGTTGGATTTCGAACAACAAGTCAGTTTTTAGTGAACCAAAATCATATTTAAGTTAATTTTGGATGAAAAGCCGATTATAGTGTCAAAGTCTATGAACTATGAGTTCACTGGGTTTAAACCATCGGCAAATTACAAATTTTATTGTGAATGCACGGTCAAGACAAACATCGGCACTAACCCTATTAATTAGTGTTTTTTCACACAAAAAATAAATATTTGCAGAGTTTTTCGACTAGTTAGATTACAGCCACACTATAACAACCAGCTTGTAAATAAATATTTTAAAAAGGGTTAAATAAACTCAAACAACCCATAATAATACATATAAAATAATTATTATCACTGTCATCATTTGCATCTGCATTAACATTGTCATCGATTTATTTATCATCGACTTTGCCATCAGTCATCATTTGCTCTGTCATCGTCATTATCAGAATCCATCCGTTTTGCCGGCAAAATAATTTTGAATCAAAAATTAATATAAGTTATGTATCATAGAAAAATATTTATTTTAATCTATTGGATAACAGGAAAATTGAAACATTCGAATTAAACAAATACTATAAAATAGGAAATAATAAATATCGCATAAATGTCCATATCGAAAATCAAAAGTAAAGAAACTGAAAAAGAATTATTATTGATTGATGCTGACAGACTAGGATAATGACAATTTGATATTATGTTTATTGATTTTATTATATAATTTTATTTTAATGTAATTTTTCATTTTAAGTAATTTAGATTATTTGAATCTTTATAAAATAATCTTTGATTAATCTATATGTATTGCATCATCTTGAACAATCTGTGATTGATTTTGACAATTTATGATAGCATTTAATGCAAATTTTAGAATATTATTGATGATGATTTTTATATTTTTATTTTTGTAGTAAAGATAAATTAAAAATAATAGATATTTTAACCCCCAAAATAAATACATAACAACTAATTTTTTAATAAATGCCCTCTGGGGGCTAATTAATTAAATAATTTTGTTTTTAAATTTAGACGCAAGGCGTCAATCACATTTTGCAAAAATAGACGCATGGCGTCAATCATAATTTTTAACAGACGCAGGGCGTCAATAACAATTCTAAAACCAAAAACAAAACAATAATAACAAAAATAATAATTAACGCGAGGCCTCATTAAGTGCATTTCACTATAAAAACTGAGAGATTTCTCAGTCAAATCACAACTAAAAATCATAATTTAGGTTTCTAAGTCTCAAACACTAGAAGTTTAAATTACAGTACATAGCCTAGCTTGGGCATCTGCATTTAAACACCATCACATTTAAAACAAAAATTTATTTTGGTAAAGGTAAATATTTTCTGTAAATTTGTTTTATTGAAAATAATAAATGTCAAACTAGTGATATCTTTTTATTTATATAAGTGACCAAATTTCAGAAACTGGAACCTCAACAAATCTATATACTTTATAAAATTTACAAAATTATTTGAACATTATTCATGTCAATGTTGTCTTCATGCAGCATTTTATTTATCATTATATTATTCATTTTTTACATCTTTGTTTTCAATAAAATTATTTATCATCATTTTTTAATTAATTTCATCATTTCATTCATCAACATTTTTTTCTTTAGAATCGTCTTAGTTATCATTTTATTCTTTATTAATATCTTCGACATCAAAAATTTATTCATAGTGACCATACATCATCTATTTTGTCAGCAAAATTTTCACCATCTTAGTCATCAAAATTTATTCAGCATTGTCATTTAACTTTATCATAACTTACATCAATTACATTTATTAATCAAAATAATTTTAAAAATATTAATGTAAATGTCTTAGCATATGCTGTTAAATTTTAAAAATATAGGGAAACTGCGGGAAATATCGTTGTTCATCTTTTCAGGTATTGGGATAAAACGGTATATGCAGAAGCGAAATGCCTTATAGAATATTGAAATATAATTCAAAAGACCCTTTAAAAATTATATTAAAAAGCATACATTTAAATTTATTCATCATTAGCATTTTGTAAGTAATTTTTCCATTTTCATTAGTCAATATTACAATTAAATTTTTTTGCATCCAATTCATCATTGTTTTCATACATCTTCTTTATTATCATTAATTTTGTTTTTGTTTTCATCCTTTTAAACCATTTGTAATTATTTTCAGATATCTATTAAGCAAAAACAATTTTCATTAAAATGCATTTTCATTGATGTCTCCAAATTGTTTTGTTGTTTAGTTACCTGATTGCTATCAAGAAACTATTAATCATTGAAGCTCAATCAATTGTTGTATTTTCTCTGAATAAAAATTTATTTCTTTACAGTCTTGTATGTGATTTATTGAAATTATTTTGTAAAACTTAGTTAAAAAACTTTTAAATTTTTCTACCATTTTTGTAATATTTTTAATTGCGTCCAACAATGAACAATTACTAAACGTTATTTTCAAAGATGAATGCCAACCTTTTCATTTATTTTTCACATGCCCTAAATAAATTAATTGCTAACACATCAAAAAAAAATTACTTAAATTTATTTTTATAGATTTTCTAATCTTTTCACCCCCAACTCTTATTGTTTACTGAATGATAAATTAATTAGTAAGTACAAGTAGTGGTTAATCTAATTGCTAGTGAAAAGAAACTTGATTAGAAAAAGATACTTAAATTAATTTCTCGAAACATATATTACTTTCATTGTACTTGGAATAAATTTTCATATATTTATTGAAAATGATTCGACTCTTTAAATTATTAACTCAAAGATGCTAAAGGTTTGAATAAAACTGATAGAAAAAAATTAATATCTACAGCATTACTAAAATCAAATAACTATAATTTCTGATACCATGCTTCAATACATACATAGGTTCTTGTGTACTGATATCACTTACTGAAAAACCAAACTTATAGGAAAAATGTATGTGATTGTCTATTAGTCTTTGTAGAAATTATTTTTATTAAATTGTGGTTAGCTGGTGAATAGAATTTGATTAAAGTAGTGGGAAAGATGTAAATTTTAAATAAATTTGATTAAATTTGTTAATTCTTTAAATAAAATTTTTTAAAGAAAGCTTCAACATAGTAGCAAATTTTAAAGAGAATAGTACTTATCAATTAAAAATTAAATTAAATTAACTAAGTTGTAAGATAATTGAAAAATTTATTAGATCATTTTTTAAAATTTTATAAGGTTGTTAGGCAATTATTCTAGGTACTTGTTGAATCAAAATTAGTGTATGTTATCGACTGCTCATAGTATTTAATTCTACAATTTCCGGATAAATAATTATTAAATTCTTGATTCCTGGAAATAATCGTAAATATTTAAATTATTCAGAAAATTGTCAAAAAAACCTAAATAATGGGTAACAAAAAAGTTTTAAATACTAGTCAATTTTAGTTTTTAATTTAATTGAGTTACAAATATTTTAATAAAATCAAATAAATAGTTACATGAATCAAACAATTTCTTAGAACTGAAATATTATCGATATATCCTGATTAACCTTAAATCAATGAAAAAAGTAACAATTTTCCTAAGTATGTTATAAATTCAACCAACTCAATCCCCTTAAAAATACTATAAATTCACCTCTCAACCAATCATTTCTTTTCAAATATCATTTTCACTCCATTATATCAACTATATTCATACTTTTCATAAAAACCTATCAAGTAGATAATATTTACCCTTTGAACACTAATATTCATTCCAGTAAATTCCTTTAAAAATATTATAAATTCATCTCTTGACCAATCATTTTTCCAAAAAATAACAATATTTCAAGCCATATTCAATATTTTTCATAAAAATCATAACAATACCCATTTCTATAATATTTACCCTTTAAATAACAATATTTAACTAACTCAAGCCCTTAAAAATGACAACAAACTTGTTCTTAATCGACTATTTTTCACTAAAATAAATTCCACTCTTGACTAATCTTTTCCCATCAAATAACACTTTCCCCTACTCTACCAACTATATTCATTATTTTATAAAAATCACCTATTAAATAACGATACTTAACCGACTCAACACCTTAAAAATATCAACAAATTTGCTGTTAATCGATTATTTCCCTTTAAAGGATCATAAATTCTCTTCTTAGCCAATTGTTTTCCCCTAAAATAAAATTTACTCTTAACCAATCATTTCTCTTTAAATGAGATTAATCCCAGTTATATTCATTATTTTTCATAAAAAATCACCGACATATCGATATTCAACCGAATAAATCTCTTGAAATCACCTTAAAATAAAATTCCTCTCTTGACCAATCAAAGCCCCTTAAAAATATTATAAATTCCTCCTCTATATTCTCCATTTATAAAATATTTACCCTTTGAACACAGATATTCAACCAACTCAATACCCTTAAAAATGGCAACAAATCTGCTGTTAATCGATTATTTCGTTAAAATATCATAAAATTTCCTCTTAATCAATATTTCCCTTAAAATAAAAATCTTAATTTTACCAATAAAAATAAATTTTCTTTAAAGTATTACAAAATTTTTATCGATACCCAACATTTTCCGTCGAAAATCACCACAATTTGATTCTGGCAACAAATTCAATCAAATAAAAAATTCATCAAAAATGACTAAAATCGAATAAAGTCTATGTTTCCCACATAAATTTAATTTCACTAAATTAATGTAAAATCATAAAATATATATCATGTTGCTCAAATAATTAAAATTAATCAGTAAATCAAGTATAAATTCAATAAAAATTACCAGTCAATCCATAGATATAATTCAACGATTTTCATATGTATATTGTTAACCACACTGAGCATCCTCTTAAAAATCTCTACAATATACTACTTTTGTGATTGATATCCACGAAATCAATAAATGGAAAATGATAATAATTATTGATCTCCTTTTTTACACTGTAAAATCAATTAAAATCTTAGGTTTCACTAAAATATTTTTAAAAATTAACTGATTTAATCAACTATTTAAATATAACATAAAATTATAATTAAAATATCATTTACTATTCAAAATCTATCAGTAAATTTGATTCTAATTCTTAAATAATTATCTTAAATAGATGTTTCATAAACATTTTGATCATAAATTTAACTTTTATTTAAAATAATCCTAAAATCAAGTCAAATCTAATAAATTATCAAGAAATTAAGTGTTTCTAAATTATAGATTTAACCTAATTTCTTCAAAAATTTCATTAAAAACATAATCAAACCCTAAATCTATTAAAATTCAGAAGAAAACCATAAAATTCACAAAGACGATTAAAATTTACTAAAATAAATACCTCGTAAAACTAGATATCACTTAAATTATCATAAAATTTCCCTAAAAGCTCTAATTGATTTACATAGCCTAAAATTATTTTATTTTTGTCGAGTACAACCTAATCTATTGAAAGATGTTATTTATTTAATTAAATTTTCAATGAAAATAACAAGTCAACAAATAGAATTTTAATTAGTAGAGATTATATTCTATAAAGAAAATTTTCAGTGAAGAAGCAATGTTGGTGAGAGAGTACATTAAGTGTCTAAAATCATTGAAATTACTGGGAAAAAAAGTGGGATAGTTAAAGATATCTACTAAATAGATGAAATATCAATTGATATATTAAAAACTTACAAGGATAATATACTTTGAATGGAGAAAATATACATCGAAGAGGAAAATATTCATTGAAGAAAAAAATATTCGTTGAAGAGAAAAAACATTCATTGAATAAGGAAAGCATTAATTGAAGAGAGAAAATATTCATTAACCCTATTATTACTAGGTTAATATACTTACGTAAAACATCACGATGTGACTTTAAGACACATTAAAAATGCATATAGTTATATCTGTAATGTAATTTATTCATCAGTGAATAATTCAGACTCCATTTAAAGTATTTCCCAATATTCATTTGATATTTCATCTCATCATTGAGAAATTTACAATTTAATTTATTATAAGCAATTTTCGATTCATTGAATATTTGGTAGCTTCAATTCATATTTTCTCACTTTAATGATTGTTTTCCTCTTTTAAATGAATGTTTTCTCTCTTCAATTAATGTTTTCTCTCTTCAATTAATGCTTTCCTTATTCAATGAATGTTTTTTCTCTTCAACGAATATTTTTTTCTTCAATGAATATTTTCCTCTTCGATGTATATTTTCTCCATTCAAAGTATATTATCCTTGTAAGTTTTTAATATATCAATTGATATTTCATCTATTTAGTAGATATCTTTAACTATCCCACTTTTTTTCCCAGTAATTTCAATGATTTTAGACACTTAATGTACTCTCTCACCAACATTGCTTCTTCACTGAAAATTTTCTTTATAGAATATAATCTCTACTAATTAAAATTCTATTTGTTGACTTGTTATTTTCATTGAAAATTTAATTAAATAAATAACATCTTTCAATAGATTAGGTTGTACTCGACAAAAATAAAATAATTTTAGGCTATGTAAATCAATTAGAGCTTTTAGGGAAATTTTATGATAATTTAAGTGATATCTAGTTTTACGAGGTATTTATTTTAGTAAATTTTAATCGTCTTTGTGAATTTTATGGTTTTCTTCTGAATTTTAATAGATTTAGGGTTTGATTATGTTTTTAATGAAATTTTTGAAGAAATTAGGTTAAATCTATAATTTAGAAACACTTAATTTCTTGATAATTTATTAGATTTGACTTGATTTTAGGATTATTTTAAATAAAAGTTAAATTTATGATCAAAATGTTTATGAAACATCTATTTAAGATAATTATTTAAGAATTAGAATCAAATTTACTGATAGATTTTGAATAGTAAATGATATTTTAATTATAATTTTATGTTATATTTAAATAGTTGATTAAATCAGTTAATTTTTAAAAATATTTTAGTGAAACCTAAGATTTTAATTGATTTTACAGTGTAAAAAAGGAGATCAATAATTATTATCATTTTCCATTTATTGATTTCGTGGATATCAATCACAAAAGTAGTATATTGTAGAGATTTTTAAGAGGATGCTCAGTGTGGTTAACAATATACATATGAAAATCGTTGAATTATATCTATGGATTGACTGGTAATTTTTATTGAATTTATACTTGATTTACTGATTAATTTTAATTATTTGAGCAACATGATATATATTTTATGATTTTACATTAATTTAGTGAAATTAAATTTATGTGGGAAACATAGACTTTATTCGATTTTAGTCATTTTTGATGAATTTTTTATTTGATTGAATTTGTTGCCAGAATCAAATTGTGGTGATTTTCGACGGAAAATGTTGGGTATCGATAACAATTTTGTAATACTTTAAAGAAAATTTATTTTTATTGGTAAAATTAAGATTTTTATTTTAAGGGAAATTATTGGTTAAGAGGAAATTTTATGATATTTTAAGGAAATAATCGATTAAGAACAAGTTTGTTGTCATTTTTAAGGGTGTTGAGTTGGTTGAATATCTGTGTTCAAAGGGTAAATATTTTATAAATGGAGAATATAGAGGAGGAATTTATAATATTTTTAAGGGGCTTTGATTGGTCAAGAGAGGAATTTTATTTTAAGGTGATTTCAAGAGATTTATTCGGTTGAATATCGATATGTCGGTGATTTTTTATGAAAAATAATGAATATAACTGGGATTAATCTCATTTAAAGAGAAATGATTGGTTAAGAGTAAATTTTATTTTAGGGGAAAACAATTGGCTAAGAAGAGAATTTATGATCCTTTAAAGGGAAATAATCGATTAACAGCAAATTTGTTGATATTTTTAAGGTGTTGAGTCGGTTAAGTATCGTTATTTAATAGGTGATTTTTATAAAATAATGAATATAGTTGGTAGAGTAGGGGAAAGTGTTATTTGATGGGAAAAGATTAGTCAAGAGTGGAATTTATTTTAGTGAAAAATAGTCGATTAAGAACAAGTTTGTTGTCATTTTTAAGGGCTTGAGTTAGTTAAATATTGTTATTTAAAGGGTAAATATTATAGAAATGGGTATTGTTATGATTTTTATGAAAAATATTGAATATGGCTTGAAATATTGTTATTTTTTGGAAAAATGATTGGTCAAGAGATGAATTTATAATATTTTTAAAGGAATTTACTGGAATGAATATTAGTGTTCAAAGGGTAAATATTATCTACTTGATAGGTTTTTATGAAAAGTATGAATATAGTTGATATAATGGAGTGAAAATGATATTTGAAAAGAAATGATTGGTTGAGAGGTGAATTTATAGTATTTTTAAGGGGATTGAGTTGGTTGAATTTATAACATACTTAGGAAAATTGTTACTTTTTTCATTGATTTAAGGTTAATCAGGATATATCGATAATATTTCAGTTCTAAGAAATTGTTTGATTCATGTAACTATTTATTTGATTTTATTAAAATATTTGTAACTCAATTAAATTAAAAACTAAAATTGACTAGTATTTAAAACTTTTTGTTACCCATTATTTAGGTTTTTTTGACAATTTTCTGAATAATTTAAATATTTACGATTATTTCCAGGAATCAAGAATTTAATAATTATTTATCCGGAAATTGTAGAATTAAATACTATGAGCAGTCGATAACATACACTAATTTTGATTCAACAAGTACCTAGAATAATTGCCTAACAACCTTATAAAATTTTAAAAAATGATCTAATAAATTTTTCAATTATCTTACAACTTAGTTAATTTAATTTAATTTTTAATTGATAAGTACTATTCTCTTTAAAATTTGCTACTATGTTGAAGCTTTCTTTAAAAAATTTTATTTAAAGAATTAACAAATTTAATCAAATTTATTTAAAATTTACATCTTTCCCACTACTTTAATCAAATTCTATTCACCAGCTAACCACAATTTAATAAAAATAATTTCTACAAAGACTAATAGACAATCACATACATTTTTCCTATAAGTTTGGTTTTTCAGTAAGTGATATCAGTACACAAGAACCTATGTATGTATTGAAGCATGGTATCAGAAATTATAGTTATTTGATTTTAGTAATGCTGTAGATATTAATTTTTTTCTATCAGTTTTATTCAAACCTTTAGCATCTTTGAGTTAATAATTTAAAGAGTCGAATCATTTTCAATAAATATATGAAAATTTATTCCAAGTACAATGAAAGTAATATATGTTTCGAGAAATTAATTTAAGTATCTTTTTCTAATCAAGTTTCTTTTCACTAGCAATTAGATTAACCACTACTTGTACTTACTAATTAATTTATCATTCAGTAAACAATAAGAGTTGGGGGTGAAAAGATTAGAAAATCTATAAAAATAAATTTAAGTAATTTTTTTTTGATGTGTTAGCAATTAATTTATTTAGGGCATGTGAAAAATAAATGAAAAGGTTGGCATTCATCTTTGAAAATAACGTTTAGTAATTGTTCATTGTTGGACGCAATTAAAAATATTACAAAAATGGTAGAAAAATTTAAAAGTTTTTTAACTAAGTTTTACAAAATAATTTCAATAAATCACATACAAGACTGTAAAGAAATAAATTTTTATTCAGAGAAAATACAACAATTGATTGAGCTTCAATGATTAATAGTTTCTTGATAGCAATCAGGTAACTAAACAACAAAACAATTTGGAGACATCAATGATCGATAAAAAAGTCGAGAAGTTAATAAAATTGTATTTCTTTTGATTGTTCAAATTTATATGTGCTTTTATTTAAAGATTTCTTGGTCAGTAAAAATTTTTTGATATTGATTTGTTCAGTAACTAGTTATTGATAACATATTGTGAGTGTGTGAATAACCATGTATTTTAAGGGAAATGATTGAGAGAAAATTTTATTTTTTAAATGGGTTAAGTTGGTTGAATATCGGTGTTCAAAGAGTAAATATTATTTAAATATGGCATTTTAATGAATAAGTAAATTATTCAATGCCTATGTGTATGGGTTATCAGTGTTCAGAAGTTGATAGCAAGTAAATATAACAATGGATTTGGTTTCAATGAATTTGATTAATTAACGCTTGATAACAAGGTAACTAAGCAACCAAAAAATTTCGAGACATCAATGATGTGAAGTAGTTAATAAAATTTCAACTTGTATTTCTTTTGTTCAACCTTGTATGTGTTTTATTTCAAAACTTGTTGGTCAGTAACCGATCATTAATATTTATTGGTTCAGTAACTAGTTATTGATAATATATTGTGAGTATGTGAATAACCATGTATTTTAAAGGGAAATGATTGAGAGAAAATTTTATTTTTTAAGTGGGTTAAGTTGGTTGAATATCGGTGTTCAAAGAGTAAATATTATTTAAATATGTCATTTTAATGAATAAGTTAATTATTCAATGCCTAGTATGTATATAGAGAGTTGTACAGTACTCAGTTATTTGTACACAGTACCTAGTGATTGTTGTTCAGTTATTAATGAATTATTCAGTGTGATGGGTTATCAGTGTTCAGAAGTTGATACCAAGTAAGTCAACTTTTTATGTTTTCTGAAAATATTATTATTATTATTATTACTATTATTATTATTATTATTTATTATTATTATTTTATTATTTATTATTATAATTATTATTATTATTATTATTTATTATTATTATTTTATTATTTTTTTTTATTAAGGGTGGGTTGCTGCAGAGTGGAGGAGATGGGTTGCTCTTGCGAATGACTACTACCTACCTTAGGCAATACTATGTAACACTGAAACTCAAAAATTTAATTTAATAAAATTCTTTGAAAAAAGTTTTTGAAAAATTTCTTTGAAAATTTGATCGTTATCAACATGTATAAAAAAGTAATAGTAAAAATTATACTAAAAATTTGATTTTAAGATTACATTAAAAATTTTTTCAATTAAAAACATGTATAAAAATTTCATTGTAAAATTATCCTAAAAATTTTCATCTTTAAAAATTATATATAAAAAATTCATCGATAAAATTATACTGAAAATTCTATTTAAAAATCATGTATAAAAAATTTCATTGTAAAATTATCCTAAAAATTTCATATATTAAAAAATATTTCAATTTTATTTCAAAAAATCGCCAAAATTTGAATTTAAAAAAAATGTTCCAAAAATTTGAATTAAAAAAAAATCGCGCCAAAAACTGGAAAAAAATTTCGAAAAAAAATACACACAAAAATTTCGAAAAAATACACACAAAATTAATTACGTTGATTACATCATTATGTAATCAAGATAATCCGAAATTAATCTGTAAATAAACCCCCTCCCTCCCCCTCTATTTTTTTTGTATTACAGAGTGCTCCTAACTACCTACTTATTTTAAATCAGTTTATCCTTTTTAGACATTTTTCTAAGTCGAAAAATATTACTCACACCAAACTAACGGCTATTTTCATGAAACGAGGTGTTCTACAATGTATGTGGTATTACTCCCATTCCATGAAAACCTATACACTAGATCAGACACCAAACTTATTGGGGATTGAGATTTATAACTAAACATAATAAATGGTATCAAAGATTTTGATACTATTTTAAATACACTAACATATCTAAAAATTAAAAAATGTAACTATAACTATTACATAATTATTTTATAATATTTGACAAAAATTATGATGGAAAACTTCTGATGATCATTTCCTCGAAATATATCTGTTTGATGGTCTAGTGTTTTTATTAAAAACAGGCCACCATTTGTTCGATTTTTAAACAATAGTTGAAACAGTTCGTTTAAACCAGGAAAGGCTAAATCAAATGATCTTGTTAGCCACTTTAGAAATGCATTATAATCTGCACACTGCATATTTATTATATATGTAATGTTTAAGAATGAAAATTTTAAATGCAATAAATTATTATTACTGTTAATTATTTTTCATAAATTAACAATAGGACAGTTAAACGTATGTAACCAACGTTCCCTCTTATTTTTTTTCACGCTGCGCGAAAACATAACGTTCTGTGTCCATATTTTGAAAAGTAAGCGCATTGTGCACAAGAGAAAATTTAATTTTGGTAAATTAAGACTTTTTATTTTTAGAAGAATTTTTTTATTATTAGAAAAAGAAATTACATTTTAGATTAATTACCACGTCGATCATTATTATTTTTCCAAAAATTGAAAACTTTTTGTACATCAATTTCGTTTCCACGCCTTAAAAATAATTTGATACGCATGAAATGGTCCAAATGAAATGTCTCCAATCTGTTTTTGGCCTTTGTTTAAATGGAATTGATTTGACTAAACCCACGCTTGCAATCTGCACTGGATGCTTGAAAGGTTGCAGAAATGTCTATTAAAGAGGAAACCTCTTGAAACTCCTCCTCCTTGTTGGCAAGGTCTACCATATCCGCGAAACTGCTTACGACGTTAGAGTTAAATTTGGTATAAAAATTTAAAATTCGAATATTGGCTTAGAATTTGCTTCTTCACTTCTTCATCATAATTTGGAATAATTTTGAGTATTTGTTAAGAAGAAATTAAAATTGTTGCTGTTTGCGATTCATATAGGATCAAATGCAGCCCAGTCTTTCATTTCTTCTTCTAGAAATCTGCAATCTAGATGATCACATAGCTTTGCGACAAATTCAATAATTTCAGCAGTATTATTGCTTGAGTTGAGAAGTTTCATTGCTTCTTCGCTCCAAAAAATAGTTTCTCCAAGATACTGGCTCCGAATCATTTTACTAATGGATTTTACGTATTGATGAGCTTCCATACGAGAAAGCACGCTTTTTTGAAAAAATTTGCTCATTTTAGCTAATTCAGTTAAAATATCATTTAGCACTGTTAAAGCTAATCGGTTGAAAGAATTAGTTAGAGCCTTAACACAATATTTAGAGATTTGATTATTTGAATTTTCAACTTCACCTTTGCAATACTCAATCAAAACATCATAATTTTGAATAAATGGAATCACTACAAAGTGCCGTGAAAGCCACCTTATCTCATTGAGAGGTCTTCAACTCAAAACATCGCATTCCATTACTGCAGCTAAATCTTGAAATTTGCCTTTTTTCACAGATGATCTACTGAACATTGTGTACACTGTTCTTAACAAAGTCTCTTGAGTTTTCATTAAAGGTATTCCCCTCCAAGCATCGTCAATTCCAAGGTCTTCTCTTTGTGCCACACAATGCTGAACTGATAAATACGGAATATCTCGTTGTAGTATCTTTGATACTCCATTATAACCACTCAGCATAACCGCAGCTCCGTCCGATTTCATAAATACCATTTTATCCATATCCAACTTAAAAACAGAGTAGAATTTTTTGATAGCTACCACAATTGATAAAGCGTCGCAAGCACTTAACTGAATTATAGTTGCAAAAGAGATTTTGTAATCAAGGTTTGTTCTGAATTTTATGTAAATTATAAGCATTTTATGAACAAAAATATCTGTACTCTCATCAATTATTAAGTAATGATATTGTGATTTTCTAATGGCGCCAAAATCTTCATTCTGAATCACTTGGTTTATGCATTCCACGAATTCAAAGGCATAATTTTCATAACTTTCAGGAATTTGAACATATTTTGATACGTGACCATTTATTTCCGGCACAGAATTCATTGAAGTGTTCAATTTTATTGCCAAAATTACGTTGTCAATTAAAACTTTAACAATTTTTGGATTTGCCTTTTGTCTTGCAGCATTTTCTATTCGTACCTCCCGGTGTTTAGGAGTCTCAGTAATCAGTCAAACTTATCCACCACATCTACGAGCTGTAAGAATTTCAACCGCTTCAATGTGTGTTTTGTGATTTAGATGACGTTTCAGATAATCCAATTTCCAATCATCCCACTTTTACCCAATGGAAAAATCTCCATCTACTTTCGCTTCGGTACAAAATTTGCACATAATTGTACTTTCTTCTTCATTGAATTTGAATATATAATCTAGTTTCACATGGTCAAGTTCACGTGAAGTTGGTATTTTAGTCTTAACAAGTTGCAAAAACCAAGCAGGTTTGAAATTTGGACATACTTTCTTGGATGTTGACGCTGGTTGACTTGAATTTCTTTTTGACATCGTTGAAGCTGGGATTGAATGTATTTAAAAAAATCAACAAAAATAAATAATAACACATATACCATTTACAATTCCTCTTCACATCACAGTATAAAATTCGTAAAAAAATATTAACTTCATTCGGTTGATGTTCAAAATATACTAAATATATTGCTTTATAATAGAACTAGAAATTTAAAATGTAAAATGTAAAAATGCAACTAGAAATGTAAAAATGAGCCTACTTGGAACGAAATTAAAAATTATTTTAAAAAAACTGTCATTAATTTTTTAAAAAAAATTCGAGAGCAATTTTCTTATGCGCGCAACATGGAATGCTGTGAGCAACAAATTATTTTTTATGTGCGATTTCGCAGACGTGCAGCTTGAAGGGAACGTTGTATGTAACTATATATATATATATATATATATATATATATATATATATATATATATATATATATATATATATATATATAGTAGTTGATGTTGCCATAAATTCATAAACATATTATAAAATAGATTTGTAAAATAGTGTTCAATCTTGCTGGCCATAAAATTATATACAACGGGCCACATGAAGTCCGACGTGGATTGACCACCTCTGGTCTAAACTTTTCTCTTGAACAGTTACGAATTTTTATGGCCTGGTGGGTAACCGGGAGCTTGAAGAACATTAATAGACATCAAATTTTTTCCTAATGTTAAAAGTTTTGTAAAGCATAGTCTTCGTATTTAGTGTAATAATTTTTTTATTTAGTATAGCCAATCCAAAGGTATTATATAGTATTAGAATTGAAACTTAATGCATATGATCTGTAAAATTCAAATAACTCTTAAACATTAGTTTTTCTTAATCACATAGAAAAGGCGCAATAATTATATTAAATTTGTTATTCTATTATTAAAAAACTCATAATTTTTCTTACATGTCACAGAAATAATCTTATCGCTATTAATACCTGAATTTGAGTTATCAGTATTATCTTATTCTTATTAATTAATAAGTACTCAAGAAATAAACCATACAATCCCTCCTCCGTTATAAATCATAAAATACATAATAACCTCAATACATATATTCAACACATTCTTTCATTGTTTGTATCTGATTGTAAATTATGATCATAATAAATAGGAATAATATATATAACCAAATAACAAAACCCTAATGTCATATTTATTTTTTATTTTTTTTACAAAAACCTATGATATTTATTATTATATTTTTATATTGCTATGTAAAAACCTAGAAAAAAAATTTTTATTATTATTTAATTATAATTATTATATTAATTTATAGTATTATTATTTATATTATTCATTTTAATAATAATAATGTATTATTATTATATTATTTATTATCATTATTATATATTATATTATTATTATTATATTATTATTATTATATTATTATTATTATTAATTATTATATTATTATTATTATTATTATTATTATATTATTATTATTTATTATTATTATTATTTATTATTATTATTATTATTATTATTATTATTATTATTATTATTATTATATTATTATTTATTATTATTATTTTATTATTATTATTATTATTATTATTATTATTATTATTATTTTATTATTTTTTATTATTATTATTATTATTATTATTATTTTATTATTATTATTTTATTATTATTATTATTATTATTTTATTTTTATTATTATTATTTTATTTTTTTTTTTTTTTTTTATTATTATTATTATTATTATTATTATTATTATTATTATTATTATTATTATTATTATTATATTATTATTATTATTATTATTATTTTTATTATTATTATTATTATTATTATTATTATTATTATTATTATTATTATTATTATTATTAATTATATTATTATATATTATTATTTATTATTATTATTATTATTTATTATTAATTATTATTATTATTATTATTATTATTATTATATTATATATATTATATTATTATAATTATTATTATTATTATTATTATATTATTATTATTATTATTATTATTATTATATTATTATTATTATTATTATTATTATTATTATTATATTATTTTATTTATTTATTATTATTTTATTATTTTATTATTATTATTATTTATTATTAATTAATTATTATTATTATTATTTATTATTATTATTATTATTATTATTATTATTATTTTATTATTATTATTATTATTTTTTATTATTATTATTATTATTATTATTATTATTTTTTTTATTATTATTATTTATTTTATTATTATTATTATTATTATTATTATTATTATTATTATTATATTATTTATTATTATTATTATTATTATTATTATTATTATTATTATTATTATTATATTATTATTATTATTATTATTATTATTATTATTATTATTATTATTATTATTATTAATTATTATTATTATTATTATATATTATTAATTATTATTATTATTATTATTATTATTATTATTATTATTACTTCAGCTATTAATATAGATATATTAACATGCGATCGTAACACGTGATGGGCTTTATTAATTGGTCTATTAATTGATTAATTAAAATTTAAGTGATAAAATATTAATAGGTTATTTTTATTCATGTTTTTTATTTAATATTTAAATTAATTAAAATAATTTTTCAAAAATGTTTCGAGAAGCCCTACTCTGAAATTAATATTTTTTGTTTACAAAAGAAATCTTATTTTTACAATTGTAATAAGAGAATTTTAAATGTTAAAATCTATTTATAAATGGATTCAAGGTGACGTAAATGAAATTCACATTACAATAAAACTTTAGTGAATTCTGGTCATAAAATCTCGTAAACTGACAACTTAGCAGCAAATTGGTTATTCAAAGCAAGGTTAGGTTGTCCTTTTTGCATTTATTGTGGAACAAAAATTATATTTAAATTAAGAGCATGAAATTTTAATTTTAATTCATTTATAAGTTTAAAATTTATTATTGATTTAATGAATTTTATTATCGAGTGTCTGATATGAATTTAACAATTTAAGGACAACATCAAAATTAAAGTCTTGGAAATTTGTTTGAAGATATTATGGAATGAAATATATATTTTAATGGATTTATTTAGTTATCAGTATAAAACGAAAAATGAAATGAAACCTATTTCTATTGCAATGAACATTTAGGGGATAAAGACGCCAAGATAAAATGATTCAAGTTTATTCATTGGAATACAAGCACTTGGATTTTACAAAAGATTTGACAGTAGTTTAATGCCATGAAAATAGTAGGCTTGTTCATCACACCTGTTTTGCCTCTACACACAAACTCAGATGGCAAAAGGTCTGGATTATAAAGCGGGTGTAAAATTATCTTTATTTTTTTCAATTCTAAAGTGGTATGTTATCCTTATACACCAATACTTAATTTAAAATTCACAAATGTTGAATAACAAGTAAACACAAATCTGAATCTTTTTATCAAAACTTTCATCTTTGATATAAGATATTGTTTACTGATCCTTCCTTTTAAAGTCATTTATAGATCATTATTGCGAAAATAAATCCACTATTTGTGATACACAACGATTCCTTAGAAAAAGCAATGGACATTGGGATATTACATACTTTTACAAAGGTCCATGGGTTTTTTGGTTTGATCTTGGTTAAAATATGGGATACTTTTGTAACACTTTTATTTGACTTTCCTAGAAATGTTATGATTGTAAATTTAGTCAAACAGTGAATATCAATAATATATTATAGGAATGTCAAATCCCTGGCAGCCGTCTATAATTTTGCGGCTCGTGAGATTCAACAGGATTACAAAATATTATTTTGTGATATTGTTATAACTTTATGGTAGTACAGTCGTGACGAAAACCTGTAACCTCAACTACGATACGCAATTACAAGATTTGAGATCGACTTGAAAAAGCTAAATGAAAAAAAGGAGAAAGAAATATCTTAAGGATTTAAAATTCGATTGATTTATTGATTTCTATAATTATAATTATTAAAATAATGTAATGTATAATCATATGTTCTATTGTTAATTTATGAATAATAACTGAAAATCATAATAACGATTTATTGTGTTTAAAATTTTCAGCCCAATAAAATTACATTTATAAAATATATATGCGGCCCGAGTGACTATAATGCATTTCCAAAGTGACACATAAGATCATTTTGGTTGGCAAGGCCTGCTATAGGACAGCCTTTAATTACCCAAAGAAAATTATGGAATTCTTAGATTATTTTGTATTTTTTTTAAATCAACATTTTGTTGTTAAATCAATAACTTCTAGGATAACCAGAAATTTTGCCGAGCAACCAGATAAAAATTATTTTCGATTAATGGTGAAAATGAAATTAAAAAATTCGTCGATAAATTTCACATTTTATTCAAATAAATTAAACTGTAGCACTTCATTCAGAAGCAAATTTTATTGAGCGAAATTTGAAAATTTACATATTCAGAACAATTCTTATTTAAAATGGCAATATTTTTGTCATATTCACATATTCAGAAGAATTCTTATTTAAAATGAGAATAGTTTTCATATTGATTGTTTTCATTTTTGCGGTTTTATCTATTTCTGTGTGCGCTTAGAATAATTGATAATCATGTTCATTTCTTTTTTATATTATTGATCAATGTCTTTATTATATTTAACACGAATGTTCGTTGCCGCCTTTTAAAAGTAAATGCAAAATTGTATCAATTGATAATTGGTGGATGATTTTTTTTTATTGGCGATAATTTATCTAATACAATTTCACTGACATATACAGTAACTATTCTCTTATCCGCCAAACTCCAATAACCGACAGTAACCGCAAATTTGTTACTGGATTTTGTTATACATTTTATTATTTTTTACTCTAAAAGCCGTCATTTTCTAGAAAACACCACCTTTTTTCACAGTCCCGTTTTTGCGGGTAATAGAGTAGTTACTGTATATAAATATATATCCAACTCTACATGATTTTAAAATAACACAGTTCACAAAAAAACAATAATTGGGAAAATTTCTGAAAATTTTTTATAGTCGCATTTTATGTTTAACTATTTAAAATTGCGTTAACTACATCATTAAGTAATTGTATTCAAAAGTGAGTCAAAGAAAAAATCATTAGTTTTAATGCCAATATAATTTTATTTTGCATTTTCTTACAACTAAAAGGTAATATTATTGCAAATATTTGGAGATGGTAATAATTAGAACGATGATGACGAAGACGAAATTGAAATTCATCAACTAACAGTTTGTTTAATTCGCGAGTGTTTGAAATTTGCTACAGATATGGAACATTATTTTCTGACTTGTGATCCCGGCATAGAAAGTGCAATAAAATTGCAACGTAACTTGCAGATCTGTACTGATTGGTATCAAGAACTGTATAAGCAAGTTAAGAAACCAAAAACACAAAAGATGATGACAGATTTACTAATCAAACGAAAGCCAACATCAGAGAACGTTAATAATAAACCAGACTCTTCATTGGATATAATTCGTCAGATGTGTTACACATCTCTAGTCATGAAAGCGATTTTTGTTCTGTCAGTAATAAACGTTCGCACTTATCACGTAACGATGAATGGTCGAAATAATATTTTTTTATTCTAATTCTTTATAATTATTGACTAAAGTTTCTCTTTATTACTTATTTTATATTATTTTTAATAATAATTTATATTAATTATATTTTGTTGAGTATTGGTTTTTAAATTCATACCTTTTTGCACGGTTTTCAGGACAACATAAAGCTCTTTTATCATCTTACATGATTTTTAAAAGTTGTGAAACACATCCTTTCATTGGAACGTATCTAAAATATTAACTTGTTGTCAAAATAAAGATAAATAAACATTTTCTAGAAAATGCTTATTTATCTTTATTTTGACAAAGTTAATATTTTATCCAATTTAGCACAAATTTTCAGCGTTATCTTTCAATAACATTTGAAAGAGCCAGTACAATACAATCACGGAAGAGCAATAAAAATAATAATATCGCTTATAATTATAGATTCGAAAACCATTTTTTATAGAAATATTAAATAAAATATCCTACATTCAAAGTTTAATAATTCGATTGACTCCTTTTTTTTGAGAAATATTTGCCAAAATTTCACTGAGAGGCATGGATATGTCATCAGTCAGGCATTCACCATGATTTGTATAAAGTAATAAATCTTTGAGCATTAGTAAACCATTTTTTGAAACAAATTTTGTGAGGAAATCATCATTCTTTAAAATATTAATAAATTACTGAATAGATTGATAAATGTAAAGATATTACTTTAGTACGAACTGATAACGAATTAAGAGTTCCTTCGAGATTCTTGTGGATATTATAATTGTTACTGTTTAATTTTTCAAGTAATGTTGATGATAAAGATTTCTTCAAAGTGTCTGGTGGAGTAACGAGCATTACCTATTTCGTATATTATTAATACAAACATTAGGATATTGAAATATTAGTCAAATATTATTTTTTGGTTTATTAGATTGAAACGTAGGATTTATTTTGTAAGCTATATATTATTCGATGAATTTACATTTTCTCTACAAGATTGGGTTTATTGGTCATTTAGTGGTTTGCCTAAAGCTAGGAATTTTATATGGAAGATACCAGAAGTTTTTCAAAGAATTTAAAGAGATTTTCAAGCTTCAAAAAAGGCTATTCAGGAAGATAACTGACTTTGATAAAGACAGATTAAACATATGATCTCATAAAGGTGCTAGTCAAGCGTGTATTGGCTGAAATGGTAGACACAAATCATGTGAGAATTTTCCGACAATTATAGTTGATAAGAAATGGGAATAATTCAGAATTTGAATGTCACACAAACTAAAAGAAGAAATTTAAACAAATTTTCAAAACACTTTAAAATTCAATTTAGCAACATTTTAAAACTGAATAAAATCAGTCATTTAAAGTTCTTGCTGAATTTTGATTTATCGACATTTGCTTTGCTTTGGCTGATTAAGATAATCTTAAAAATACTATTCTGTTTGAATTACGTCAGCTTTTAAAAACATTCGTAGAAAAGGAAGATCAAACAGAGAAAGAGTAGAAAGCAAAAGACTTTGTTAATTTTGTATTAAAAGTGATTAGGATCTTGTTAAGATCGAAATATTTCATATTTTATGGATAAATTTGCGGAAATTGCTTACACAGTTATTTATAAAATTTATGTTTAATATTATTGTTATTATTATTATTATTATTATTATTATTATTATTATTATTATTATTATTATTATTATTATTATTATTATTATTATTATTATTATTATTATTATTATTATTATTATTATTATTATTAATAATAATAATAATAAATAATTAAATAAATTTGGCAACGATTTAATTAAAAGATAACGCCAATAAAAAACTTTTCGTACGATATATTTCGACAGCATAACTGTCATCTTCAGGTACTCAAAACCAACTAAAAATATTATGAATTAATATTTAATAGAAACAAATTATTTTTTATTAATTTAATTTTGTAATAAATAAATATTTTAAAAATATATTCAAATAACTTTTAATTAATTTAAAATTTTATTTATATAAATATTATAATTTTTATTTATATTATAATTTTTTAAGAAATAATGTAATTTAAAAATTCAATTATTTTAATAATATTAAAAAAATGTTTTTTTAAAAAAAAACAATACATAAACATGATTTAACATACTTAAACTATTTAAAAACATTACAAACATTCGTAGTCACAGCACTTTGCACATTAATCTTTGGATCCAATGACCTTTACAACAATGCTTCATATATCACGCATTCCCAATAATTATTAAAACTTTTCAACAAAATTCTAAAATCAAACATTCCTATTTCACTTTTACAGCCTCTATTGTGCTCAATAATATTGGTCAAACCCTTCAATCGACAATGCTCTAGAACTCGAGTACATAGATGACAGGAAGTCTCTCCAATGTATGTGGCATTACACCCATTACATGTAAATTGATAAACGTGATCAGAACACAATCCAACCGGAGTTTTTGATTTATTAATAAACATATTGCGTACCTTACATGAATTAGAGACGATCTTATACTCTAAATTTCCCATCTGTTTACTTAACTTCCTTTTATAATTTGTAAAGCCTTCAGAGTACGGCAATACTAACACATATTTAGGCTCAATATTTTTATATCCATTTTTACTATTATTAAGATCAACACTCAATTCACACCCATCCGACAAATTACACCCAGACTTTCCAAAACATGGATCCTTCGGATTTTTAATCAATTTGACAACAGTCTCTTTTATCATCAACAATAAAAATGATTTAGAATACCCATTCTTTATCAAAAACTCAACCAATATATCAACACTTTATCGAATTAGCAAAAGTCGAAGATAAAGACCATGAACGATAAATCAATCCTTTCACCATATTTCTCTTATACTTAAATTCACAAAAGCTTTCTGGAGAAGTATAAAGACCAGTATCAGTTGGTTTTCTATAAATCTCTGTCTCATAATGTTTATCTTTGCGTTGAATTAAAAAATCTAAAAACGCAATTGATGACTTTTTCTCCGTTTCACATGTGAATACAATGTTTTTATGTAAACTGTTCATAAAATGCAAAAACGGTTCTACAAGTTTCTGGTTTTCAAATACAAGAAAAATATCATCCACATACCTTTTATAAACAAAGTTTCTCAAATTGGAAAGAAGCAATTTTCTTTTCCAAACTAGTCAAAAATATTGATGTCATCGTTGGTGCTAAAGGGGATACCATTCATTATTGAAAAGAAAATTGACATTTGAAGTAGCAAATTCAAGAAGTTTACGAAATGCCCTTCTATCCAAAATGTGATGTTCAGAATCATTTTCATCCCGCAACGCACAGCATAAGTCAATTGTATCAACCAGTTGTACATTCGTAAACAAACTGCAAACATCAAACGAAACCATAACATCATTCATACTTCGTTTTTGTAACTGTGCAATACAAGACAAACTCAAAGCTATCCTTTTTTTTAAAAAAAACATTTTTTAATATTATTAAAATAATTGAATTTTTAAATTACATTATTTTTTAAAAAATTATAATATAAATGAAAATTATAATATTTATATAAATAAAATTTTAAATTAATTAAAAGTTATTTGAATATATTTTTTAAATATTTATTTATTACAAAATTAAATTAATAAAAAATAATTTGATTAAATTAAATGTTAATTCATAATATTTTTAGTTGGTTTTGAGTACCTGAAGATGACAGTAATGCTGTCGAAATATATCGTACGAAAAGTTTTTTATTGGCGTTATCTTTTGATTATTATTATTATTATTATTATTATTATTATTATTATTATTATTATTATTATTATTATTATTATTATTATTATTATTTTTATTATTATTTTTATTATTATTATTATTTTTATTATTATTATTATTATTTTTATTATTATTATTATTATTATTATTATTATTATTATTATTTTTATTATTATTATTATTATTATTATTATTATTATTATTATTATTATTATTATTAATTATTAATTATTAATATTAATATTATTTGTCTTGATATACATTTGCAAAAAAAACGAATTGAAATAAATTGCAATATTTAATCAAAAACGGCATATTGGTATCAAACTAGTGCAGAATAGATTTGATTTGAAAATAAGAAATAATATTGGACATATAGTAAATAGTAGTTATTTTTTTAATGTTCCTGTCAACATTAATCATTAGGTTTAATTTGGAAGTAATAAAAACATGAATATTATAATTTAATATTATTTATTATTTGAAATAATAAATTGAGATCTGCAATAAAACATTAACAAATATCAAATAAAAGTTATGTCCAGAATATATAGTCTCAATGAATCTGCTAATAAAATTTTATTGATGTTTTAATACAGTTATTTCAAATGATTTTAATGAAAAGTATCACCAATCTCAATCTGTTTGCCAAGAGAAGTTTAGAAAATATTTAAAATTGCTTGGATTTATACAAATATATACAAACTCCTTAATTTATATTTTTCATCCATTTATATATTGATCTCTATAATAATTGTTTCACTATAAACATTTTGATTTCTTTCCCATTGAATATGATTTATTAATTAAAATCGTTAAAGTTTTTTTTAAATATTCACAATTTTGAAATTAAATAAATTTTGAATTTTCTTTCCTTGCAATGGAGGGAGAGGGCAGAAATTATTAAAAAGTTTCCAAGTCTTTCCATGTGTTCCGCGAAGTTTATAAGATTCATTAATTCTGTCGTATTAGAGAATAGAATGTTACATTAGTCGACATAAATCGTCACAAACTCTCTTCAGAAAATCTATTATAGGTTTCGAAATTCATGAAAAAAATGATAAGGAAAAATTTATTCCAAATTAAATCTTGTTAAATGCGAAATTTATATCATCAATAATGTTCAGCATTCCAACCGATTTAAGGGCCGATAATAGCAACGCATCAAAGTGCTATTAATGAGTTGTATGACATTGAATGGGTGCCAATCAATACAGAAGTTTAATTTATTTGATTTTATGTAATTTTTTATTATAAAAAATTATTTCATTAATAATTTGTTTTAATGATACTTCATTTATTTTAATTTTTATAAAAATATCAAAAAATTAAATTTTTGATCTTTTGTCAAAATAATTAAAATTATAATAAATACAATATTTAAAATTAGAAAATTTTTACATTTCAATTTACATAATTTAAATAGTATTATTTTATTAAATTAAAATCAAATTATTTATTACGTCATCATTAAATAAATTGACATAACATACCTCCTCACAAATTTTTTTGGACAGAATTTCAATATCAGATAGTCTATCTAATATTTCGGATTTAATATCTTGGGAAACATTATTTAAGACATTATTAGTCTGAATATGAAGTAAAAATTAATTATTTGTATTAAATTAAAAATAATTCTTTGATAAAATTCAATATAAAAAAATATATATATACTTTTTGAACTTGTAAAAATTTTAAATTAGATTTTGAAAAATAAACGTAAGCAGCACTAAACAAATCGAATTTATTATTAATCAAAACTCTCAATATAATTACCCACAAAACATCCCGATAGCTGATGTCGCTTTAATAATGCCTAAGATGTAATTAATTTATTAAAAATATCAAATAAAACTATTAACTTAAAGGAAAAGTGTTAAGTGTAAATAAACGTACTTAGAAATGAAGCCATTGTAAATCAATAAGTATATTATGAATAAATATTCGAATAGTAAAGAAATATGATAATCTGTTTGAAATCAGTTAAAAATTTTAAAATCAATTAAAATTTGATTTAGTTAAATATCGAAAATGCATAATTTACGAGTGATTATTTAAACAAACTTTGATTATTCTTACAGTAGATTTTTTATTAATTAGATTAAAGAACTTATTTAAAATGATTAGTTATAACAATTATTGTAATCCATTTTCGTTAGTACATTATACAAACTTAAAATATTTGTAGTACATAAATAAATTCGAAGTTATTCACTAAAAATATAATTAGAAAAATATAATTTTTTATATTCACGTCAGTAATTTATATCATTTGGGATTTAAAACCACGCTGTCATACTGATGCAAATTTTCGATCGCATTTGGAAGGTGGTATCTGAGAGATAAAACTTTAAATAAAGACTTAGAATTTGGAAGTATTCTATGATGGTTTTATTTGTATAGCATTTGATTGGAAACTAAAGTTTTAACTCACTATGACCGTCGGAACCTACTAACGATGGACGGAAACATTTTTCGGGAAGAGCACTATTAAATAACATTGGAAAGTTTGATAGCCAAGATAAGAAGGAAAATGGATAACGTATTTAGCCATAAAATCAATCGATATAAGTGCGTTTTTTGTTGGATGTTGAGGGAGAGATATCAATTGATCTCCATGAAATACAGCTGAAGAAAGATTAAAGCTGAAACGGAATCAACTCAATGTGCATTGTGTTAATTAAAACATTATTCTAACGTTTGCTGATAATGAGAGCATTGCCACGTGCATATTTGAGTGTTAACATGACGGCATATCGATGCATAGGTGAAATGGCTAGTTGTTCAATAAGTTTTATGATAATAAGTTATTCATATAACTTTTTCTTCTTTCTGAGTGTGAAAGAATTCATAAGCTTGCTATGGATTTGTTCTCTTCAATCCCAAAAAATATGGAGGCAGTAACTTTACTCACACAGTGGCAAAGTTTCTCAACTAACCACACTGGTAAATGGCTCAAATTTTATACAGCTTCCACAATAATTAATTTCATTTATTAAGTTCTTTGCCGTTTAAATCAAGGTATACAGTAAATCAACCCGCCACTAAGGAAAACAGTAATCAGTCTACGCGAAACAAGAGTACCACCGAATACAACAACAATCTGATTATAAATGCAGAATACGCCAAATTGAAATTAAAAATGGAAAAATAGTTCAAGTCAGAAAAGGTCAAAGATCTAAACCTTAAGTTCCAGTGCCAAAATGCGGTGCCTGGATAAACTCATATTTGAAAATACGACTCAGCGCGTTCTCATCTTGAAGCAGAGCAAAACTTTACTGATGATCTCTACTGAATAAAACTTAAAAACCCGGATGTCTGGACTTTACATCTCACCAATGGTCAATTTAATTCTGAATGATCACTTGTCAATTCGGGCCTTTGATAGAAGCTTTCTCCAGTAAACGTCAAGTCTGGGACTAATAAGAGATGCCAAATAAATTGGTGAACTGAGAATCACTCATTGAGATTGAATGATTTTGATTCCAGAGATTTTAATCCAAATGAATCATATTGTTGAGGATACCTAAATAATAGAGTTAAATAATTAATAAAGATGGAAAATGATTGGAAAACCAAGGATAAGTGATTAAGATGTGGTTCTGGAGCTTAATAAAAGGGAATGAAATAGAAATGTCGAATAACGAGAAGGGAATAAGAGAAAATCAATAAAATTAGACAATTGAATAAAAGAAGGACATTTATAATTAATGAGTCCAAATTTAGGAAAAGAAAAACAAAAGCCAGATTTTTCACGTTATTTTGAAAGCCCTTTCGAAATAAGGGAAGGAATGTTGTTTGGGAATACGAGAAAGAGCATCTCTAAAAAATTATTTATCTGGACAGCTGTCAGTGATTATAGAGGCCCAAATGGAATTAGCCGTAAAAGATATTAGAAATTCTATTTGACATCAATAAGTATTATTGGGTGACGGAGTATAAAAAGGAATCGCAACTGGAATCAGAGAGAGAGAAATCGGACTAAGAATTAAAAGGAGAAAATTACAGAAATTCATTGAAGAAAGGTATTAAAGAGAAATTTGGAGAAAACTAGAAGTTGAAATCAAGGAAAACAGAAATTTGAAACAGAAATTAAGCGAAAAAATAATAAAGAAAGTTGAAGAGACAAAGCCGAAATTGTGAAAATGAAATAAAGTGAAGTCAGAGCAAAGCAACTAAATCAGATTTACCGATCTCAGAAACCCGTCAAAGTAGTCAAGTGATTGTGAAATTCAATTTATCCAAAAAGTGCTATTCTTCCCGAAGGGTCGTAATAAGCACCAAATCGTGATTAATAGATAATTCGCTGTGTCATTTTAAATTATAGATAAAGTGTGTTAATCCATGAAGTTCATATCGTTTGGAGTTCATTACTGTGGTTTAAAAGCATGCTTGGAGTCAGATTGACAATACATCCTATTCAAATTCACCGACAACCCCAACAATATTCTCAAAAGTTCTCAAATTTCATCAATCATCAAGGATTGTAAAATATCGTTAACATATGTCATTGGTCCATATCCTGTCGCAAAGCACCCTAAAGTCTCAATCCCTAATTTGATATTGATTGACCTGACACCGTAACATCAGCCGAAAACTTTCCTTCGGAAACTGTCCTGTGGACATTGACACTAGTGAAAGCAAGCTAATTAACATTTAACAGTTTGTGCATTTCTGTCTTCTGTCTTCTGTTTTGTTTACATGATAATTGTAGCACACATTTTGTTCATATTTAATATGACTTTAGTATCTTTTGTTTTTGTTTTTCTTAAGAAATTTCCTCATGAATCTAACTGATGATGAATTAAGTGTCATGATTGTATCTAGTTATTAGTAAACTTAATAAAGAAATAATTAATTAATAGTAAAACTAATATCACTTGCATGTGTGCTTCCGGCCAAATTATGCATTACCAATAGCGGCAATTGAGCACATTCCGTTCATGGGCATCAATACTCCTATAAATTGTCAAGTGAATTTTTGCAAAATCCAAGTGACAATGAAGTAAGCCATGATTTGCGTGGTTAGAAGGGAAGTGCAATATAGATTTAAATGAACAGATTTAAATATAAGGACGTTCTTTGTTCCTTGTGTTGTTCGTATCTTGGATTTGGTTGTAAAAGTTTCTATGAAACGAAAGATTGTTTTGAAATATTGCTCGCTATGTAAATATTTTTCTCTCATCAACATGACGTTGATTACTATTTAAAAAACATTTACTAAATTTAACTGTCAAACCCTTTTCTCATACAAGATGGTAAGTCATTAGTTTACTACGATATAACCTCGGAGAAATTTCAGATGGCTATAGGAGTTTTCGATAGATGAAAGCAGAGATGTAAGTACTAGAATCAAGTAAATTCATCCGGTACTAAAGATAAGATTATTGATATTTATTTGTTTGATAAGCAAGAAAAAATTTTATCCTGTGTGAATGCTGTAAAAAAATGCAAAAATAACTACTCAAATAACTTCTGAACAAAGCACGGAAAATCGTAGTCACATGGATTTCCTTTCTAGATCTGATACAGGTTTTTTTTTTTTTATTTTGTTTATTTAATAAAATTGTGTCATTGTTTTAACATTATTATAACAATAATAGTTTCAATGAATAACACTACTTATGACAATGAGTAGTAAATCATTTACACTTTTATTGAAAAATGAGATAAATTATTTGATAACTACCTAGTAAATGGCATTTGTTAAAATGAATTTGTTACATTAAATTCATATGAAAACATTAAAAAAATGTTTCTCGTATTTTGGGAAAAATATTTGATAAATTCAGTTTGAAAACTCCTCAAGAACATGATTCCACATGTCATCTAAAAATATTCTATACTGTGAGCTGTCCGGCACGTACCCAACCCCTTACTCCCTTTCAAAGTCATGACGTAATAAGTCAAGGTCATATGACATAATTGCCATTTTTTGAATTTTTGTTTAAATGGTCGGATTTTAGTCAGACGATATCACTTATAGGTTATTTTTGAACGAAATAGCCGAATCTGGTCTTAAAATACAAGTTTTCGTGGTACTTGGCGGTTTTGTCGTTGAAATGGATATGATAAATTGGTACAACGGGGTGAATATTGATGGAATGGTTTATGGTTTTTGGTGAGTTTTGAGGGTTACTTTTAATTGTGCCAATAACTTTGTGAGATACAAGCGTTATGGCGATGATATTTTCGTTCAATTTAGGAACTAAAAAATGTTGAGTCTTTTTGTATAGTATTGTTGAGTTATTTTATAAATTGTTTTATGAAAATGCAAATATTTTGATAGCGTCAGATCTACTCAGTTTAATTAAAAAATTATTTTGCAAGATTTGTAAACTCAGTAAGTGTGTTAACCGCTCAAACAGCCCATGTCCGTATATACAATGGACACATTTGAGATTCAATTTGTTAATGCAGTGGTTCTTAATCTTTTGGTAATGAAGAAGCACTTTGTTTTCTCAAAAAAACTATAAATTCAGCTCATAATAAATCACTAGGTTTGTTAAGAATAAAGCAAAGGTGATAGTGTTTTTGGCCATTATGGTATACTTATTGTCCTTTTATCAGTAGTGTCAATAAATGCAAAAAAGTACATAAAAGCATTTCCGGAATCTTGATAAAAAAGTAATATCCTTCTAAAGACTAGCTTGCAAAACTTACATTTTCAAAAGTGTAACATACTCCTTCTCATCAAATTACAAAATGTGTGTTTTTATTTTATGAAAAATAAAATAACACCCGATAAAATTAATTTAAAATATATTTTTATTATTTTTAATTAAATAACCCTTGATGCTTATCCAAAAATTATTATATTATTGTAATTTATTTAATTATTCTCTTATGAAAAGAAAGAGAATAAAAATTTAATAAAAATATCTTTTTAACAAAATAACAAAAAAAGATTTTAATTTTGTTTTAAAATTATTCTCATTTATTCAATATTAAATTTTCATTTAAATAAAACAAGTTAAAGCAAATTCAAAATATTGTAACAAATATTTTGTTTTAATGAGTTCTTACAAGGGAAATTACGCATTAAATTACAGTTGTAAAGAATATTAAAACAATACTCTATGACATCGATGATAATCATAAAACAAAAGGAATGAAGTTGCAGCAACACACTCGATTTGATCTGTGGTTGAAAAATGTTGTTATCAGAACGAGGATCACTGTCCCTTTAATCTGTTGGTTCTGTTGAGTTCCCACAAAATACAAAGTCTAATTCGATGAAGATAATAAACATATCAGAGAGGAGGAAGAAACAAAACTCAGCAGTTATCTCAACTCATCATAATTGTGAAGAAACATACGCATAACTATTTGAAGTACGGACCGCTTTGACTACTCAACTTTCTACCGTGTGTTCGGACTCTCACCGTGGAATTATTTCTGAGGCTGTTGAATTATTTACGAGCGATGTCCACTGGTTTGTGCCCATCAATTTCGTTAAAGTTTGGAAATCCTGTCAATTATCAAAATTTATGAATAGCTACAAAATATTTATTTCATGTTTCACTTCGTTTGCACGCTTAATTGATCAATAAGTGCATATCAATTAAAACAAATAAATATATTATATTTGTAATAAAAATTACAAATTTATTTTAAATGACATATTTTATGTATTTATTTAATTAGTTAGTTGGTGATTTCATTTTATTGATGGTCAGATTACATTTTGCTATATCTTAATTTTAGATTGTTTAAATATATAATAAAAATTTTTAATCAAGGTTTTTATTTTTTAAAACAAATTTATTGGTTTTATTGATTAAATAAATATTTATTTTTGACGGCAAACGATTCTGAAAAAGTGAGGTAGTTTAGAAACTTTGAAAGTACAGCGTTATCGAGAAAACATTTAATTATGTTTTATTTAATTATATTCTATTTCAAAAACATTTTCATGTTCATTTTCTTCTGTCGCGTGTCTATAAAAGAGAATAATGAAAATTATACTAAATTTAAATCGTCAAACAAAGTGTTTTAAGTATTTTTAAACAAAATATCTTTATTTAAATGTTATCAATCATTATTTATAATTAGTTTGCATGATAAACTTTGTTTTAACAATGAAGAAATTCAGTTTCGAACGATTCCTTACGCCATTACGTTGAATGTATTTCTATCTCATTACTTAGTTTTGAAATTATTTGCATGGAACATTTTTAAATAATAATAATAATAATAATAATAATAATAATAATAATAATATAATAATAATAATAATAATAATAATAATAATAATATAATAATAATAATAATAATAATAATAATAATAATAATAATAATAATAATAATAATAATAATAATAATAATAATAAAAAAAAAAAAAAAAAAAAAAAAAAAAAAAAAATAATAATAATAATAAAATAATAATAATAATAATAATAATAATAATAATAATAATAATAATAATAATAATAATAAAATAATAAAAAAAAAAAAAAAAAAAAAAAAAAAAAATAATAATAATAATAATAATAATAATAATAATAATAATAATAATAATAATAATAATAATAATAATAATAATAATAATAATAATAATAATAATAATAATAATAATAATAATAATAATAATAATAATAATAATAATAATAATAATAATAATAATAAAATACAGGTTCTACTTTCAATTCGAATATTGTCAAAAAGGGAAAAAATTTAAAATAGTTTTATTTTTAATTTTTTTATATTATAGTTATAGTAAAATGTTACAAATTGCATGGTGAGTTTGAAAATTATTCCAAAATATTTTCTTCCATAAAGTCCTTTCAGGTTACAAAAGAATGGTAAGTCATGAAAGGCAAAACACATCAATGAGTTATGAATGTTTCAATAAATGAAAAAAAAAAACAGATTGATATTATGGGATCATTATTCAATATTTTCAACCGAAAATAAATAATCAGAGTAAATATTAAACGGAGAAAAATCCTTCCTCATTAATAATAAAATTATGTCATTCTTTTTGCAAAGATTATTTAATTCACGATGAGAAAATCAATAAGATTAATTCCATTCTAAAAACCTTATGGCCGTTTGTCGTCTACGAGAAGTATAAATTTTTACCATAACAAAAATTAAACATTAATTTATTGTCTAAATATTTTTTCTAAATAAATTAAAATTAATTTTGATAATTAAAACAAAAAACGAATGGACATAATTAACAATTATGAGTTGATGTATTTGGTGGAGAAATGAGTTTTTTTTCTTGTGTTTCTTTTTTGTGATTTAGAATATATTTTTTTCTCTCGTAATTTTTTTAATATTTAAATTGCTAAAATACAAATGTAGATGTGACTTATTTTTTTGCGGAATTCTAGAGTTTGAAGAAGCATTAACTGAAATAATTCATTTGGACTTACCATCTTCATCCTATACTAAGTGATCTTAGTTAGCCATGCATTTTCGTAAGCACGCAATCGAAACTACTCAACTTTGATACGGGAAATACAACCTGTTTTGTTTCAATCATTGTGACTCTGGGACAGTGGACAAAGTGAATTTATTTTAGTGCTATGCCACTATTCTATGACAAATGAATCAAATAATTTGATCAAAATTTGAATCAACTCATTTACAAATTTGTGGGGTTTTTTTGGTAATTTTTAAAAAATATTTCAATTAAATTAAATAATAAAAATTAATTTTCAATTTTATAATCTTGCTGCATTTTGTCGGTAATTTTATTATTTTTAGTTGAAATGCTAAACTAATATCTCAATGGGGTCAAAAACTGACAGAAACTGTTCTGAATTTGCTAGAATATTATTAGATTTATTAATATACAATAATTTTATAATTATTGAATTTTTTATGAAATTCTTTTCTTGTTTTCAAAATAATTCAAGTTTAATAAATGAATTAATAAAACAGTTGTATTTCAAAGGGATCGAAATAAATTAAAGCGGATCGAGAGGTACTCAGTAGTCAATGTGAAAAGTAAATAAAACTTATTATCATAATAAATATCTAAAATTGGGGACTCCGGAACTTTAGTAATAAAAAAAATGAAAAAATTTTCAATTTACTTCAAAATTTATTGCTAATGGACAAATATTTTTTTTATTTCTAGTCTTTGAATAATGTGGCTTTTTTGATGTTGATGTACGTCCGCGAGAGGTAGGATTTTAAAGAATTCTCGTGGCCTTATAAATTGTTATAATGATTGACAAAAAGTACTACAAATGTGTTTATATGACAAATTAACAAAAACAAAATTTACAGATGGAGCTATTAGGAGCAGTTCTTATTTTCTGTTATCTTAAAATGTCGAGATCAGTGGATAAAGCTAACAAAAGACAACATGAAAAGACAAAAATTAATTATTTCTGAAGCCATCATTACTGTTGATGAAATATGGGTTCTCTGTGATAATCCTTAAGGCAAAAGGCAATAGATGTTGGGACATGTATCATCAATTAATAAATAAAATTAATAAGGGATTTTTAAGTGAGGTGGAAGAGAGAGGGAGGGAGTGTATGGAAAGATTAGTTTATTCTAACTTACTTAAATCTTGTCAAGCTAGAATACAATTTGAGCTTAATTTTTAAAATTTAAAAATTTAAATTATTTTTTTCTATAATTTTCTGTATTATAAGCCAATACAACGCATGTAATTAATAATAATTTAGAAAACTTTATCTGGTGTTTAATTTACTGTGCATAAATACAAAATATGTGATTTCATATACAAAATCGCAAACCGTTGAGAAAATTTCCAATGGGGTTGAATTTCTCTAAATAGTAGTCTGGAGCAACTGAAAGCAAACCCCATAATGAATATAGACAGAGATTCAGGGAACGAGAGAGTTAATGAGCAAACCCATGCAAAATATCATAGGCATAGAACCCATATTAAATTTTCAAAAATTCAACACTTCAATTTTTCTAAAGTTTAAAAAATTTAATAAATTTTTATCAAATAAATTATTTCTTTATTGATTAAATATAAAACTAAAGTTTTAATAAGTGTAATAATTATGAACAAAAAATTAATACGTACAATGAATAAATAAAATATATATTCACGGAAAATTATTTTCAACAAAGTTGTTGATTTTGTTAAATTTATGTAAAAATTTATTGGATTTTTGTTTAAATTGACAGATAATTGAAAAACGCTTAAGTATCTAATTGAAACAAATTCACGTTTTATATACAAAAACTGCGTTCTGAGAGTACCGCGTTATAGGAGGGTTGACTTATTTAGTAAATTGTTTAATTTTTAAATTGTTTTCTTCATTGTTTTAAATAAAATGATAAAAACAAATGATTTTCCTTCATTGGTATTGAGGGTGAAAACAAAACGTTGGAATAAAAAAAATGGAAGAGCTGTTTAACATAAAAAAAGATTTATTTATATTTTGTTTATATTTTGAAGATTTAAATTTTTAAAAAATTCAAGTTACAGTAATAGTGCATTATTGGAAAAATAAAATAAGAATTAACGTGTACAAGGAAAGGCTAAAATTTCGTTTGGTTTTTTGTTTATTTAAAAATTATATTTTGTTTAAATTTAATAGCGTTTGTTTACAGTTGCTTTTTGTTGAATTCATGAAAATTGCATGGAACTTTTGCAGTTGAATTCGTGTCTTTATTTTGAGGAAAACCGAAAAGAAAAATTTTCTTTAAGAACTTAAAGAAATATATTTTAGTTTGTTTCAGAGTGTCCAAAAAATTGTTTTTGACAATAGAAGGAGTATAAGACTAGTGAAGAAAACTGGATTGACCTAAAAGGATTCTTCCATTTCTTTTGGGTCAATAAAAAAATCGAATTTTACCTATTATATGTCTTAGTTCAAAAGACTTTCTTTAAAGACTGTGTGTATTTTTCAATTGTTGGGGTTATAAAAAATATACGAAATTAAATATTAAAAATTTAAAATTGCCAATATCAATCCAAATTAATTAAAAATTCGAAAAAAAAGTAAAAATCAATATTTTTCGGGGAGAAAGTGGTTACCGGTAGCAAATGAGATTGTGAAGAGGAATAAAATAATCTTAAAATAATCGGAAGTCTATAGAAGAGTTATGATTCCAAAAACATAATAATTAATGATTTAATTATTTTTTGTGATCCCAGAAATTAAAGAACATTTAGCTGAATGTCAGCTTACTGGGCTTGTCTGCCAGAATTTCGGAAATTATTGCTTAAATTTAATGGGGAAAATTGGTTTAAAAAGGCAGATAAAACAAGGCGCCAGTTGGTCGAAAAAGGAAACTAAAACTACGACAGAAATAGTTTTAATTTAAAAAGAGAGAGTTGAAAAGACAAATGAAGTACCGAGAAAACCGAGAAATACTATATTGTGTTGAATTTGCTAATGATGATATTCGTCGGGTGTTTAACCAAAGTTTGAAAATTTTGTTTGTTGAAATTGTGAAAATAAATATTATTTTGTCGGCAGTTTTCTTTTATTGATTTGATTTGTTGAACACTAGGAGTCGGATCGAATTTAAATTTCGACTAATTTATCACAATCCAAACACAGTTATTCATAATGAAATACAATCTCTTTACTATATTATTTCAAAACCTTTTTGAATGAAAATAATTTAAGTTTGTTTTGCTGTGAATTTCGTTTCTCAATGGACTTCTCAATGCCCTACCAAAAGCTTTTTAAAGAACATTCATATTTCTTTTGAACTGCAAAATTAGCATCTATTTCACAGACGAAAATCACTTTACTTGCATAAATTTTTAAAGATTCTTAGAGTAAGATTTATTAAATATTTATTTAAACACAGATTTTTAAATTTCTAAAATATTTTCATTCACAAATAATTTTAGGAAATAATTTTTAGTGTGATTGCCGTAATTTTCTTCTCATTCCGAGACTTTGAAATTATCATTTCACATGGAAATTACAATTTTTAAAATTTTTATAAATATTTTAAATTATAATTTATATTGCTCCTTTTTGCTCTTTTTGTACTTGTGGAAAGCTTGAATGCAATGAAGAACTCGTAATATTCTCATATTTTATACTTAAAAATGCCCATAATAAATTATTTCTGCCCATAATTTTGGTTGTTTTGTGTGTAGTTTTTAGTATAAGTATGTTGTGTGTGTTTTATTTTTTTTCTCTTCTATATTAAATTTACTTAATTTATGTCTGTGCCCATAGAAGGTATGTTTTAAAGTATATTCCGGTGAGACAGGTAGGTCCTCTCGAATAAGTCCCGGCATCTGTGTGGTCAGGGCTAAGTTTTCTGTCAGCTTTCTTACTCTTGTTTTTTAAAAAATCCTCTTGATTATGATTCTCATTGGAAGTTAATTAATGCACTAAAACATTCAGAAAAGATGATGGAAGCAAGAGAATCAAGAGAAACTATGCATATTTATTATCCATTGTCCCCTGAAAGGTGGATTGATTTGATCAATGATGAAAAGTCTATTAATTCAGACAAAGATTTCATACCTGCTCTATTCATTCGTGTAATTGAAGATTATAGAAGTGTCAATGTATGGTTTAAATATTGCCAATTTATGTTAGAATATTTAACTGATAAAGAAGAAATTAGACAATGTTTTGAAGTTGATATTGCTCAAGTTGGGACTCATTTAATCAAAGGATACTTATTATTGGGGACTTATCTTATTTATGAAAAGTCACTTTTTGTAGATGATGGTAGTAATGAACAAAAGGAACGAATATATAAATTATATTTAAGACAATTATTTCTCTCTTTACAAAGTAATGATGAAACATTAAAAGAATTTCTTGAGTGGAATCAAGAAAATAAGGAATGGGAAAATCAAATCCAACACTAAGGTTTGCTAAAGCTTATAGTTATTTGTGTCTCCTGTACCTAGCCTAGGTAACCTAGAGTCCCTACAATTAAAGTTTATAGTGGTGTATCTGTATTATTTTTATTTGTTATAATTGTCTGTTCTTGTTTTATCTAAGAAATCAGTATTATCACATTGCACTTTTATATAGCTAATGTGTGTTTTGTTATTTCTTTTCCATTTTAAGTTGGCGTGTATATTTGTTTTATATAAAAATTAATTATTTGTTATAGTAGACCTTAATTTGTGTTTTACATTCTGTTAATTTATGATGTTTGGTGTATTCAGTGAGAAGAGCGGTATAATTAACCGAAAACGAATTTATTCACCTTTATCATCTTACAATTAATCATGCAAAATTTATATATTTATATATTTTTACAAACAAAAGAAATTTTATATTACAAATTGTTCTGTTATAGCAGCTTCAATCAGCTATGTGAGAAGTTTAATAGAAAATAACTGTCTGTTTTACATAGTTTTGAATTGGTTTGATTTCAATATGATTTTTCTTAAATGTTTTGAGCAATGAACTCCATTGTCATTGTATTATATGTAAATTTTTCGATTCCTGCACCAGGAAAAAATATTTATGGAAAAGTAAATATGAAATAGAACGTCCAATCCCATTGCCTAAACATATAAACAAAACAATCGAAATAAAATTAATTAATTATTTTTATGTCTTACAGACATAGTAACCCAACGAAAAGGTCTGGGAAAGATCTATGATGGAGGCTTAATTCAATGGGATAATTGTGATTAAATATTGCTAATACTGACGAGGCTAATCAGAACGAAACAAAATGGCAATTAGTACAAACTGGTAAAATATGCTGCAAGATAATTTATTATTCAGCATCAAGTGTTTTTGGAGAAAAGTAATAAAATCTCACTTCACTGCTTTCATTCAACACTAAGAAAACTTGAAACAATAATTAAAATGCAAAAATTTCAGCTCGATTCCTAAAGATTAACGCAGGCATGATGTCTATGCTACACAAGTAGCATCCCAAAATATTTTTTTTCCAGAGAAAACTTGGGGGGAAAATTGAACCACGATTCCCTCAGACGAAACTCAACTGAATTTTTAAATATTTCGAGAGTCATTCTGCAATACATCTTGATAAATATATTGCCTAGAGGCGGTCAAACATTGACACTAAGCTGAAGATGCAGGCCACGCATACTAAACAGTTGCCTAACTCCATTAAGTGGATTTTTGTTTTTTTTTGTTTTTAATTTTTTCTTTTCACTAGTAAAAATTAAAAACATCAGATATTCTGTTGAGAGAGATTCAACGACGATGGGCTTTAATTTTTCCCCATCATCAGGTGTGTGAAGTGCAATTTCTTTTTCGGTATCATGAGACGAAAAAAAACTGATTCATTTCAATACACTCGAGTGTTTGTTTTTTGGGTTGGAATCTTCTTTGTCGGTTATGTCTCTTTCCCTATGTTTGTATGTGATTAGTCGAGTGTGGCTGTTGATTTGTTTGACTATTCTGCCACGAGGCAATTAGAGAGAATTGTCACATACGCGTACTCTATGACCATTGTGACACTATTATTCCTGGGTGTCAGAAGTTAATCAAATAACCACATTCAATGCATATTTCGATTGGGCTAATTTCCTGTATTTTACACTTGATGATTACTGAAGAAACACTGTAATTTGTCTTGTTTGAATTATTCGGTTGAATTTCAGTTGGAAATAGCATAATATTTTATCCTATATATATTTTGGTAAATTTAATTTAGAGTTTGATTTCGGCAGATTGCAGAAGAGTAAAATAGAAATTTGATAGAAATTCTGATATACAACAAAATATCTCCTTTCTCCTTACTAATGTCGTTTTTGTAGAATAAATTTCAATGAAAATTTTAATAACTTTTTAATTTCTCAACTAGAAATTTTTTGACTATTGAAACAAAAGTAAATTTTTAGATGGATTTTAAAACAAACTTTTATTAGAATCCACTAAAATTGGAAAAAAATAATTTTATAACTAAAAAAGGATAAAAATTTGGTCCGTAAATAATGTGTAAATAATATGTAAATATTGCTAGTGTTTATGATGTTTATATAACAGTAAGATTTTATTCTTATTCAACACACTTTTAATTTAGTTTAATAAAGGTTTTTTAAATTTATTTTTGTTTAAATTAATTATTCTTTTTATATCTGGTCCTTGCTAACAAATATATATTCCTAAATGTAATATAGTATATTTATAATTGCCTAAAACTTCAAATAACTTTTATTCTTAAATATGGTGAGAATCCGTTATGAAATATTGAATTAAAATGACACATCTTTCTATAAACAAAATTTTTATATTTTATTCAACTGTCCATGCCTTATCAAATAAGTCATGGAATGATCTCTCCTCCTTCTACATCTTACGTTTAATACTTATGTGGTTTGTATTTATATTAGATTTTTTAATTTTTATATCATTTAACTTTTAACACCACAAAATATTTAAAATCCTTAAAATCATCAAACTTATGTGTTAGGATTTGATGCCTAAAACTGAAGATAATATATTTATGAAAGAGACGTTTATATAAATTCTTGTTTTTTTTATTTTCTTCTAAACATAATATTTCAAAAATTTTACTTGTAAAAATTAAAATTAAAAATTTACAAAATATACTGTCAGTAAACGTAGAACGGAGGAAAAAATATGCCTGGTTTTCTTTAGAATTTAAAAAAAATCATAAAGCAAAACAAACCAGTATTTTTATCAATACAAATTAATATTAAAAAGAATTATGGATTTTTTAAAATATTTTAAAAAAATTGTTTAAATTAAAGTTATTCTAAAATACACTATACACTTTTCTAAATTGTGTATATGGAAAGAATTTTTTTTAATTAATTAAATATTTATTTTTAGTTTATATTTATTATATTATTTCTTATTAGCAATTCCCAACATGTGAAATCTATGTTTGAATTAATTTCCACTGGTATTGCTGATATGTATTTCAGTCATCTATACTAGATTCAATCACTCACGAGGCTTTCTGCCATTGCAGAAAAATCAATATTCCTAGTTAATAATTCATAAAAAATAGAAACTTATTTTTAAAAAAAATAAAATAAAAACAGTAGGTTATTTATCGGCTAAGAATTTTAATATTGTTCAAAGTAATAATTAAAAATATTTTTGTTTTAATTGTTTCAGGAAAACATGAAAATGTATATAAATTATTCGACACGTGCCTACGAGTCCGGTGAGATTAGTCGAACTGCTTTATTTTGAAAGCATTCCACTGTCGATAGATTCAGAAAGATTTTAACTTTCCTTTTATCTTTAACTTAGTCCTTAAAACAAATAAAACATTTTCTTTAAACGAATCGCTTCATTCACAACGGAATATGTTAAAAGCCAAAATTTAGGTTAACTCTGTCATGAATATAAACAAAACTGAAATTTTGCAGTTAATAGTTTTTATTATTATTTTTTTCAAATTAAAAATTGGTTATAATTATGGAAAACTGTAATTTTGAAAATTAACTGAATCCAATAAAACAAAATAATCGATTTTTTTGAATATGAAATTTTCCCCTAATAGATAAATATATATATATACATATATATAATCTTGAAATTGAGAAGGAAACTAAATTTAAAATGGACTTGTGGATAATATCGATTGAATGTTTTTAGAAAAGCATTTTTAGAAATATTTATTTTTTCCTATAATAATCGTTTCAATATTCTTAGAAATCAATAATGTATTCCATTTAATATATTAATATAAATTAGTTTTAGTCGATCACAAATTTTAAAATGGTCAAAAATGAGTTATTAAAACTTTTTATTTGTTTTATTTATCATTTATTTATTAAAATTAATTAAAAAAGTTTTTATTGGGTAAAATACGGCAATAAATTTTAATTAATTTAATTACTCAATTTAAAAATAATTATCTGTTATTAAATCATAAAATTATCGTAAATTCTAAATAATGAGATACAATTAAAAAATTTCTAAAAATGTAGTGAAATTTCGAATATAAAATTTTTAATTAGAAAGAGCATAGTAATGGCATTTAGAAAAGTTAACATTAATTTCAAAAATTGAATATTAATTATTATAATTTGTAAAAATATATTTTCATTTATTTTTATTTCGGCAATAGATCACATATTTATTTTCCTAAGTAACTCAAAATTTCGGCGCTTAATTTAATTAACCTGTCGATTGAAAAAATACATAATATAACACTTAATTAAGACAGTGCCAAAAATTGTTGTACGTGAGAAAATAAATATTTGATCGATTAGATAAAAAGTGAAAGCAAATCTAAAAGAGTATATTTAAAATTAATTAGTTAAGCAACTGTAGTTTTGAAATATTGCATTTACAAAAATAAGTAAGGTGTCAAAGAACTACCGGTTCTCCTTGAAAATGAGGCCATGACTTTTTTACAATATGTTTTTTGAAAAATATTTTTATGGTTTTAGCATTTACAACATTTTTATTCAGTTAAACTTCTCTGTTTATTAGTCAAGAAAATTTGCAATCGATTTTTACCCAACTTCTAGACAAGTAGAGCTCTGAAATTTTCAATATTAATCTATTTTACTTAACAAAACAGCATTAAACGATTTCCATCATGATTTAATCAAATCTTTTTAGGGTTACCTTGAAATAAAATTTTAAAAGCGGCATTCGCTAAATTTTCTTTTTTTAAAATTGATGTTTTTGTAGCTACTTGTTTATATTTTGAAGGTTTAACATTTTTTTTAACATTTTAAGATTTATAGATTTATTAAATTTGCAGATTTTATATTTCTATATTTTTATCCCGTGCATAGAAATTCATACAGTGTAAAAGAAAACTTCAAAAAATTTGAACTTTTAGGTGAAAATAACAATAATGTTAATAAAACCGCAAGAAATTGTGGATATATATATATACGCTTTTAAAAGGTATAAGATCTTTTAATAATTCCACTAACTCTCTGTTGGATATGGATAACTATGGGTTTCATAAAGATAGATGTTTTGGCATTGCTGGACAGAAACAATTTCAAACCATTTGGTGAATATCGTCAAAGGCCTACATGGGAAAAGATCTTTGCATTTGTTTCTGAAAATATTATAAAAAAGACGCATATATAGTGAATCCTTTTCGACTTAGGTATATATTAAAATGGTATAAATTTGAATGAAGAGTTTCTCAATGCCAGACTAAAAGACATATTTTAGTTTTCCAATGTGGGTGACTTGGATTTAAATGACAATTATGTTGATTTAATTTTTTACTCTATATAAAATTTAAAAAATAAATGTTATTGATTAGTTTTAATTAGTTCCATTTTCAATTTTAGTAAAACCATGTATAAGAAATCAGACCTGGTCTTATAATCGAGTAAATCCGGTACTTGGTAAAGTTCAATAAATTATGCATCATTTTGGGGAGAATAGTTAATTATAACATTATATTAAAAATGTAATTTGTCGATTAAAACTAAATGTTAGGGTAAATATTAAATTTTTAATAATTAAACATATTATTAATGAATCACAGACAGTGATTAATTAGATCCGGATGGGTTCCATTCAAAAGAAAATTCTATATATTTTTATTGATGCGTAAATAATGAGAGTTTTATTTAATTTTGTTTATTTTTCTAAATATTTGCAACAATAATTAAACTTAAATCGCTAATTTTAGCATAAATGATCTTTTAAATTAATATTAAATTCGCTAATATACAAAATAAAACTTATTTGTTTAATTTATTTCAGATAAAAGAGAAGGAATTCAACACAATTTTTCAAGTTTTTAATATTATTGTTTTGATTTTGATTTTAAGGTTTTAACTTAATAATGTTTTGTCTAAATATTATTGTTAATTTTATATTTTAATGATTTTATCTATCTTCACTCTTTCAGACTGTAAATCAATGAGTTGTTTTCTATTTAATACAATAGCAGATATCGAAGTCACACTAATAAATGAAAAGCGCCTACAAATAGAGCCACCATTAAATTTTATAAGATTATTCTCATAGATTCTTTGGTAGCTAAAGGAATAAAACCTATATAAGACAAAAGTACATTATTACATTGGATTTAAAATAGCATTTTGAGATTAGATTAAAAAGTTTCTACTAAAGATATTATTAAATTTATTTATTATGCTAATGTTCTATTATTAATGAAATAAAAATGATTCGCAAATAAACCTATTTACAAAAAAAGTTAAGTAACAAAATGTAAAAGAAATCTATTGTTAATTGTTTTTATCTAATCCCTATTTGGACTTACAAGTATTTTGAGTTATAGGTTATAGACTTAGCCTTTCGGGAAATAATTTTTAGTCACATGGGTGAGTTTTAGAATGTTCAACAATGAAAGAAGTTAATTTGCAATCATTTTTCAAACATGTGATTTTTCCTATTTCTATCTTTTCATAATACAAAATCATTGCAAAAATATATATAAAATTAAATAAAATTTTATTACTTCACACAAGTTGCTTTAATTTTTTTACAGATAGAAGCAACATGGCGCGCTTTTTGGTACATCCACTCTTACTACTTAATAAATAACAGTAACTAATAAATATTTCTTTACATAAAAATGACTAAAAAGCGAGATTTTGCAATATTTAAATACAAATTATTATTATTAAAATTCAATTTATTAATTTTTTTATTTTAATTTTATTAATTAATTATTTTTATTTTTATAAATATTACCTGATTTTAGTAAGTTATTTTCAACATTTTTATTAATATATTGTAATTACTTATTATTATTTCTAGCATTATTTTATGTTTTATATATATTTTTACTGTTAGTAGCATGCGCATAATAAGCAAGCAGTTTATATACCATAATTCTCATTTAAAATTAAAAATATAACAATAAATTATAGCAATAAAACTAAATAGTTTTTATTAAAAAATTATGTATCCATAAAAACTCTTTTAGTTTTCATCAGTAAGCATTCTGGGCAAACTCCTTGACACCTTATTGCTATTTATTTAATGTTAGAACAAGGTTAAAATACTAATAACTGTGAGTCTTTAAATTATAAACATTTTTCTAATTTAAGGGGAATAATTTAAGATAATGAACTGCCAAAGGGTACACAAGCCATAAAACGTTGAGAATCGCTGTGTAAAAGGAGCCAATAATAATCTTCTCGTATGGCAGTTGTATTTTTAAATAATTTTTCCAAAATTAATAAACTAATTTACAGAAAATATCGTTATTTGGGAAAAAAGAAATTAAAAAAAATTAATACTATATTACACAAAATGATGCTTATCAACATTTATCAGTAGATAAAATACAATGTTGCCAAGTTTAATTTGTCAGAAATTTAAAATATTTAACTCTAAACGTGAGCAGAAAATGTATCAATTAGCATTTATTGTAGCTGCAGCAGCAGAAATTGGTCCACAATGGTTATGGAGGTTTGAACGGGCTTTTTGTTTCCTATGGAATTCATTGTGATGGTCGGAATTAGGACTAGATGAGAGAGAGGTCAAAGGAGCAATTGGTTCATTATTATTATTATTATTGTCATCTCCGTGTGAGAAATCTATTGCATCTTTTAGGGTAGGATCATATTTATTTAGTGCTTGAATCGGCTTGTCAGAATTTGTTTCCATTGACAGAAAATTGTTGACAAGATCTCGAGATCTCGACATATAGAAATCTGAACAGATCAGATCATCTGTCGTTTGTGATGAGTTTCCATGATGCTGAAGCATATAGTCAACATTTGAAACAAATGGTGATGGATAGTAACCATTCTGAGAAAAGGGAGGATTTGGACAGTGAGTTCTATAGCTAACACAGCCGCGATCACTTTGTTGAGATTTTTTCGGGGAACCATGAAAAATAACCGGAGCGTCAGACGATCCTGAATTGGAATAACCTTTTTGATAGTTTTGTAATCTCGGATTTATCATTGAATACGGATTCAGTGCAGAGAATGAGTTTAACGGATCTGTTTGATTGTGATTCATTGATGTAGTTGGTAGCTGACTAGCCAACAGACTGTCAGCCAAATGACTGTTCATCCCATCGAAAAGCGAGTTATTTGGAAAGAAAAACGAATTGTTATCAATTCCATTTTTCGTAGATGTGTCAGGACAATCAGATCCTCCAGTTGATGAAATTGGAGAATTGACAGAAGACATTGATTCATCAGCTGCGGTTCCGCTGGCATTACTTCCTCTTTTTCTTTGACATTCTTCCTTCCATTTATCAAGTGACCGTCTTCTGGCATTCATAAAAAAATTTGCGACAGTTGCTACCTCAAGACCCAACTGTTGTGCTATTGTAGCCTAGAAAAATTTATTATTATTATTATTATTATTATTATTATTATTATTATTATTATTATTATTATTATTATTATTATTTTATTATTATTATTATTATTATTATTATTATTATTATTATTATTATTATTATTATTATTATTATTATTATTATTATTATTATTATTATTATTATTATTATTATTATTATTATTATTATTATTATTATTATTATTATTATTATTATTATTATTATTATTATTTTATTATTATTATTTATTATTATTATTATTATTATATTATTATTATTATTATTATTATTATTATTATTATTATTATTATTATTATTATTATTATTATTATTATTATTATTATTATTATTATTATTTATTATTATTATTATTTTTTATTATTATTATTATTATTATTATATTATTATTATTATTATTATTATTATTATTTTATTATTATTATTATTTTTTTTTTTTTTTTTTTTTATTATTTTTTTTTATTATTTTATTATTATTATTATTATTATTATTATTATTATTATTATTATTATTATTATTATTATTATTATTATTATTATTATTATTATTATTATTATATCATCATCATCATCATCATCATCATCATCATAATTATATTATTTACTTGCATCTCTTTGCTTGGTCGCTTTGTTTCCTTAAAAATGGCATGAAGAGTTCGTCTTTGAATGTCTGTAAAAACCAATCTTGGTTTTTTGGAATTTTTTGATTCATGAGGCCTGTATTGCTCTTCTTCTTTAAGCTTGCATGCTGGCAGACCAGGAAAGGTTATGAAAATATTCGAATAAAATTTTTTTTGATTAATTAAATTGTTTTACTAAAATAAGGAAAATTTAATTTGAAGCGATTTTCAATTCATTTTGTTTTAATTCTTGTTTTGTAAAGAATGCGTGAAATGTCTCCAATTAAATTCAATATCGAGAATTACCATTATCAATTCTATCAAGTGCTTCAACTCACTAGAAAAACTGGGAACTCTTACTGATGATTATGAAAGCCTGAATCTAATTTAAACTTTCCCAACAGTTACATTTTCATTGCAGTAGAGGGAAAATCGGTGGAAATGTTGATAAATTTCATTTCATTATATCCTCCGTAAAAAAAATAAAATGTTTATCAAGTGGTTATTTATGTTTTTTAAAACTAAATTCATTTTTTTTAATATTTTTGTTTTAACTTGTATGTTTGTTTCCGCTTGTCCAATTTGTTGAATGTCTCCAAATATTTATTAACATAAACTAATTCATGAAAATGAATATTAATTGAAAATATTAATTTAAAACATTATTCAGAATTATTTTGATTATTTTTTTTCTGCGAAAAAAATTAAAGTTTGCTTTTTTCTTTTCCATATTTCACTGTCAATTATTATGAAGTGCATTTCAATGATATAATCGACAGATTTTATTCTCTTTTTTTTGAATTAATTACGTGCCAAGAAATTCATTATTTTGATTAAATTAAAAGAATGCGATTAAACAAAAATTAAATTTAAAAAAAATTTTTTCATCTATCTTTTGTCTTTCTATGGACTTTAAATAAATATTTACAAAGTTTGACCCTTACGTTTTGATCGACTAAAACAAAACATATGTTTTTACACAAATGCGTTGTCTTTCCCACAGCTGGTAGTATAAATATATTCATTGAAACACTAATAAAAAACCTTATATTGAAAATGAAAATTAATTTTTTTTTTATTATAAAAAAATATAAAAAAATATTACACAAAATAAATTAAAATATTGATTAACTTTGATAAAGATTTCGTATTTTGTAAATATTGTTTAATACAATTTCCAAATCGAATACTTTTACAATACCAGTATAAATGGAAAAATAATCTAGATCAAGTGTCCATTTTTTTCCAATGTAACTAGAAAATAAACTAAAACAACGAGTCGGATTAATGAACCTCGGCCTTTCCGCCTCACTAATTGAATGCATATCGAAATATGATCTTTCCTGTATTAAAACCGGGCTGAACAAGGAAAAGAAAAGGAAATTAAACATGGGGATTTGTTATTTGTGAAAATTAAATGCTCATTAGAGATTATTCCTGGTCTCCAGTGTGTATTTTTTTCACCATGTAAGGCTGGTGATCAAGCTAGAGTTGTAATTGATGATGATCTAATGAAATTTGTAAATCAAATCGCATAAATATATTTGTACGGGGGTTGTTGGGCTTTTAGAGTTCGTTAGTAGTTTTTGTGTTGTTTGCAACAGTTCTACGGTGTCAGCTGGGCAACTGACATGATTATTGCATTTGTTTAAATCGGTGTTAAATGGTCAGAGAAAAATATGTTACAAATTTTTTTCATAATTTGAAAATTAATTATTAATTTAAACTCTTGATTGGTTAATCAAACAACGGAACTTGTTTTCTACTATTATAATTTTCGAAAGATTTTCTTTAAAAAAAAATATTTACTTTAAATTTAAAAAATAAAAAATATATTAGTATTGAATTTTGATTCATTTTTTATTGTGCTTTCAATTTACTAAATAAATTAAATGTATTTTTGTTATTTGACAATTGAGTATTTCACCTGACTATAACTTTTTGTTTGTCACATAGACGCTTTACCAATTATAATATAGATTTTGTTTTAATTCATCAATTCAATTTTATTGATAAATAAATTTTTAAAAATTAATTAATTTAAAATAAATATATAAACATTTTGACTTTAATAATAAAAGTAACTCAGAGTTATTTTAAGATAAAATTAATTTTACACAGTTACAATCTTTATATGCAATTTCTATATGTAACATTTATCATGAAATATTTATATATTTCAGAACTATTTAAATCTTATTATGTTGGTAATATATAAGATAGACGTTTTATAGAAAGTAAATAAATTATTATTGCCATTATCAATATTATTATTATTATTATTACTTGAAAAAGGCTGTGCCAAAAATTCGTGAATACCTTAATTAAATCTGATTCGTAGTCAAATTTTGTAGAAAATATCATGTCACTTATAAAGAAATCAGAGGTGAAAAACAAAAAAGTCCTTATAAAATAAAAATAATAATAATTATTATAATAGTAAGTATAATAGTAAGAATAATAGTAAGAATAATAGTAAGAAGTACGCATCACATATCCCAATTTGTTGATTTCTAGTCTAATTTCTATTCGTAACCCGATAAACAATTGTTAAGATTTTGTTAAGTTTTCACCGAAAATTTATTTAATCAGCTGTTTAATGATTTCCGGTTTCCTTGCGAAAGAATGTTTTAATTGTTGATACTTTTGTAGCAATACCGAGAAAACAAATTTTTTACCAAAAATGAAAAATTAAAGAAAAAGATAAGGTAAATAATATATATATATATATATATATATTTATATATTTACCGAGTGTTTCAAAAGGCAATAGAAGTTTCTATTTTTAAAACATTATAAATGTTAATTTTTTTTATTATTATTTAAGATAACAGATATTTAAATTTTATTTAAAACAGAAACTATAACAAATTCTCAAAGTGTTCACCATCTACACAAATGCAAAGTTTACACCTTTTTTATACAGCGTTACATGTATTCTGGATATCTTGTAATGAAATTTGAGCAAAAGCATGAATTATTATTTTCTTTAGATCTTTCAAATGGTTATAATGCTCAAACTTTTTTATAAGGTTGTTTATTCCCCTTTATTCCCCTTGTTGGAGGTTTACCGTTTTTTGATTTTTATTCATTATTTCTGTACCAAAATTGAATATTTTCGCCTATAACTTTTTAGTAAAAACACTCTTTTGTCAAATGAATATTCAGCCATTTCTTATTAACTAAAATTAGTGATACTGATGCAATAAAATAAACTAAAATATTTATATTATTTCAAATGATTTGCAAAATATTTAAATTCTTTACGTCTATCTATTTTTGAAACACTCGGTATATATAAATGTTTTATAATTATAATTAAATTTAAATAATATTTGTTAATATTTCAAAATAAATTTACTTTGATTTTGGACTTATATATGAAGGACTAATATAAAAAGACTCATTCGTTTTGAAAAGTAGTTTTCTGTGACTTTCAAAACTATCTCGGGGAAAACTTTAAGTTTTCAAATAATTTGTTAAAAAATACAATTAATTTTATCGACTAAAATTAAAATAATAATAAAACGTGTAAAACAATTTTTTTTTGTTTAAATAGGTCATCAAAATTATGGGAAATAATATTTTGTTTATTTTTTTTTCATAATTTTTTTTACTGATTTCGAAAAGTATTTTGCGTGTTATAATAAAGTCTAACATATAATTGTAATAATTCATTCTCCATAACTCGTCTAGAATCTGAAAATCAATAGTTTTTTTTAGAAATAAATGAGAAAAATTAGTTTCCCTTCAAACTGAATATGTTTAATTAATATTGAGGAGGAGATATTTGTTTCACCATAACAATCGATTCCCAAAGGTCGTCCGTAATCTATTACGTGTCTATGTGGAAGCAGGAAGATTAACGATCTTCGTTTTTGAAAAGAGTAAATTTTACAATGACCTATTAATAAACGAAAATGACCACTCTCTTGATTCTCTCAACAAGATTTCATTGTTAGTATATAAATATATTTAATAAATAACAATCTCTATCACTCTCTTTCTCTCTCATTTCCCCCCGTTTATTATGTGACGGACGAATGAGTCTTGGTCTCATGTGCATCGATGTGATTTCCCGGCCTGATAATCATTAGGGCACTTTTTGGTGAAATTTAAATCTCCTGTGTAAGTATTGAGTAAATAATGAGTTTAATTTCAACAGTGAAAAGGTGATCGATTATTATGTATTGTTTAAATGTACACTGAGTAATTAGTCTAGAAAGAATGACACATTCTTGATTCCTCTACGGGACAGGATTTCCTAATATTATTATAATCTGCATTATTAAAATGACCTTTCAAAAAATATATATAAATAATAATTTTTTCTTAAATTATTGAATATTATTTTTAAAAAGGTGTCAAATATAATTATTTTTTAAATTATTCAAAAATTAAAAAAATTATATTAATTGCTTAACAATATTTTTGATATATTATAATAAATTAATATATTTTTAATATTGATACTATTGATTTATTGCCAATTACTAAAAAAAAGAAAATATATTATTTTCGATCAATTATTAAAAATAAAATTAAACAAATTATTTTCGTACAAACAAATTTATTGTTGCTATAAAAAATATTATTAATTGCAATATAGATAAGCATAAATATTGAATTTGTTTAACTTACAAATACAAGACAAATACTTCATTTTTTTTGCCTATTTCTTTCATTTAAATTTCTATTAATCATTTTATTTTTGTTTTTTTACTATATAATTTTTTGATTGTTTTAACGAACTAAAAAAACATTAAAATATATTTATACATACAGTTGTAAGAATTATAAATCAATTTAAACAAAAGTTAATTATTATAAATATAATTTCTCGATTAATTATATTTAAATAACTAATTATTTTTAATTATTAATTAAATTAATTAATTATGAAAAAAACCCAAAACCACAATTTTCCTTATTTCTTTCATTTAAATTTCTATCATTCATTTTATTTTTGTTTTTCTACTAGATAATTTCTTGATTGTTTAAACGAAATAGAAAAACATCAAAAAATATATTTATAAATATAGTTGTAAAAATCAATTTAAACAAAAGTTAAGTATTATAAATATAATTTCTCGATTAGTTATATTTAAATAACTAATTGATTCTAATTAATTAATTAAATTAATTAATTATGAAAAAAACCCAAAACCACAATTTTCCTTATTTCTTTCATTTAAATTTCTATCGTTCATTTTATTTTTGTTTTTCTACTAGATAATTTCTTGATTGTTTAAACGAAATAGAAAAACATCAAAAATATATTTATATATATATAGTTGTAAGAATCAGTTTAAACAAAAGTTAAGTATTATAAATATAATTTCTCGATTAGTTATATTTAAATAACTAATTGATCCTAATTAATTAATTATGAAAAAAAACCCCAAAAACCACATTTTTTTAGAAATTAAAATTCATTCAAAACTTGAACTAGAATTTTACAAATTCTGAGAAAGATAACAATTGAAAATATATAAATAAAACGCATTATAATTGAAGATCGAAGTTGAAAAACTCCTGCTGTTTTCTATGTATCTCATCGCTTCGTATATGTGGGAACTGCTTTGATTGCCGATGATGCTGGGTTCACTTTAATGTTAGATTCCAAATTGAAGTTCATACACAGAAGAAAGGAAATTTGGCATTTCGAAAAGAATTTAAAATAAATTTCTAAATTTTATTTTCAAAAAAAAATTATTCTATTTCAAAATCAAAATAAAACTTTTTATTAATTGGTTATTTAATTTGAGTAATTTTTTTTTTAGATTTTCAATCAATTAGAATTTAGTGTTGAATTTCTTTCTTTTTTTTAAAAATTTTTTAAAAATTCATTTCATAAACCAACCAGCTAAACGCAATGATGACATTCTTTGAAATTCTGGTTCCTGTAACCACTTCCACATTCTTCTGAAGGTTTCTCGGCCGGATTTCAATTTGCTCCACGGCTTAGGATTCCGTAATAAGTCAGACAATGTTCCCTGACTTCTACATAAGACTCGCTGGGCAAATACTGCTTGCGGTATACTGTAGCGTTTCAGTTCTGCGCATATTCTCTGAGCGAGTTCTTTCGTGTTGATTTCATCCATCTGAGAATCTATATTGTTCATAATATTAACAGATGTTTGATGAGGGGAATTGGAATTGATTGGGACTCCGTTTATCATTTGTATTTGGCTTACATTAAATAATAAATCAGTATGGTGTTGATTTGGGTGAGTCATGGAAGGATGAATGCCAGCTGCCAAGGCATACGTTGATGTTCCCAATGGAGAAACACATCGGCTTTGTCCATTGCTATTTAAATGAGGCGGATATAACGCCTATTGTAAGGATTCGGAAAGTTTTTGATGTCAGGCTTGAAATCTTGGAGATTATTTCCAACACAATTGAGGTAATCTTTTGCGATTGATGGACTGGAATTCGGATGAGCAGGAATGGCGCTAGACACCTGACAAAACAACTGATTGTTGTGGTTGGAATGGAAGTAAAGACAATTTGAGGAGGGAGAGATTTCATTTTGATGTGGCAAAGATTTAGCGTATTCGGCTTCAAAGCCCGAAAAATGTCCATCTGTGTGATTTCCATAAAATCCTTTTATCCCAAGTTCTGCGCTGTGGTCATTGAAATATTTAACAGATTCATAATCATAATAACCAGCTAATGATGTCGCTGAAGAACAGTTTGGACTGATAAAATTCATTTGGATTTCTGTTTTTGATGTACGATTATTATTTTCTGATAAATTATTTTCGTCCTTGTTGTGTAATAGTTCGAAAAATGTTAATTTTGAGTCGATTTCTGATTGGGAATTCAAAACTGATTTCGAATAGTTAGAATTGTCCAGATTTACTAGATCTTTGCATGGAATTATTTCTTCAGATATATTTGATGCCTTTGAAGCGCTGACGCTGGATGTATTACTCAAAAAATGTTGGCTGTTTTCATCGACCAATGAGATAGCGTCATTTCTCTGCGAGGAAGAGAGAACATACAGATTTCTCGATAATGAATTTGGTGTCGAAATTGAGCAGGTAGATTTTTCCAGTTTCATCGAAACAGACACACACGATACGCCGCTGAGACGAATATCATTGGATGATGAGTTTATTTCATCAATGCTTGGTTCAATAAATATTTGGCATATTTTATTTTCATTTTTCACTTGATGATCTCCTTGCTTTTCGGTGTCTTCTTCAGTTTGTTCGATTATCAAATTTTCATTGTCCGTTGAACTATAATTTGCCATTTGTCGGCTTTGACAAATTTCCATTGTTTCAAATTTAATCTCTTTTTATTAAAACTGACGAATTTTGACTTTTTAGAATCTATTTTTTTATTTATCCAACAAATCAAAATCATAAATGGAAAGAAAAAATCAATAAATTTCTTTTAAAGGAATAAACTTTTCACCAGAAACTACTGTGACAGAAAAGGTGAGAGAACACCGTTGAAAATTGGTTGAGTTCAACTCTTGACTAGATTTTTCAGTGTGTTTGTAGGAAAGAGTATGCAACGAATTGCACAGAGCACGAGAAATTATAACATTTTTTCCCGTAGTAATTTCTCATGTTCTGTGGCGAATAAAACTTAAATTACCCCTTTATATTGTGTCAGTATTTAACATAAAATAGAACAAACGAATTTATGAAGTGCATACTGAATAAAGGAAATTAAAAACAGCTTTGTTTGTTTCAAAAAAAAATTTTTTTCAGAGAAAATTGTTTAAATTAATTAGTTTAATTATAATTATATGTAAAGTTATTTTACAAATTTTTCTCGTTTGAGTTCCGGTGAAAATTAACCATTTATTTTGTCTATTTAGACTCGAAAGGCTCAAGTTAAATTTTTATCGAAAAATTAGAATAAATATATGAAATTAAAAATATCACTGAAATAATTTCGAAATTAAAATCTAATTATTACAATTTGTCAATTTACTATTTGTTAATTTAATATTTGTATTTTTAAAAAATTTTATTAATAGAAACAAATCATAATGACTCATTTAAATTTTAACAAATTACTAAATAGTTTTTAAATAATAAAATAATTTAGTGAAAAAATTATGAAGTCACTTAATTAAGTTTTGAGAATTTTGTATCATTTACTATTAAGTTGGTCAAATGTTTCGAGGTTATTTTTTTGAGGATTATAATTTTAAAATAGCAGAATAAAAATTATAATAGTTAGATATCATTTAATGTCATTCAGTGGAGTATGAAAATAGGTCAGACACTATTTATGAAAAATTATGAAAAAAATGTCATTTTTACAAATAACGGTTTAAATTAATAATCCAGAAGGATAGGCAAGTTGTAATGAATTCCCGAATAGTAGCTAAAAGAGAGTTTTCTTAAAAATTTTGAGAAAAAAAATTGAATTTATATTTTTATATATATATATATATATATATATATATATATATATACATTTATTTATTTTATAATCAAAATCTAATATGTTCTTTATATTGCTATATCGTGCGTAGTTTTTGTTATAGATATTTTATTAACAGTGCTTGCTATTATTTATTTGATTATCTCTCATTAATTTTTTAAAATCACCTTTAAATAATTTATTGAATCATGTATCAAATTTGTTACATTACTGAAATTTGTGAAACCCCTTTTCAAAAATATAGGCTACCATTGCATGTTGTTGTATATTTGATACATAAAAAATTTCTCAAATTTTTCTTGATAAAGTTTTCCTGTTATTTTTTTATTTAATATAAAAAAAATAATGCACTCAAAAGGAAATGTAATGTCAATTTTGCTAATGAAAAAAACTATCTTATTATAAGTTAAATTTTCATTATTGAAAACCTTATTTATTGTCATTAGAGTTAGTGAATAATTTTGTAGTTATTTTTAATTAGAATTAGAAAATTAAGTCGTTAATGAAACTAAACCACTATTAAAAGACCACAACATACGAATGATCCAAATAAAAAGGCACATGTGTTAAAAAATATGTAACATTTATTTGCATAATTTAGAGAAAACTAAGCAGGGAACAGAAACAGTAGTAGTCCAGAATTATATTCATATTTTTTTTAATAAAAAATTAAATTAGGGATTATTGTTTTATTTTCAATTCTTTCAATTTCTTTATTTTATTTTAATTTTATCACAAATACTTATTAAATGTCTAAACTTGATTCTTGAATAAAGATGTATATTAATAATTATTTACTATAGAAATAATGTAATAAGAAAGTTCTGTGAATTAAAAGTTTGACAATAAAGGTCATAAAAATAATTTAAATTAGGGTTTGAGAAATTTGTTTGTAAGAAATATATTCGCAGAAGCATTAGGCCCGCCGCCTGGTAATATGAACATTTTATCAACTTTAAATTATTCTGAATTTTTGTTTTCATAAAATGTATTGCAATTTGTTTGTTTTACCCTTAAATTCATAGTTTTGCCATTTGGCTACATAACAATATTTTGTTTTGGAGCATGTAAACTATCAATGTAAAGGTCTTTTGCAATAAATAAAAAAGTTTATGTAATATATTTTTCTGCTATTTTTCTAGAGGTATGTAGTGCTTTTTATCAATTGCAATAAAAAAATTAATAAAAAAATTCGGGTTAATTTTTTATTAAAATTATTTTTATCTGTTTAACCCCTTAACGCGCATACTCGAGTTAATTCGAGCGCGCTAAACCGGCCAAATTGTGCACACTCGAATTAACTCGAGCGGCGTCACATTTTATGCCGCTAAAATATTTACACTCTTAAATAATCGAGCATTGAAAATAACTCAATAAAAACTAGTTAAAATATTCGTTTTTCTGATATCCATCATTTTAACTCTATATTGCAAGCTATAAAGTTAATAAAATAATTTTGATGTGTTGGAGTATTTCAAATTATTTTTTGATGATTCTGTGATGGATATTATAGTATTAGAAACGAATAGATATGCTGAACAACAACCTGGCGGATCTACCACTCAATGGAAAAACGTCGATAAAAATGAAATGATGATATTTTTTGCAATCTGTATACTTCAGGTGCTTATCAAAAAACCAGAGAAAAGACAGTATTGATCTACTAATGAAATATGGAATACTCCAATTTTTCCAAAATTGATGAACCTTAGAAGGTATACAAGCATAAAACGGAACTTACATTTTTGTAACAATGAAACTTTCGACAGAAATACACATCCCAATCCAAAGCTTTAAAAAAATTTGGCCCATTTATGAAATAATTTATAATAAATGTTCCAGTTTATACATACCGGAAAGCGATATAACTATAGATGAAAGCCTATTGCTTTACAAAGGTCGTTTAGGATGGGTGCAATATATCCCACTAAAAGCAGCAATCTCTCTCTCCTTGCG
>CM039679.1:215122339-215575609 GCA_022537955.1 Schmidtea mediterranea | reverse complement strand
GTCTCGTCTTACACATATAAAGACTTGATATTATGATTTGATTATGAGGTGAGAAAACCTTTAGTTAAATGGTAAAGAGATATTCACATATTGACTGTCAACTCCGAATTATCATCATAAGTGTGTATTTGAGTTAGGTTTTGTCGTCTCTTCGTAATTGAGAAGTGATGGTTGTTGTATCTGATTTCGTTTCGTTGGCATTGATTTCTGACTTCCCCACGAAAGACTGTTGCGCATCGGCCTGGTCGTGTTACTCATCGCTGGATTATTAATCTGTTATATTCCAGCCGTTCTCTAATCAGAAGTGTGAAGTGTACAAAAATGATTACGCGGCATCTAATATAGTCAGGGGTTTTTTGTTGTAGAATAGCATAACAACATTCTTTCAACAATTTCCTGATTTATCTATTAGTATCGTATACCAGCGGTCCATTTCTCCAACACTTCAGGGTGTTATACGATTGACTCGTCTCTCGGAGATAGATAGACTGGGGTCTCACTCTTAATCGTGACGCATTGGTTTCTCAACTACCGTGTTCCAGTTTTTCGAGCCATATGTTCTCGTATGGTACGCTTTGCATTAACTGAATAATTTTTTGATTCATTTCAATTTTCTCGTAGCGGATAACTGATGTTTCGCGAGTTAAGGGTGTCGACTTTAACGCCTTGAAATGTGATTCCGCACTTTTCACCAAGTCCACTGGCTTCCAAATATACTATGATTCCATTTATATCTGGTTCTATTTCGATCAGTTTTGGCATTCTCTTTTGTAGTGCACTTCTAATCGGAATTTGGCGTGTACCACTTTGACATGTTCTGTCTCATCAACGCAGCTCATTGCGTATTTGAAATTTGGCTTTAACTTTCGTAGAAAATATACTCTTTATTCATAATTCAGTTCTACCACTGGTGCCCGCCTATTGCTTGTAATCATAATTTCTATTTGGTCTGCGATCTCGGCATCCTTTACAGATCCATACTATATTGTTAGAGTGGAAATATATATGTATTTTCTCCATTCCTTGCGGATTTGTTTGGCCTTAGCCGCATATGGCTAAGTCAATCTTCTTTGCCGCTCGCACTGTTACTGCCAACATCAGCTATTGCTAATATAATCTCTTATTGGATGCTAAGCTCGACTGGTGCTTGATTTTGTCGCTGAATTTGCTGTTTCAATTTTGTTTGACCCGTCTACTCTTTATCTTGCTTGGACGCTTAAGGGAATATTCTAGATTCATTCTTTTCCTCTGGCACTGGTTTACCATCGATTGCTGCCCCAATCAATCGGGTTTAGCCTTTTATCTCCTGAATGGTAATACTTCCATAGATTGAGGTTTTCAGTGGGTGTGCATCACTTTGTAGCGGTCTTATAAATGGTCTTGTGGCAATTTAGGCGATAGAGACCTTCGTGAGAGGTTTCCGGCGTGTTCTGCAGCCATATTCACTGAGATCCTCCCCAATCTTTATGCCATGCGGCATCGTCGCTTTTTTTCGTAGGTTTCTTTACTATTTTCTCTTGTATGCTTTATCTGTCAAATCGGCTTTAGTCCATACTGACTCGCATTTTTTCTTGCATCAAAATGCTTTATACATCGGGCTATCTCCTCGGTCCATATATTGAGAAATTCGGTGTTTGGAATTTGAATCAATCGGCATAATTATTTTTTCTTAAATACAATCAAGTAAAAAGGGGTCTCTCCTGTACTTTGATTTACTGCATTTCTGTAGGCAATAGACACGGCTTTATGAAGTCGTCCCATCTTTTCTGTTTTCGATGTCACATATGACGCAGATCAATATTTATCAGTGTGCCCAATTCAAATCGTTCCACGCTAATCCATCAGTTTTGTGGATGATATGGTGACGTATTCAATTTCCAAACTTCAAATAGGTCTGTGATTGAATTTGAAGCATTCGCTTTGAAAGTTCTTCCTTGATCAGTTAACAATTTCTGTTGGAGTACCATGCGAATCATTATGTTTTCCACAAATACTCTAGCAATCGATGTTGCTTTATTTGGTTTGGAATACGCGTAGTGGCTTCTGGCCATCTGTGGTAAAATAGTCACAAAAAACAACAATGTATTGTGTTTTCCATTTTGTTGTTTTCGGTAATGGTCCAGAATATCCATGTGGCCGTCATCTTCATTGGTGCTGCGGGTACTGCGATCCGGTTTGTAATGGTACTGTTAACATTTTTTACAGTAATTTCTGTCTGCGGGTGATGCATACTTTGCAACTGTTTACAAGACCCAATTTTTCACGTCTTGTTCCAGTTTGTTGGCCAAAAGTATTTTCAAATTTTTAATCTCGATAGCGTCTTGCGCGTTGACAAAATGAACACTCCCAACGCTCCATCATGATACTGCATTTCAGTAATTGCGTCTCTGTGCTTGGCTGGTATATATAATTAATGCTTCCCCCCCATTTTTTCAAATTTTTAAGCATTCGCATTATGAAGTTACATTTATTTGGCTGTTTGCATCTGTAAGTCGTTTCCAGTCTTGTTTCTTTTCTTATTTTGACCTGCTTGTTCCAAAATTTGTTTGTAATTCACTATCGTTTTTCGCTGGATCATTTGAAGTTTCAGACATATTATTACAGGCTTTGGATTGCAGCGAATATAGTACCTTCGCAACTTTTTCAAGGTGTCCCCTCACTATTATTTTCTGGGATTCTTGACAATTGGATCTGCGTTCGCGTTAGCTTACCTGTCCGATATTTAATCTCAAGTCGTAATTCTCTTTGGAGGGCGATAGACGCATGCGTATTAATTTACTGGCTGAATCTCTGTGTTTCATTAACCACTGTTAATGGATTATGATCTGTATAAACAGTAAATTTTTCTGCCCAATAAATATTGTCCTAAAAGTAAGTAATTCCAATACACTAACGCTAACGTTTCCTTTTCCAATCGTTTGAGTAGTTTTTCATTCGTGAGGCCTCAGTGATCGGCTTTGCCATAGGCTATTAGTGGTTCGCTTTGTTACCTTCAATATTTTTTGTCGCTAACACCGCACCAATTGCTAAACGTTGCTTGCATCCGTCATCAGAATAAATTGGTTTTGTAAAATCTGGACATCTTAATATAGGAGTTGTTACTAATTTCTCTTTATGCGATTGAAAGCGTTTTGTTGGCATTTGTTCCCCAAATAAATTTTTAATTGTTTTTTCTTTAGTAAGCGTATTCAATGGTTGTGCGATGTGAGAGAAATTTTTTTATAAATTGTTCTGGTATATAGCTGCCCAACCTAAAAATTGTCTAACCTCATCGGCATCTTTTTGGTACTGGGTACTCTTCAACTTTTTTGATGTTATCTGGATTAAGTTTGTAAACCCGCTCGCCGTGATATGTATATGTCCTACATAAATCACTTTGGGCTTTGGCCCCATTCACATTTCGATGGTTGATTTTTAATTTTGCACTTTTGAGGCCCGTTTAAATAAGTTTCTACAGACATCTTTCAAGTGTTCTTCGAATCATTTGAAAATATATTATAAGTCGTCGATATTATACCACATGCATGTCCGAATACCTCCGTAAGCACAGTAATTCATTTCGCTCGTTGGAATGTAGCTGGGGCTCCTTGTTTAAGTCCAAATGGTAACACAGTTGAACTCATACAGTCCTTTGCCATCCGAGAAACGCCGTCTTTCCTCTATCTTCCTCTTTCACCCTAAATTGATTGTACCCTTTGTTTTAAATCAATAACTGTGAAATATGTGCCTCTCCATTTTGATCGGAACATTTCTTGGGGTACTGGAATTGGAATAAGTGTCTTTCCTGTAACTTGATTTAGCTTGCCGATAATCTACGCAAAATCGTAAATGTCTCCATCTTTTTTCTTAACTATCACTATTGAATGAAGGAGAATGGTGAGCACTATCATCGAATTATTCCAAATTCCTTCATTGCTGTAATCTGTCTATCACTTTTCATCTTGATGACGTAAGGGGATTCTGTATGGGCTTTATTTTATTGAGTTTCGTCTAATAACGGTATTTCATGCCTCAACTTACACTGGTTAGACCTAAATCATATTTCGTGTTTGGCAAAGATATCTCGGTAATTTTCTGCAGCAGTTTGTGAATTCCTTTTTCTGCATCTCATTTAAATTCATTGCTTACCACTTCCGAGGCTCTTGTAGCACCTTGACGTTCTTGTAAATTTTACAAATTTGTTTTCAACAGACATTTTCGATAATTTTCTCCAATTTTGTTTTGGGTGTAGCTGAACCGGTTTCTTTACTGCTATTCGTTATATGGACCTGGTACTATCTGAGTTTTTCCACTTTGAAAATACTTCGTCACATATCGGTAAATCATATTTTTCGACGTAGCGTTTGATTTGGTTCGAATATAAAATACCATTATCCACACTCCATGGTATTTTCTGCACAATACACCATCCTCCGATTGTGGTGGTATTGTCCAATTGTCCTGATTCACAAACACTTCAACCTGCCTGTGAATTATTTTTCCCTGTTCTTCCTGCTATCGAAATTACTGTCCTTTTAAAATCAAAGTGAGAACCTCGTCCAGCTGCTCTATAATATCCATACCGATCAGACATTGTACTGGGCTTCCCTTCATTATGAAGCGCATTTGTGCGCTATTATTCGGTCTCATATGGAATAATGACGTAAGTTTGTCCAATTATGTTTTAATTCATTTTTTGATAATGACCTCACTATTTTCGTCGGTAGGCTTTATTTGCATTTTCTCCTTCACGTTTAATACATTTTTCGCGATATTATTGTGTGACTAGATCCGAATCAACCAAAGCTCTACTGTTATGTTTGTTCATTTGTAATAAATATTCGGCGGTTTGCCTTTCCTCTTTTTGTTAATGTCATCATTGAGTAGTTGCATGGTAAGCCTAACATATTTCTTTCTTCTCGGAATCTCTGCGCTAGAAGCTGCGATTCTCTCTCCTACCATTCCTTCACATTGTAATGCGATAGTTTTCTACTGGTTTCATCTCTCGTAATCGATCAACTGGATATACTGGCTGCTGGTTGCATAAACGATTTTGGTATAGCACAATTTTTGTAAACGTGTCTACGGCTACTCGCAGTTTAAACAGTGGCTCTTTTAAGATTTGATAGGTTCTCAACACTTCTTTATTCATTCCATCTTCGTTCTTGATTTGTCAACATATAACGGTGGCACGTATCACCGCCCGCTCGGTTGTCATTGTCATTTATTCATCGTCGCCTTGAAGGGTTGTACTAGCGTAGCTTCTATCTTTTTCTTCTTTAAGTATTCGCGCTTTGAGTACTCGCAACTCTGATATTGATGATGAGTAATGAAGAATCTAGCCAATAATGGTAAATGCAACGCAATTAGCTAATTTTCCACGACAACTGTGATCGCGTATAATCTGTGTGTTGATAGACCTTGCGATAGTTATCACTTTGATTACAGACACATATTACATAAATTCCAATCAATCCGGCACACGCTTGTCCAATGACATAAACTTTCCCCAGATCTTTTTCATTGTATTATACGTCGCTTTCTTGTAATGATCTGGAGTTAACAAATACTCGTAATTTACCTTCCCACTTCCGCTTGGGAGAATTGTATCTACCATCTCCATTATTACTCTTTCTTTCTTTGATGGAAATAACAAGTTTCTGCGGGCTTCCTCAATGTCTTCGTTCGAGTAAATTCCACTTTGCGATAATTTCTCTAATGACGTAAAATTTACCAGATATTGTAATTCTGTCAATTCTAAGTTTTCCGGTGTCTTTACTTCTCGATGATCTGGTAATGCAATCCAAGATTCTGGTGTTAGTCTGTATAGTGGTGCCAACAATCTATTACACTGTAATACTTTCGGTTTCACGTCCTCTTCCAGTAAGATTCGTGTTACAGGCTCCATAAATCGCAACTTTCCATTTAAATTCACTGGTAACTCGTTGGTGCATTGGTCATACTTGTCAGTTTAACTGGTACCGCTTTACATTTATAGCTATATAGTGCTTCACCGAAAATTCTGGCAAACACCCATTTTCTGCAATTAACATTGGTGCTACCAAATTAGGATTGGTTATAGCCATTGCCATCCGATTTCGGAGTATTTCTTTGTTGAGATTGCAATCATTTATAATAACTTCTCGGTACACATTTTCAACAGTATTTTGACCAAAGTGAAATAAATAATCTATTTTGTTATTAAAGTAATTTGTCAACTTGATATCTCCGGCATGTATATTTGTTTGGGCCTCTAAAATCATTTTCTGAGATACATATATACCTTTATAATTTGTCTCATAGACATTTTGTCCACACTTTGTTTTAGTTTCTTTTCTCAGAATCGCATCCCGTCTTCCTCTGAGGTTGACATTAACACTGTTGGAGTATCTTTCATCCGTAGAGGTGTGATTCTTGTTGTTGTACTCGTTGCTGGATCCATTCTTATTTTCTCGGGCTTTTCCCTGATCTGTTCTCCCGTTATTTCTTTAAAACTCATTGACTTCAATTGCACTAAATTGCACTTTTTGGTATCGACATCGTACACCAAAATTGATTCTCCTGTCTGACAGCTAGATTGTTTCATGTTGCAGAATGGATGTGTTTTGTAGTTTACCAGTATCATCATCAAATGATCCATCAAAAATTCTCTTAATTCTGACATGTACTCTTCTACCACCACGGCTTTGTCAATTATAGCATCGTCTACTTTGTATGGCTCTCCTTGGCAATCACCATTCGACTTTATTATCCCTCGCACGGTTACAGTCTCACGGATTTTGTGGTTAAGCTTTGCTTGTAGTTTGATATCTGCATTAATTTTCAACTGTCCTGTTTGAAAGGCTGCCAAACAATTCTCCGGAATTATTTCTATCGGTCTAGGTATCGATTGCATTTTCACCATCGATGAGTGGCTCCATTTTCCACAATAAAATACAAAAGTAGTTCGTTTCACTGTACACTCTCTCACCTTTGATCTTCGAAACCCCGATTCTTGATATACATGATATTTTTACTGGATTTGTCACTTTAAATTTTACTGGATATGCATCCGAACACTCTGCTACGTTTACCAACGAGTATACTCTTCCCATTTCGGTTTGGGAGCAGTCATATGCCACCAATGAATTCGTCGTATTTATTATTTCCAATAACATAATAATAGAAATCATCAACCATGGAAATGCAAGTTTTCCCTTTTTCCTCACTGTCTCTGTTTTTGGGCTCTCAGCCTTTTGTATTAACTCTTCCCATCCGCCATTGTTTGCGATCCACTTCATCAAATATTTATTCGTCATTTCAGTAGCTTTCTTTATCAATGATTTTGAATGTCACTTTCCAGATAACCATAAGTACCAATCTCCAATATTATATAGGCTAGCACTGTCAATATTACATCTCGATCTAACTCAGTTCGTGTTAAGTCCTCAATTACTGCTTCCTCACAAAATTCCTTTTCTTCATAATTTCTTTTAATTATCGACGGTAATCTCCTCTTTAATTCCGTTGCCAATCTTTTTACAACTCTTTTCTCCCCTCCGAAATATCATCTTCTGTTTCAGTTTCATCTAACAAATACAATTCCGTTACTAAACTTTTTAATATTCGCTCAGTTTCGCTTGATTCCTCTAAACTCAAAGATTCAATTTCCGCATCATTCTGTTTTATCCACATATCGCAATGTCATTTTTCGTCTCAACAAAGTTCTCTTCACTTTTCATCTCATCTATGCTCGTAGTATCCTATTATCGGTGCTCCTTTCCTCAACATCCCTTGTAACTTTCATTTTCTGATCTCATTTCCTCATTTTCCATTGTTTCTAATCTCTGCAATTCATTAATTTCTTGATCAATTTCTCCTGGGTCATCTACAACTTCAGTTTTAATCTCTACATTATCATTGTCCACTTCCTCATACAGAGGCCAAAACGGTACTATTACTGCATCTTCTTCCATTTCACCACTTTGTTTTGTTGCGTACACATTATTAATACAAATTTGGGTTACATCCGTAGTTTAACAAATATTCGTCACCATCCAATTCTCGTCTTTAAACGTCAACACGATAATTCCGTCATTACCTAATATCTCCGCTGCTTTTTGTCGTATTTTCTTTGCTTTTACACTCCAATGTTCCTGATAATATTCAATCCTTTGATCCGCAATATTTAACGCTATTATCAAAGACTTCGCACTATCGTCTGCCGCCTCATAATCATGTCCTAGTTTTCGAATTACCTCTTTTAGCTTTGCCTGATAACTCGTCGGTTTATTCGTATACGGTACGATGCATTCAAACAACCCTTCTTTCATGTCTCGATCCATTTCGATGCTCATTATGAAGTCGATACTCGCATTAATTTTATCTCTATTCCCTGCATACAGGGTATCCTGTAAATCTGCTAGAATCTTTTCCCCAATTTTGTCTGTCTGAATTCAAAGTATTAACAGCATTAACAACTTTTACTTTATTTCTCCAGCCTGGTATCAGACCGCAATCTACTAAGTACTCCTCGTCTTCCAGACATCGATTCTCAAATTTTAGTTGCACTTGCCATCCACTGTATTGACGCAGTATTCGCTCCTTTAGGTCTTTGATTTGTCCGTAGGCCTTTACACGGAATTGGCACTTCACATTATCAAGTCCAGTCGTTTCCACTATGATATCATCTAAATCCCTTGTTGACCGCAAAGCCTTGCCAAACTTTTGCATTTGCTTAAGTATCTCATCATCTCTGTTCCTTTGAATAACTTTGCACATAAATTTATGGCTCTCTTTAGTTCGCTTTGGGTTAATGACATCACACTGAGTTTCTGCGATCCATCGTTTCAGCTGGGAGTTGTCAGTTTCCATTTTTCTCAAGCAATTTTTCAACTCGGGCTAACAGTGCAGTCGGATTCTCATCTGATGCGATCTTTCGCACTTTCGGGGCAGGTTTTCCCTCACCTTCTGGTACGGTTCTAATTATCATATGAGATTCAGTTTCTTCATCTGATTCGAATTTAGCCACTAGTTTGTTCAGCTTCTGTCGCATTTCTCGAAATTTCTTTTCCATTTTGTCTTGAAATTCCTCTCTCTGAGCATATGTCATGTTACTGGTGTTTGGCATATCTTCTTGGAATCTGATTGATTTCTTTAAAATAGTCTGCTGAATCTCTCTGAGGTCCTTGGGCATGATCGCGCCATGTGGCCGTATCCCTTGCACGAATGACATTGTATCTGTCCATTTGTATTCACTTTGTCCCTTTGTGGTGAAGGTGACGCTGACGATGATCTTGATCTGGTAAAACAGTTTCTGCTAATATGCCCTTTCTTTCCGCATCGATAGCATTCGACATCACTGCTGATCCTTTTGTTTTCTGTGAATCTCTTGTTAGGGCTGGGATTTTTCCCATATTTGAACCAACATTGATTTGAGTAGTGTCCAGACTTTTTGCAATGTTCGCATTGAGGATTATTTACCTGTCCATTTGATTGTACACTCATCGCTGATCTACCGGCTTGAAATCTAGTATTTGGTCTTAAAATTGGACTACTGATTTGATTTATTTTCTTTTCATCCATGGTGCTCTCACAGGCGTAATTGACCGCTCACATCTCTCCACATTAACTCCAAAAGCATCTGATCTTTTTGCACTTTTTAAATTCAGCTCTATCTTCATGGCTTTCTTCACGAGCTCATCGAAATTGGAAAAATCCACATAACATAGGGCCTTTTTGATTTCGGAGTGGACTCCGGTTATAAACTGATCTTCTAACAGCTCTTTAACCTGCTTGGCCATATCTACTTGATCGGGTTTGACTTCGAAGGCTTTATCTGCTAAAGTGGTCAGATGATAAGCAAACTCACTGACCGATTCATCTGGACCTTGAACTCGATTATAAAATTTCTGTCGCATGATTCTTTTGATATCTCCACCAACCAGTTTCAGTGCCATTGCATCCTTCAATTTTGTCCAATCATTGCCAACATTTCGTTTGTCGACTTGCTGCCAGGCTTCTCTTGCCGCACCCTTCAGATAGAGTGGGAATCTCTGAACCATAATGGCTTGTGTCCATCCGTATGCTGAGGCGTACATATAATAATCTCCCATGAAATCTGCAAATTCAACAGGGTCTCCCCCATATTGATTGACGGGTAATTTCTGACAACTTGCGAAATCAATCATCTCTCTATTGAGAGGCATAACAGCATTATCATTTGCCATTTGGACTTGTTTCTGACTTCTGAGGTTGTATCGGTTCACTTTGAGCTAAACTTCAAGCGTTAAACAATAATTTAAAATTACTTTTCAACTTCTTTCAAATCTCCCAATAATAGCCTTTTAAAATCTCGTTAACACTATGTTCAAACTTCTAAGCCGACTTTCACTCACGTCAGTACTAATTCTTTTTATAATTCCTTTTTCACTAGCTTCCAATAATTTCCATCCGACTTTCAATCACGTCGGTACTATTTTTTTTCAATAATTATTTTTCCACTAACTTTCAATAATTTTCCGCCGACTTGCAATCACGTCGGTACTATTTTTTTCAATAATTATTTTTCCACTAACTTTCAATAATTTTCCGCCGACTTTCAATCACGTCGGTACTATTTTTTTCAATAATTATTTTTTTTCATTAACTTTCAATAATTTTCCGCCGACTTTCAATCACGTCGGGCTCACCAGAATATATGTTGGGTTTTGGATTATTTCAAGTCGGTTCTCTCTGACTCCTGGTGTTCTTTAAATTAAAACAATGAACTACCCAACGTATATTGAAACAACAGGTTTACAATTTATTATCACGCTACAATGACCAATCAAAGTTTATACGATTCTCTGCTCGGCGTTGATGCTTTGCAAACAAACAATATTCACCTTTTGATCCTTTAGTTCTGTTGACTCTCGTTTTCCTCGGTTTCTGTTTGGTTTGATCCCTTTTCGCCTTTCCGTATTCTTAATTCTATTTCTTCTTTTCCCTACTTCCCTAATTCGTTTATCACTTTTCCTACAGTCTGATTCTTCGAACCCTAGCTGAGGCAGAATGCCGATTTTCTCTGATTTTCCCTTTGCTTATATACTCCTCGAAATCAGGATGACAAATGGTTATTGCCGAGCCAATCTTTCGTTTGACATTTTCTCCTACGTGTTTGCTTCGGCTGTCATCCATAATGGTCCAACGAATCCAGATAATTAATGGCCCTACCGGTCTTCCTACGCGCGCTATCTTCTCCTTACTCTTTTCCCATTAATCATTGTGTCAAGCTAATGGGCCCAAATCTTCCTTTTGTTTGCCTTTCTTCTTGTTTACCCAGCTCGGGTTTCCTTCATCTCTCGGGTTCTCCATTGGCTCGGGTTTCCCATTAGCTCGGGTTTTCCATTAGCCAATTAATTAATTAATTAACGTTTTCTGTTTTCATACATTTGAATGTTTTTCAACCCTTTCTAACCCTTTTCTGATAAATCCCTAACCGTCATCTTGTTGACCATTAGCTAATCTATAACTGTCCCGTTTTTCCCATTCGATTTCGATGATTTTTCCATTTATTGATTTTTCTCGGATTTCCGGATTCTCGCCTTTCGTAATTGCTTTTTGCGTTTTCTAATACTGTTTCCATCGCACTTTCCTTTACTATTAATTCTGTGCACGATCCCGCTTTTATTTGCCTTTTTTCTTCGCTTACTTTCCATTTGAATTATTATCCTAAATTTTATTTAAATTTTTAATTTTAATTTACAGACCTCAACAATAATAATAATAATAATAAAAATAATATTAATAATAATATTAATAATAATAATAAAAATAATATTAATAATGATAATAAAAATAATAATAATAATTATAATAATAATAATATTTATAAAAATAATAATAATAATAAAAATAATAATAATAATTATAATAATAATAATTATAATATTTATAAAAATAATAATAATAATAATAAAAATAATAATAATAAATAAAAATATTAATAGTTAAAACATAACAATAAACATTAATACATTTATTAATCATCAAATCTCTTGAATAATAACCAGGCTAAACAATGTTGACCACATGTTAAGGTCCATGGTTTTTGATACATAGTTTTATTATAGACAATAGGTTTACCCATTGTTTTCAGTTTCGAAACCATTAAAGCCGGATAATAGAAACCCATAGGATCAAATACAAATATCTTGCTAGGTTTCATATATATTGCTAACCAATGTTCTCCACCGAGATGAGATGATTGAGTATTGACGATTATGGCGTGATTATTACGTAAATATGGAATTTTATCAAGAGGAAAAACCCCTAAAAATTCATGTCCTAGTATTTGTTTTCCAATTCGATAGACCTGAACAGAACTACATCAATAATATTACTATTACATAAAAAATTTACTCCATGACAAATTATCATAAATTATCTATACATTTATACCAACAACGTTTGAACTTTGTTCAAACCAACACGGTTCTGTTTGCAGTTATTTGAACCTCATTTTCAAATACTCCATATATTACAACATGTACCGGTTCAGTTGTAGCTTTAGCAAACTTTATATCTAATCGTAAATTTCCATTTTGAGGTAATTGACTCTGATTTAAATCAAAATCGGGTGCCAAAACAAATGTGAAGAATGGATATTTGTTTTTAAAATCATCAAGAGTTATACCACAATTAAGGTTTTTATCCAAATAACCCATATTTCTAACTATACTCTGCATATATGTAGCACAATAATTATCATTATCGAAATCTTGAGTATATGTTTCTCTATAATCACTATTTTTCGATAAAGTTAGCGATGTCACACCAAAGTTTTTGAAAATTGAGCTCGATGTTAAGTATGATCCATTATATTGAGATTCACTTTGAAATGTTACCAATATAAAGTTGGGCATTCTTCTATCTCCAAATATTTGTTCCTTATAGAAAGAAGCTGAACCTTTAGCAATAGTAAATTGAACAATTTCCTTTGTTTTCAATGGATATATTGCGTGCTTAGAATTAAGCCCCAATTGATGACCGGCTAATACAGAAGGCTCAACACGAACTCTTCTTACCAATAATTTTGCATCAACTAATTGAAGAATTGGTGCTGTGGTAGCACTTGTTAGTGATAATGCCGAATCAGATCTTTTCAATCTAATGTGTACATTAACACCTGGGAGTAAATATTTCGGTTGATCCATAAAATCGAGTTGTAATGATGAGCACATGGTAAATAATTTCGAGCCTTTAATCCACTTTTTCCTATCGTCATCACTACCATAACCCATAGGAGTTAAACATGTATTTTTAGTATCGCTATTGTAATTTATAATAGTTTCTATTAGAGCTTTGTGAATATATGTACTGTTACCACTCTCAATCTTGATATTATTAAATCCGAGAACTGCATCTTTAAAAAGCGTATGAAACAAGAAATTGTTTGGTATTACATCACTAGGTTCACCCAACGGTTTTCTATCTTTATCTACAACTTTGATCTGAACAGTTAACAATGTATCATTCAAATCTAGATATTCAGTTTGGGAACCATTAATATAAAATTCAATATCGGTTCTACTATCCATAATAGAATTCATCGGAAATACTTCTTCAAAGGCCCCCATTTCAGTTACTGCTTGGGGAGATGGTCTATCAAATAAACACAATTCAGATTTACCACAAATCATTTTTGAAATATAGTTCCATGTCCTTTCATTCGTTTGTTTATATGTTTATGATGTCTTTTACGTTTTTGAGCCGGTGCGTCGGGTTTTTGAAACATACCTGCAACACTAGGTAGAACTTTCTCTAACTCGGATAATGCATTTGATTTTAAAGATGGTAATATTTTCTGCTCATTCATTATCACATCTTTAGCAGTTTTCATGCCAAAACTACCAATGCGTTTAAGAATAGGAAGTGCAAATCTACCAATTGTTCTCAACCATCCTGATCCATACTGTTTACCAATAAAATATGGTAATTCGCCACCACTTTGGCTACCACTATACATACTAATAATATCGTTATTGGCCATCTAATTTACGAAAATGTAATGTCAAATGAGTTTTTGTATCTTTACTAAATTCAATAAATTTACCGCTATCATCACGAATATTTATTTCTATATTGTTTATACATGATGTTGATACCGGTAAGTACATGGGATTATCGATATTTATATTGACAACTTCATCCTGGTCATGTTTATCAACCCAAACAGATTTCAAAAGAGGAACCAAAGAATCACCAACAATTATAGGATCGATGATGTTAGTATATATGAAAATTTGCCTATGAAGTTTTATTATTTTTGGTTTGCGTACGCCAAAAGCACTTGCCCGATATGTTTGCTTATCTAATCCCAATGTATTAGCCAAATTCTTATCAAATGTAACTTCACAAATGTTATTATTCAGACTGAATTTGCATATTCCATCTTTAAGAAATTCAATAGTTTTAAATATATGTAAACAATTTAATGAAATATATTTATGTAATTCTCAAGTGTTTCAATATATAATTCATTAGTAAATGTAAATGTATCTTCCACCTCATTAATATATGATACAGATATTTTGATGTTTACGATCGTTACACTTTTCTCATCAAATGTTTTGAATCGTATTAGGTATTCAGTTCCAGGAACAACAATGCTAAGCTTATCATAACCCATTCGCTTGGCATCCTCAATACTTTCAAACTTTATTGTAAATGGGCTAAAATCACAACTAACATTCAATCCATCTTTGAAAAACATGCCACTATTTTCATCTAAAATCTGATTTGGAATATGACAATATCGTTCAAAATTATTGATTGATAAAATACCACTACAGGTTTTGGGTACACGTTTCTTGTAACTGATTTTACAATGACTATAAAATGGGAATGTATTGTACACAAATGTAAAGTCTTGCAAAGCAACTTCCCAATTTCCATGTAAAAAAATGGGATTTTGAAGATCAACCATAAATTTACTTGCTTGATTTTCCGGATGGATTAGTGGGCAACTATTACTCGGTAAAATTGTATAGAAACTCATTTTACTAGGTCTTTTGATGATATCCATGAGGGTTTTTGATATCCATGCCATTTGACATAGTATTGTTTATCCTTACCCACCGTTTTAGTTTTCAATATTTTCTGAATTCTGAACACTAGGTTTGGAAATAACTTGTAATTCCTGTTCATAGAATTTCCCTTGTATTAAATTGTTATCACTATCTTTAATAACATACATTACAGGATTCTGTTTAGTATTAATTTTAGTAATTTGAAATACCTCATCACTCCAATTACTATCGAAATTTTTGATGAAAGGTGAAGCAGATATTTTACTAATTCTAACGTGATCACCAACTTTATATTTAGGTTTTGTAATAGGTACTTTTTTAGACTGTACTCGTGTTTTTGAGCTGATATCTACGGGTCTCAAACCATTCAGACCTCGATGTGATGAATTATTATAACTAACAAGTATTTTCGGTAATACATTTATCCATATTTTATTACCTTGATGTACGAAATATTTCTTCAATCTATCCCTCAATGTCCGGTTAAATCTTTCAACATGTGCGGCTTTGTATTGAGAATGTACAGAATAATGATTTATTTTGAGACGATCCAGGATTTGCTTAACTTTACTATTGTAAAACTCCTTACCTATAATAATAATAATAATAATAATAATAAGAATAATAAAAATAATATTAATAATGTAATAAAATTAATAATAATAATTATAATAATAATAATAATAATAATAATAATAATAATACCTAAATCGGTTTGCAAATTGTCTGGATGACCATTTTTAAACATTGAGTTAATTGCTTTAGATATTTCCTCTGCAGATTTTGTCTTTGTTGGTACACCGCGAGCAAAACGACTGAAAACATCAATACACGTTAAAATATATTTATAACCCTTGTTAATCTTCGAATACGGTATCATCTCCATCATATCCATTTGCCATAAATCATTAATACCGAATGTCTTATAAGCTCTTGTTGGAAATCTTTTCCGCATCGGTTTGTTTAAACTGTACGCAAGCTGATCTGACAACCACTTTTGCGTTTCCTTTTTCGACTTTGGGACTCTTTTCTTTAACTTTGCCACTCCACCGAAACCTGCTTCGTCTTCTGGGTTCGTCCAAATCTTCTCCATTACAACAAGATGATTTAAATTTTAATTTAACATTAGGTAATGATTGCCCCATCGTTTATTGTGATAATAATGATAATGCTAATGATAACATTGCTCCGATAAAACCACCTTGTTGTTTATATACGATTTTTCTCATTTGCTTACGATTTTTATTATTTACTAGTGATAACAAAGGCTTACGATGTTTATTCAATACTAGTTTTTTAGAATTACTGATTTTAATTTTACTTCTGACTACTTTTAATAGAATTTTGAGTAAATCATCGACAACAAAAGTTGGAAATGATTGTAAAATAGACATTCTTTTTATACTCGAAGCCTTTAACAATGCATTAAAATATGGGAAACTCCTATGATTTTTTACAATTTTATCTGTTTTCTTACTCTTTTTAATAATGTTTTTCGAAAATAGATTCATTGCAGGGTAATTCTCGGTTATTAGCTTTTTAGATGGTGTATAACTGGTTTTTGGTGGAACACGCTTCTTTTTAATACTTTGTCTAAGTTTTCGGCTATTTTTAAGCCTGGATTTCATAAACATTTTTACATGTTAAAGTTTTCAACTTTGTTTATATACCATGGCACCTTCTTTATTGAAAATATCGGTTTTTACCCGTAAATCATCATTGCATTGTTGTGTGAAATCAAGAAATATATATCCATGTGGTGATTTTGTAGCATCTTGAAATGCACTGATGAGAAAATTACGATTATTAGGGTATGCCTGTCGAGCAAGAAAATCAATAACTGTTGCATCTCTAGGATTCTTGAAAATAACTAAATATTGAACATTTAAATTCCTTGTTCGATGTGCGCCACCCTGATGAAATAGATTTTGAGTAATAAAGATCACAGTAACACCGACATGTCTACTGATTTTTGTGAATAAATTATTAAAATCATTTTCTTTATTAGCTTCCTGATACAAATCATCAATAATGATGACATCACCTTTCCTTAATCGACTTGACCAGTTTTTATCGAAACCCTTTACTATTTTCATGTTTTTCAATTTACAGAAATTATCTTGAGTTAATCCATGTTCTTCATCTGCACCCTTATGCCAATAAATCTTGTTGAATTTGGTTTGAAATAAATTAGATTTCAGTAATTTACACACAAACATAGTTTTACCACTACCACTTGGGCCGACGATTTGATATACAGCATCATTTCTTAATTCCATTATTAATTTGTATAATTATAGGTTTTTGTTTATATTATATGATTTAATGAACTCTTCCTAAAAATTATATATATAGCTTAATATTTCTTTATTGTTTAATTATGTTATCAAATATAAATTATAAAGATACTTTCGATGTATCAAAAATGACGTTTCCAAATGGTAAACCCCAGCAAATTGTAGATAGGAGTGGAAAATATCCTATAATATTTTTCAAATCCGGCAAATGCAGAATCATGGGATGTAAGAAACCTCTAGATGTCAATAAATTACAATATAGAATAAAGGATATTAAAATACAGTCAATTACAGTTACCATGGATATAGGACAATCTATCAATCTATACAACATGTCAACAAAATGTCTTTGTATGTTCGAACCAGAATTATTTCCTGCACTGAGGCTTTTATCGATTTATTTAAATTCCAGATTACTTATCGCAAGAATCAAATTTTTAAAAGTTTTAAACTTGTCAAACTTTATCCTAAATAAAAACTCTGCAAGTTATCCTTCTAAATACCCTTCTCTCGACCCAAATTGATTTCTTAATTTCTTTTTCGCATGCATCCAAGTATTCTCAATGTGCTGTGTATGCACAGTTGGATCATCTGGGCAGACAAAGTTCTGCGAATGAATTACTGCATTGTGGGTAAAGTCACTCGATAGTGCCTTCTTCTGCTTCCAAAAACTCTGGTCCACAAATACATTATATGGAAATAACATATCCATAATTATGATTAAGAATATATTCAAACAATTATTGAATAACCTTCATTTTTGCGATAATATGCAAAGTGATGGAAACGACCGATTATACAAAATATCCGCTATACTTAATATGATTAATAAAAATTTTCAACAAGCCGTCATTCCAGGAGAAGAAGTTTGCATTCGAGAGCAACGTACCCTTCCGTAGCGGATATATTTCAGGCAATATATTCCAAACAAACAGCAAAGATAAGGAATAAAAATATTCAAGCTTTGTATTCCTGGATGATACACCTGGAAATACAAAGTATATATAGGAAAAGAAAAGGGAGATGATGTTTCTATTGGAGAAAAAGTGGTGATGGAATTAATAGATTCAAAAAGAACTCTCTACACAGATAATTGGTACACTAGCGTACCATTATCAAAGACGCTGATTAATAGAGACACGCACTTGCCTGGAACTTTATGTTCTAATAGAAAAGATATTTCTAAAAAAGTGATACAAATAAAGCTAGAAAGGGAGATATAATATCACTACAAAATGAAGATAAAACTGTAGTATTAAAATGGAAAGACAAAAGGAATGTTCTGATGTTAAGTACACAATACGATGACTATGATAAACTTAAATATTAAGAGCAAAAAAATCCGTAAACCACCCATCGTGATAAATTACAACAAAGGAAAGGCATTTATAGATTTGTCGGATCAAATGGCGGCGTATACACAATATTTACAAAGAACTATAAAATGGTATAATCGACTGGTTTTTCATATTATTACTGCTACAACTGTAGTGAATGCTCATTATTTGTAATAAAAAAGTTAGTGGTAAAAGATACAACCTACGAAATTCAAAGAACTTCGTTTATCTGCAATGACAATTATAGATTCATCACCGACAATTCCACCTCTCTCAACATCTACTGTACATATCTTGAAAGAAGTTGAAGGCAAGAAAAGGCAAACAAGAAAACGATGCCGTCTTGTTCAAACAAATGTTCATTTCAAAAGAAATCTGCATATGCTCGTAAGAATGCCAAAATATTAATAAAAATTTGTGAAAAATGCAAAATACCAATTTGTATCGACTGTTTTCAAAAATAATTACAAAAATGTTCCATAAAAGATATTTAGTAAGTTGTATCACAAATATTGAATAAAATATATCTTAAAAGTTGTGTCCAAAATCATTTTTTATTTTTATTTTACCTTGAAAATCTTATAAACTCATCAATTTGTTTTGAATTTACAAAATAATCGTTTTAAAATGAGGTAGTGAAATTAACTAATTCCGCTATATACAGCATCTCTTCAAGGAAGCGGCAATTCGACTACTGTACATAAATTGCATTTAAATCATGCCAACCGGTGTACAAGCGGTTCCTAAGTAAAACATGTCGTGTGCCAACCCGTGAGCACGCTGGCCGGTAATGTTGTTGCAGAGTGACCCACCGGTGAGTATGTGGTTTTTAACGTGTTAAAAAATTTACTTACCACCTATTTTAAAAATGGTTACTACATAAACTGGATAAAAAATTCAGTCAGATGTTCATTCATACTTCTATTATATAAGTTGTTAATGAACTGGAACAGGTGTAGCTTACCTGATCGTATTTTTCTTATCTCGCCTGCTTCATTTACAAAATTCTCTTCACCGTAAAAGTCTCGTAGAACGAAAACCTCATGCACATAAATGAAGAAATATTGTTGGGTTATTATTATTGAAAGTCGGTTCCCTCTGACTCCTCGTGTCCTTTTCGAATCAAATAAGTAAACCCAACACAGAATAATTTTATTTGCACTTTATCACAGTTACAACTCAATCCGATTTATTTCAATGTTTCGTAATCACAATTTCACTAATTTATTTGCACCCTTCAACCACCGTATAAATGTGATTATCTTAGGGTAGGTTATCCAATGGATAATCCCCCTTTTTGATAGATAACTTTGACTTTACTTGGGTTTAGATTCTTCTACTGATCTGGCTACTCTACTCGTTCGCTTTGACCCCTGGCTATTTCGTGTTTTTTCTTTTTCCTTTTATACTCCTGCTCAGACTGTTTTCAGACGATTGTCAACAACATTTGCTACATTATTAAATTATTAAAAAAAATTACTCCCAACAGACCACCTTAGCCGACATTTGTCAACAACGTTTGCTCCATTACTAAATTACAAATTAGGAAATAATTACCTCTCCATAGATCAGTGGCGCCCATTTAATATTGTTTAGGCCAATTTAACCTTTTATATTATTCCGTCTACACGCCGGGTTTTCCTTATCTCTCGGGTTTTCCATTGCCTCGGGCTTCCCATTAGTAATTAATTTTTTTAATTATTTCTTTTTTGTCTTATATTATTTTCTAGGGACCCTCACTAAATTTTTATTATTATTTCTGGACTCGTCTATCAATTTGACGTTCAACCATACCGATTTCCCCCGATCAATACTACTTTCAAATTTTTGTAAATTTTTTAATTAATGTTGCATTTTTATCATTTTGGTGTTTTATTGATTTTACTGTGCTTTTTTCGTAATATCCCAACAATATATAATTAATTTTATTTATTTAGTTGCTTTACTCTGTAGTCATAAAGAAAAAAAACAAATTTCATATGAAATATTTTTCCATAAGTTATAAATATTTTTACTATGGGAATTTACAATAAACAAAAATACTAAAATTCTGAAAAACTTATAAAACCGAAAAGTAGTTAATTTTTTTAATAATGTTTTTACAGAAACATAATCAAATATTTATAAATATTAGTAGTATATTTTATTAGTCATAAAAATGAATAATATTTTGACAAATCTCATTCATAATTTAGGTACGAAACTTAAATAACTATGCGAATGAGAGTGAAGAGAAATTCTATTGATTTCACAGCAGGAAAAGAATTGCAGACTGGCATACACACAAACACAGAGCCACCTCTAAAAGTCGTGCTCAAATAGGAATATACTCTACGAAACAATTCCAGTTTGTGTGTATTTACTCTACCAACAGAATTCCAGTAAAATTTATCATTGTATGAATGAAAAGTATTTTTGAATTTCGGGAATTGAAATTCGAAACTGCATTTTCCCATGAATTGATTGATAAAAATTTCTATATATTAAGCTTCATTTGAAAATTTTACAATGTCAATTCCCAGCTTGCATAATATTTTTTCACGCCGAAGCACAAATGGGAACTTAGATGTTCGAAGTCCAATTTCAAATGGGAATTTAACCAGTGAAAGTAAGTCTATATCAGCTGCTTGATTTTGCTACAATAATTTACTGAGATGGTTTATTTATTTTATATTAATTTTATAAAATATATTATTAAAATAATGATATATTTGTTTATGAAAGTAGAACATCAGTTCGTAAACTTCCAATTTTTTTAAAGTACCTACTAAAACCTATAATAAAATATAAAATATAAATTATTAAAGTATATATTTCACTACACAATTTAATATGTACGCACTGAATGAAACACTTAAATTTATTTATACACGTTAAATAATACAAGAGTGAAAGGCAGTTGATCAATAAAAAGTTTTAATAAAAATATTTTATTATTATTTACAATACGGTGAAAATTGTAAAAATTTTATTAATTTTTATTTAATGTCAATTATATTAAATAGTACTAATATTATTTTTTCACAAATCAAACTCTGTTTTTAAAATTAGCACACAATAATTTAGATAAAAATAAGAAATTATATGCAATAAAAAATAATTTAAATAATTACAAATAAATTCAAGCTCATTAAAGAAGAAAATCTCTCTCAATAACTGATGAAATTCTGAAATTAAATAAAAAATAAATGACTTGAAATTATTAGAGAGAACATAAAATATTTGTCAATAGAAATTTATTTTCATACAGAATCTTTTAACATTAAAATGACAGCTATATTTCAAGGATTAACCTTTAGATAATAAATATACATAATTAATTATTTATACAGATAAATATATTTTTTATCTTTGGAAAAGACAGTCAAAATATACAATAAATTACGTGATTAAACTATAGTTTTTAAAATTAAATTTTTTGATAAAAATTTATTTAGTGAATTTTCCAACTTTTTAATATAACAAATAATTTAAGTAATTAGTTTTTCCTATTAGCTTTGAAAAAACGATTATTAAAATTTAGAATTTTTAAAGACATTTGAATCTTGAAATTATAACATCAGTCACTTCCAATGGCACCCCATTCTGCTAATTCCATTCAAAAATCACATAATTTCATGAAAGTCTTTTCTGATAATGAAATTTTTTCCTAATAAAAATTATTCCAGGACACATGATAGTCTGTTGATGAAATATCTGATGACCTGGCTGTGTGTTGTAAAGTTTCATAGAAAAATGTTACTAAACCTTTGCAGTATGGTTTTTTTAAAAAAAGTAAAATAATGGTTCTAATTCTACTGCTTGCTGTTGTTGTTGTTGTTGTTGTTGTTCTTCTTCTTCTTCTTCTTCTTCTTCTTCTTCTTCTTCTTCTTCTTCTTCTTCTTCTTCTTCTTATTATTATTATTATTATTATTATTATTATTATTATTATTATTATTTTTATTATTATTATTATTTTACAAAATTTTGATGAAACTTAATAATTAGCTATAATAATCTGTTTCATTAAATGAAAATTTTTAAATATAAATTTTATTTCAGTTCAATCTGAAAATGCAGTGAAAAAGAAATTTTAATAAAAACTATTAAAAGACAGGTATTATTTTGTCTGTTCTAGTTTTTTTAAAAAATTACTTCAGGTTAAACTATTAATGGAAGAATTTGTGAACAAAAAATACGTTCACGAATACAGCAGTAATGTAATTTCACTTTGTGGTTAGAAATTATATTTAACAATAACAATAACAATTAATAATTATAATAATAATAATCATAATCATAAAATAATAATAATAATAATAACAATAATAATAATAATAATAATAATAATAATAATAATAATAATAATAATAATAATAATAATAATAATAATAATAATAATAATAATAATAATAATAATAATAATAATAAAATAATAAAATTAAAATAATAATACTATAAGAATACTATTAATAAATTTATTTTATTTTATTTCAAAAGTTATTAAATGCTTCAATTTTTGACTTTTATTTATACAATAATGCCACTATTTATTAGCGTCAATCGAAGCCTGCTTATTGCTTGGATTAAAGAGACGAGCACTGGGACTGTTTAAAGAAAGCAGCAGTTTAGCACTGCTGGAAAAAATCGCAAAGCAAAATGCTGCAGCAAAATCTATTTGTACGTTAATGTCCGATGAAAAACTTCATTACTGTGATTCTTTGAGTGATGCTAGTCATCATTCTAGCAATACAAGCAGTTCAATCTCATCCAGATCTGATTATTCAAATAGTTCAACATTCGGCTACAGTTGGAGCGCCTCTTCTTTCCTTGGTTTTAGTAATAATAAGTATGAATATAAACAAAATTATATGCTACAAATTTAATGCTACATAAATCTTCGTTTTCAAGTTCTTGATCCCTATCGAATGAAGGAATTGATTAATATTAGTGAACACAATTTTATATTATTTTGCTGTATTTGAAGTTATACATGATGAAAATAAATGTAAAATAGTTTTATGTATGAATATAAAAATATATTATTAAAAAATTTATTAAGATTTTGTTAAAATTTCGCTTATAAACTTTATAATGACAAAATTTTAGAAAACAGAATACATTTTTTTAAAAATAATAATGAATTAGGTTGTTTGAAAAAAAGCAATTTAAATCGATAAAGTTTGAATTTCAATTCTACATGATGATAAGAGTAAGTCTTTTAGAAATATATTGTAGTTTAATATATGTTGAATTGACGTTTTCTTATATTTTAATCAATGCCATTATTTAGTCCTAGTTATAACACAAACACACACACACACATATATATATATTTACATGTGTCTGTGTGCACTCATTTGTTTATATTATACTAACAATTATTTTTAAGTATAGACAAAACATTAATAATTTTTACAATAAATTCGGGATGCAAGTTTTCCAGCAAAGTTTAGTGTATTTTTTGTAGGTGCTATTAAAAAATCCACGAGATTTCTCACAAGGTTCATTACATCAGTATTCCATCGCTCATCGATTCGGCGCTTCAATTTTTCACACAATGTTTGACTGATATCATCATTCATTTCAGCGAGTTCATTGAGCATAAACGTAATGATTGTATCAGCTGTCACTAACGTAGCATCTTCTCGACTTAAATTCTTTACAACCCGCTTAATCGACTCTAACGCGTTGGTAAGATTTTTAAGATCATCAAAATTAACGCCGTCGATGAGGTGAGAAGAGTTAAAATCGGCAAGAATTAGTCGAATTTTTTTTAGTTTATACCAGTGATTCCAGCATTGTCGGAATAGAATTCCATCGTTTTTTAACGTCCAAGAGGAGTTCTTTCTCCTAACTTAACTCAGCAACAACATACGATTGGGAAGCTTGATTTTTCACGGAAGCTCGCTTGATGAATTTAACAAGTTTTCGAGATTTCAAAAGAAGTTCCTTGTAGTCAGTCTCTCTGTCAGAATAATCTTCTTCGATGAATTCAATATCAGCATTTTCGTCAAACTCATCCGTTTCAGAAGCATCATTGGTGTCAAAGAGAGAAGCGTCACTAACATCTCGCTCTAAGTTCTTCTTTTTGTATAGGGTGTCGCAAACTCCGGGATGAATGCCATGAATAAGGCACAACTGTCCAATTATAATAAACTTTTTTGTTGACCGCTGCACCATCAAGAGTTGAGCCCACTATATTCTTTTCCAGCAATATCGATCATGTACAGAGAAGAGCATGAGCATAACATGCGAATCAGTTCAGTTTTTAGAGTAGTCTTGTTGATGATGTTATGGAGATTAATTCCAAAATATCTTTGACCTCTTATACTTGTCCATTCATCAATAGAAAGACTGAATTTTGATTCATTTTCAACCAACTTACGAATATTTTCAATCATCAAAGCTTTTTTCTCATCAAATTATTCGTGGACCAATTTCATCACAGAGCTTTCATTTTTTGGAAGTGTGAATCCATCACGAGATATTGATTGACGAATGTATTTACTATTTGTAATAGCATGTATTGATATGTTGTCAGTTGCCAGGTCGCTAACAATCTCTTTCAACGACATTTTCTTTACAAACATATCCATTGTCATCGTTGTTTCTCACTCACTGCTTGCTGGCTGGATACATTTTGATGAATTGGTTTATCAAACACTATTCCATGAGATTTTAAGTGATTCTTCTCAATGTAGTCGTTGTATCGTCAGAAAATTTTATAATTTTATTGCAACAATGACACTGTCCTTCAAGTTCTTTTGTATTTGAATTTTTACGTTTTGTAGCATATTCCCAACTTGACATTACTAAAATTGAACTCAGCATTAAATATTGCAAGTCAATAATTATTAATTAACTGAACATTTATATATCCTTACTATTTTAAGTATTTTCGCGATAAAATCAATTAAGAAAATTTCTTCTGATAGCCTCGAACGTTTTACCCTTCACAAGATTATTTGAAAATAGTTGTAATGACTTTTTATTAAAAAGTTTCTAAATAAACTTAGGCTTTGAAAAAACAGTTCTAAAAAAACAGTAAAGTAATTCCATATATTTCATAAAAAATTATTAAAAACAATATTTTTCCAATTGTCTTTCAATTTTTATGCTATACAAAGTGGTTCCCAAATTAGGGTCCGTAGTTCCTTATGGAACCGAAAAGAGATTTGTTGGGGTCATAAATCTATAACTATTTTAAATGGTTGAAAAAAAGTAACAAAAGTCGAAAAGGTATAAAAAATACGAAATTGCAGAACATCAACCAACTATCTAATTGGAATTTGAAAATGGGTAAGATATAGATTTTATAATGGTGAAGATCATGGTAATAATGATTTTATCAGATTATGTTTAGAAAGGAGACCTCATTTGGGTAACAACACGAAAAGCAATCACAAAGGAATCTGAAAACTCATTATCAATATAACAAGATTATTGGAAGATATTGAAAAAGACTATCATAAAGAATAAGTACGGTAGGGTACTTAAGAATATTGTTATACGACGAGATCACTAAAGAAACCCGCAGATGAAGGATTGTCATACAGATACGATTTTGGTTAAGGATTGTTAGACGCAATTAAATTCAAATCTTCTTCTAACATTTATTATTTAATTACAAAATAAAATTCAAATTTTCCTGTTTAAGTCTGAAAATTAAACAACTGAGGCATGAAAATTATTAATATTGATATAGTTATCGGTCACAAATATAATTAATTTATTTTAAAATACTTTAATATAATTTACTATAATATAAAATTTAATATAAATTTTAATATAAAAATTTAACATAATAGTAATTTCAACTAGCTAATCACACTTATAACATTTAAACTATATTATCTTTAAATCAGAGTTTTAGAACTCCTTACAAAGATTATTAATCAAACAGATTAATATACTATATAAGGCAAGTTTAAATTAGAAACCTCCAGCACTTTGCCCAGGTAGGGAAAAATAACTCTAGCATAAGATTTAAGGATAAAATTTATTGGAAGTATAGCTACGTTTAGTATTGTTTCATTTATTAACCAACAGATTTTTAGTATAAATGTTTTGAATAAAATCTTTAAATTTTGTAATGTTTCTTTTGGCTTAAATAATAACTTCATATAGATCTGTGTTTTTTATCACAATTTGTTTAACTAGATAACTGGATAAATCAAATAAATCTCTCAACATTTGTACCGTTTTAAGGTATATTTTCCTATTTCATAATCACTTTCCATCACTATTTAAAAAATAAGTTGACCCTAAATTTCTAAAAACCAAAAAAATGAAAAGTCGATATTTTTGATGCGTTTCAGCATCGACTTTCGGTATTGTAACAAATTTGATACATGATGCGGAAAAGGGTTAATACTAAATTTAAGATGTTTTTAAAAATATTATTATATATTCGTATGTTTGTGGTATGTTGAAATTGTATAATTACATTGCTCGGAATATTATTTATATTTTGGAAAATTCTTCATATATATTAGAAAATCGTTGTTATTTAAATAATAAATATTTTGAAAAACGCGATTCATGAAAACTTAAATTTCTTCTAATATGGTGACCACGCTGATGCTGTAATTTATTCGACCACCTGTAACATTTGAAGTTGGTAATGATGTGAAAAAATTTATAGAAGAAACAGATAAGTTTTTTGAACTTAGTCAAACATCGAAAGATCACAGAGGATTATTCATCAAAGCATTCTTATCGATGGAAGCAATTCGAAAATTTGACCAAACAGATCCGGAATTGCACTAAAAATGAGAATCCAAAATGCTATTATAAAGACATAAATTTGGCAAGTGATCTCAATGCTGCTTTATCTTATCGAAGAGGAGATGATTCGATTATGGAATTTTTAAAGAAAATTGAAAAGTTAGCCAGAAATGTTGTTCGACACAACCTGACAGAAGAAGATCTGAAAGTACTTTTAATTCAAACTTTCATTGATGATAATGAAACGAAGAAAGATTTGTAGTTACAAGGCTTGAAAACTTTAGAAGAAATGAAACAGAATCATAAAATTCGATGAAATAAAAAAGAGATAGAAAATGAAAGTATTGCTGTTATTCAGTACGTACAGAAAAATAATGCATAAGCTGCAATGTTAAATGAAGGTCAAGCATGGAAGCACCATATGTCAAAACAACATCAGATGAATAGAAGAAATGAGCTGAATTTTTATGTCAGACAACTAGAATATAAATCACAAAGATCTCCAAATCAACAACAAACAAATGAACAATTTAGAAAAAAGCAACAATGGATTTCAAGAAATTCTAATCAACAGAATAAAATAAATTCATATTCAAATGCTGGTACTCGGCCAAGGAGATGCTGGGTTTGCAGAGAAGTGGGCCACCTACGATCAGAATGTCCAATTGTTCAATGCAATTACTACCACAAGAAGGAGCATTTTAGACACCAGTGCTATGAAGCTCATCAACTGAGATTCAATAGTTCCGGATATATGGCTACCTTTGGAGAGGATTACGAGGGATCTACAGAAAGAGATAACCCAAACAAAGTTGCTCCGACATCGGTAGAAGTGATAGGAGCCATAAACTGAATGTAAATAATATTTTGAGCAATGTATGTATGGATTTGAATGACTGTGAATGCATGTATGATGTGAATGTAAATGAATGTAATTTACTTTTCAATTGTTCTGATAAAAGTGTGAATGATTTATATATAATGAATATTTATAATAACAATAATGATTTTAATGAAAATAAATTTGTTTTTTTATGTATTACGTGCACAGGACGATATATGTAATATTGTATCAGAAAATTATCAACCTTGTCCCATTAAATATAATCATATGGGAGGTCCGACCTAGTGTAGAAATTGAAATGAAAAAATAAAAATAATGTGCATGCTTGATAATGGAACAAAGATTAGTGTTTTGGAATACGATTTATTCAAAAGTTTTAAAAATGTAAAAACGCAGAAATCTAATATAGAAGTGAAATTTGCGAATGGCAGTAAAATAATCGTGATGTGAAAATCAAATATAAAAATTAATTTAGGTAATATTTACAAAACCGTGGAGTTTTATGTCACTCGAAACGTTATTCCAAAAGAAATTGGAGGTATAAACTTTTTAAAAGAATTCAATATTGGTTTAAAAATGAATGCAAAGGCTGCTTATGAAATAGGGTTTATTGAAGAAAAGAAAATCGATTATAAAAATATTGAATTAGAAGAAAAATAAAATATAAAATTGATTAATGAATACGAAAATGTGTTTATGAAAAATAAATGGGATATTGGAAAAACAGAATTAGTAAAACACGAAAAAATTACAACCGGACCTCCAATTGTTATTAATCCGAGACGTCAACCTGTACATTGATTAGCGAAGATCGAAGAAAATATCAAAGATATGGAAAGATGTGGAATCATAGAAAAATATGAATCTCCATAGAACGCACCATTGGTATGTATTAAAAAGAAAGGGAATGACGATATAAGAATTTGCTTAGATTTGAGAGCATTAAATTTAGTAACAGAGCGACCTATTTTTCCAATACCGAATACAGAAGAAATGATGGACGTTCTTAATGGGTCAAAGTTCTTTACAACATTAGATTTAAGTAGTGCATACTACCAAGTGAAGTTAACTGATGAATCAAAAAAGAAAACTGCATTTTCAACAAAAAATGAACAACATAGCTTTAATTGGATGCCGTGGGGAATTGCTGCCGCTCAGCAACCTTTCAGAAACTAATGAACTAAATTCTAGGACCGCTAAATTGTAAAGAAGCTGTAGTTTATCTCGATGATATTTTAATATTTTCAACTACCAAAGAAGAACATATGCAATATTAGCTTTTCCAGATTTTAAAAAGGAATTTATACTGGATACAGATGCAAGTTTTGACATAATTGGAGCTGTGCTGTCACAACAAGATTCAAATGGAAATGAAAGATTAATTGCTCAAGAATCACATGCAATGAACGCACATGAGTTAGGATATTGCATTACTAGAAAGTAATTACTTGCAATTTACTATTTTACGTTACATTTTAAACAATATTTATACGGAAAGCGCTTTCAATTACGAACAGATCATAAGGCAATCACATTTATGCTCAAAACCACAAAGCAAATTACACCACTATTTCAGACGTGGATTAATCACCTTAGTAGTCTAGATATGAAATTAGGGTACGGAAAAGGTGAATTACATAGTAACGCCGATGCTTTATCTCGAAACAAATGTGATAAATGTACACAATGTCACACGATACACGAAGAACCGAAAAAAGGCAGATTAAAGATACGAGTTTTAGGTTTAATACTAGGAGACAATGGGTCAGTATGACAAAAAAACTCTTTAGAAATTAATGGTATAAGAGAAAAGATACAAAAAGAAGAAGAGACTAAGTTTGAAATTTATAATAATGATGTAAAGACAAACAAAAATAAAATATGGATACCGAAGGAAAAGATAAGACAGTTTAAAGAGCATACTCATCAAACTTTATATCATGCAGGTGTAAAGAAAAGTCAGGATTATGTTTCACAGACATTTGATTTTGAAAATAAAAGAGAACAAATTGTAAAAGTAATTCAAGGATATGAAGAGTGTCAAAGACGAAAAACATTGACAATATGCACGAAGGAAACCATTGTTAATCATAAAAACTCAAATTTATTTGAGAATGTTTTTATTGACTTTTGTGGACCTCTGAAAGCCGTAATTAATGGAAAAAGATATATTAGCAATTATGGATCAATTCAGTACGGAAATACCTCGCTTAGTGCGGTTAATTGGTTCCGCGATTTGCCGCACCAAGTGAAACCGCACTAATTGAACTATGTAGTCTATGGGAAAAATTGTAATTGGTTCCAAATTTTTTTAATACATATCGATATATTATCAATGTTTTCAAGTTCAAAATAAATAAAAAATATCACAATTACGATATGAATGAAATAAAACCAAGTAAATAATTTAAAAGTATTTATTATGCGTTACAGTACAGAAGCACTCGCAATATCTAGCTAAAAAAAATTTTATTTTTTAGTTTCCAAAAATTGTAGGATCGATGTTTGTTTACTTATCTTATTTGGTTTTTTTTCTTCAAACAACTCTCTGTCGCAACGAATTAAACTGCCAATGTTTCGGCGAACATGAAGGCTGCGTTCAAAATTAGGATCAACTTCCATGATATGTTCTGAAAGCTTATCGGTCATGTTAATAATTTTTGAAAGTTCTTCAGTTGATAATTCCTTTGTTGGCGTATCAACTGCAACTGCGTTATGTAAGTCACTGTCCCTTTCTTCGAATGATTGTTGTTCTTCAATATTAAAAAGAGATTTTATGGCTTGTGAAAATGTTCGGCGTAAATAATAAGCTTTGAATGTTGCAATGACACCTTGATCCATTGGTTGAATTAATGAGGTAGTATTTGGGGGAAGTAAAATTATTTTTATATGTTCATTTAAATCAGAGAGCCCAGTTGGATGACCTGATGCGTTATCTAAAATCAATAAAATTTTATAATCTAAGCCATTTTCTTTGCAATAACGCTCTGTTGCAGGACAAAAATAATTTTGACATGCCGTTTCTTTCTCGGCAATAAATGTGTGTGTCGGTAATTTTTTCCAAAACAATCCTGTTTCATCCACATTAAATATTTTTTCATCTTGATAGCCACCTTCTTCAACAACATTTTTAATTCTATAGAATAATTTCAAACTACTTCTTTATCGGCACTTGCACTTTCACAAACAATGCGTACATTGTGAATTCCACACTTTTTTTGAAACGAAAATACCAGCCATGACTTGCAGTAAAAGTTTCATTAATTTCGCCGCTATCTTCGTCTTTTAAGTCCTCAAAAAGACTTAAAGCTTTTGCTTGAATTTCCATATGACTTAGTGGAATTCTCTTTTTATTTAAATCTTCAATCCAAATACCTAATAAACTTTTCATATTAATCATTCGAGAGGTTCTGTGTTTAGAGACAAGTGATTTTGATAAAAAAGATGCTGTAGCAATTCCGTGGGATTTATGCTGATCTTTATTTTTAATTATTATTCGAATTGATGATTCGTTGATACCTTTATCTCTGCTAATTTTTGCGAAAGATACACCGTCATCATGAAGCTTAATTATGTTTAACTTTTGTTCTAATGTCAACCACTTGCGCTTAGCAGACGTATGTTTATTTTCCTCTTTTCTTTTCGTGCTCATGGTTACAATAAAAATTTGATAATTACAAAAATCTAATTAATTCAACTTAATTAGGCTAGAGCTGGTTGATATAAAATTTATTGATATAAAATTATAATTTTATAAATTTTACATGGCTTTATTGTAACATACTTTTTTTGCATAATATTAATTACTAAACAGTAATTTAAGTAAATATATTTTAATCGGAGTTTCACTCTGCAATTTGCGAATAAGCCTTATCTATTGGGTATTATGTACAGTATCCTATTAATATTTTATTTATTATTAATTAAATTTTCTAATATTATAAACTTACACTTTTTGTGATTAAGAAATTTATATTTTAAATGGTTTGTTGATACGTTTTTGCGCATTTATTGATAAAAAATTATAAATTCTAATTTTTTCCCTCCCAAAAAAAAACGCACTATAATGAAACCGCACTAATCGAAACCGCACCAAGCGAGGTATTGCTGTAGATATATATCATTAAGTGCAGTATCGAGACAAGATGAAGAAACAACAGCGACGGTGTTAAAAAATAATTGGATTTTGAAGTATGGAGCACCGAAGTTTATACACTGTGACAGAGGAAAATCATTTGAAGCAAAATTAATGAAAGATTTAATGATTATTCATCGAATTAAAAGGGTGTATTCAAGTGTGTATCATCATTTATCTAATGAAATGATTGAATGATAATTTAGAACAATACGAGATGCCATCCAAATTTCCTTAAAAGATAAAATTTATAAAAACTGGGCAGAGTTACTACCAGAAGTGGAATTTATGCTTAATTTAACAATTGGAAGTACAATAGGATTTAGTGTATGGAAAAAACATTATTAAGAATGGCAGTCAAACGACAATCAAGATTCAAATACGGAAGAGTATATTGAAAAGAAAAATAGAGAAAGAAAAATAATTAAGATGAGAAATCTCGCTTAGTAATTTACATGTAATAGGTTCAATGCCAACTACATTGGGGTAGACTTACCGAAATTTCTGCATTCGAGTTCTTGAACATATTTAACCGAAGAGATCGATCAATATTCGCGAGCACAGTAAATGTCTTATTTTAAAATTTTATGACATTTTTTGTATAATTATTGTAAACGTATAATATGTTAAGGTTATTGAAAAAGTGATTGGATCCAAAAGTTAATGTACATAATACTGTAAGCACGTGTGTTTTGAGATTTTAAAATGGTTTATGAGTTAGAAATGCGTATGTTGATTGTTGTTGATGTCAATTGTATTTAATTGTTAAGTTTTTATTTAATTTTATAGTCAAATTTCTTTTACATATTGCTGGTTTAAATTATAAAATAATAAAGTATTTTATAAAATTTTTAAATATATTTATTAAAAATAGTAAAAATTCAAAAATAACTGATTAATTAAATGAAATTAAAAAAAATATTTTTAAAATTAATAAAATTTGTTTATACAATATCGTATAGTTTATTTTCTATTTTAACTGATAATTAAAGGACTATTGTAGAAATATATCGTGAAGCTTGTGTTTGAATGATTCTTTCTTATATTTAAATCATTGACATGCCTATTAAATTATTTATATAATAAAAAGTCTATATTACGTATAGAAGTAAAAATTAAATATATAGATTAAACATCTTTATAATAATTTGCAATATGAAGTAATTTATTTGTTATCTAAAATCCTTTTGCGCATAAGATGGCATTATATTCGTTCATCGTAAAATTTCATAAAATTGATAAAAATTATTACCAAATAAATGGAAATTACATTTTAACACGTTGACGGACAGTAGGAACAAGCGAAGTTCGAAAATTGACACTATATGTTTTTGTGATTTTTAGAATGTTAGAAGTATAGTTTTACTCTTTCTGCTTAAATAAACTTAATTTTGATTAATTTAGTACCTTTAATTAGGTTGCGGCTATAACCGTCATGGCGCCAGCGGACTCTATACACTAAGTGATAGGACGATGGCGGCTATAACAGCAAAAAATTTAAAAACGTAAATGACAGGTTTAATGGTTCAAACAAGCAATTTTTGTATGCAACAAAGTATTTTTGGGAGTTTTACACGAAATGTTAGTTCTTAATCAAACAAAAATAAATAAATGACAAAAAAATTTATTATAATTTTATAATTATTATACATTATTTTCGGTATGCCATGTTTCAAAGCATGGTGCAGGACACAGTGCAGGTTTTGACATGCAATTCTTGCAGCAATATGATGTTTCCTTCCTTATTCCCTGTTTATAACATTGTTTACAACGCTGAAAATAGCCGTAGTGTCTAAAAACGACCGTTTCGTTTTGGACGGCTATAGCAGTCATGCCACATTGTGAACTTCGCTTTGACGGCTATAGCCGCAATTGTCCGTCAACGTGTTAATAAATAAAACAAAAATAATTTTGAACTTTTAATCTTAGACATTTTCAAAGAAATGTCATTTGACATCGTTAAATTGACTCTTAATGGCTCCAAAAATAAGAAATTAGATTTAAACTAAAAATAATATTTTTGTATTAGTTTTAAATAATTATATGAAATTTCTAAAATATATATTTTTTAAAAATTGAAATTATCTGCTTACAAAATATTGATTTTAATAATTAAAAAATTTAGTGAAATTAAAATAAAAATTTTTTAAAAACTAAATGTGAAATTTATGAAAATTTAGAATAAATTGTGTTAAATTTTGTGGAACAAATAATAATATTATTACTTTTTATTAGTATTATCTAATGCAATTAAATTAAAATTGAGCATTTCTTTTAATTTTGGAATTTAATAAAAAAAATTTAAAAACTCATCTACTAAAAATATTATTTTATAAATGTACCATCAAAGTTTTCTTATTTTTAAATTATATTTGAATTTGAAATCAAAATCAAAAACCTCAGGATGAACGCAGGAAACAGTTAGATTTGAAATTTAATTTATTTTGATATGAATTTAATTTTTTAAAATATTAAGTATTAAAATTAAAATATTAAATATATATAATATAACCAGTAAAATGTATAATTTAGTTAAATACTTTTTTAAATAAATAACAAACATAAATATCTTTTCTTTCTGCCAAGTAATTTTATTACTCTATTAATTGTTTTAATTGATTGTTCATAGATGGTTTTTGAGATAGCTAGATTTTCTACTTCTTTTGAAGAATATATTATTGTATCCATGAAAGGGCCTTTGACTGGAAGATCTGTGATACTCTGATACTTTTTTAATTCATCAATGTTGGTTTTTCTAATTTTTTCCTTTGGAGCGGAAAGATCTTTTTTGAAATTTTCTTTCTTAAATTGTCGAATGTCTTATTTAAATTTCTCTTCTTCTTAATTTCATTTCGTACTCCTAGGTTGGTGTAAATATTTTAAGCATCGACATATTTTATTTTTTTTCCGTTAAAGCACATTCTGTGTTTTCGCCCATTTGGGTTTGTGTAGTATCCTCATATGTTGTTTTTTCATGTTAATATTACCCCAAGCACTCCCTGTTTCACACATTACTTCCGATGCTCTACTGGGATGTTGTCTTCACCTGGAGATTTACCATTGATCCTTACTCTGGCATGGCTTATATAATTACTACTAGTTATTTACTACCTATATATTTGTATAACATCCAATCTACAGTATAGTTTGTTTTATCACAATTAACACTGCTTTGCAGTACTTTTGAAGTGTTTTTATCTTTGACATTATATCTCATATGGTATTTCTCTGTGATAGCTCTTCCATATTGAGTGTACGTAATCTTTGGATCTCTTTCACGCTCATGATATAAAATCAACATAATTAATAATAAGGGAAATATTCATAAAAAGTAAAATATATTGAAATTTCATTTATTAGGAACAAAATTCTTTATTTTTAAAAATTTAAAAAAAATTTAAAATGTTTTAAATTTAATGGATTCAGAATTTTTTGCAAAACGAAAATTTTCATCTGGAATCAATATTTTTTAAGTTATTTAACTATTTATTCTACAAAATGCTAAAATTTTTATTATATAATATTTCAGGTAAATAAAGTAAAGTAAATTAAAATTAAATAAAAATTATAATGTTTTGTACAATAAAGATTTCTCCATAATCTACTTTTTTATAAGTCAGAAAAATCGTATGGAAATAATTTTTCAAGTAAAAAAATTCTATAAATAATTTTTATTCGATGCCATAATAATGATCACAATAATTATTTCTAATATTAAACCATACTATTTAATTGTAGGAATTTTTTATAATCAATAATCATTTTGTTTTTGTCAACAATAACTAAACATAATAATCAATAACACATTGTGTGCTTGACATTTCACTTATGGAATCGTTTAGACATTATTGAAGATTTTCTACTACTTGACAGAACAGTAATTTGTTATATATATATTTTGTTTTAAGTCACTTATTCTATATTAAAATAGAAATTATTTATTTATTTTGACTTCCCTCACAAAAAAATGAAAATAAATAAATGAATGAATGGGAATTATAAATCTCCATTAAAAACAATACAATATATTTGTTAGAATGATATTCAATTAATAATTTAAAGTAAATAAATTAATTAATATTTTTAACAATCTAGTGAATAACAAATTAATTTAGGATTGCATTAGTTTGTGTTGTTGTTTGATACAGTTTGTTGAATTCCTTATTGATATATTACTACATTGAAAGATTTTCCTCTGAAGTTTTAGTTTGAATAATATTCTCGAATTAATAAAATTTAAGAGTGAATTTTGATGAATATACTAAAGAAATGACGAGGTTTGGTATAATAAAGTAATGTAATTCAGAGTGACCCGTCAAAACAGCCCTGGACAAAATACTTGGAGTAGGGATAGTGATCCGAAAATGAATTTGTGGAAAGCCCTGAATTTCTAGTTACACTATTGAATATTTTATATAAAATATTTTGCTCACAACTTTTAAAGAATTTAATAACAAAAAAAAATTTATTTCACAAAAAACAATAAACAATTAAAAAAAAATTAAAAATTTATATTTCTTATATTTTTATTTATCAAAATATATGAATAAAATTTATTTATTCAGATTTTTCTCATCCATTAATCAATCCAGCGATAACGAATTCATAAATCTTCATTGGAAAAATCTTATAAAGCATTACTGGATCAGATTGGCGCTAACAGAGAAAGTCCTCGACAAAATTATTGATTATCTTGTAAAAAATTCCAAGTAAAATGTATTTATATTTATCTATTTATTGATAAAAATTTTTGATTCACTTTCTTAATTTTTTATTGGCATTTTGTAAAATTAAATAAAATTTGATTTAATTTAATGAAAACATGTGAGCATTACATTGACAAATATGTAACATTATAATACAAATATTTTTTGTCAAACTCAATTAATAGTAATAATAATAATAATAATAATAATAATAATAATAATAATAATAATAATAATAATAATAATAATAATAATAATAATAATAATAATAATAATAATAATAATAATAATAATAATAATAATAATAATAATAATAATAATAATAATAATAATAATAATAATAATAATAATAATAATAATAATAATAATAATAATAATAATAATAATAATAATAATAATAATAATAATAATAATATAATAATAATAATATAATAATAATAATAATAATATAATAATAATAATAATAATAATAATAATATAATAATAATAATAATAATAATAATAATAATAATAATAATAATAATAATAATAATAATAATATAATAATAATAATAATAATAATAATAATAATAATAATAATAATAATAATAATAATAATAATAATAATAATAATAATAATAATAATAATAATAATAATAATAATAATAATAATAATAATAATAATAATAATAATAATAATAATAATAATAATAATAATAATAATAATAATAATAATAATTACAAATAATAATAATAATAAAAATAATAATAATAATAATAATAATAATTAAAAATAATAAAAATAATAATAATAATAATAATAATAATAATAATAATAATAATAATTAAAAATAATAATAATAATTATTGTTATTATTGTTATTATTATTATTAATTTATATTTTTTATTTATTTTATTTAGTAATATTATTATTTAGTCGGTTTTACAATCATGGATCAGTAATCGGGGATCCATGTTATGGATATATTTTAGTTTCATTACTCTGTAAGCTTTTGTTTTAATTCGATTTATTATTATTTAATTAAAAATATTGTCAGTAAATTTCGAAAATTGAAACAAACATTCAACTTATGACAAATTTGATGTGAAATTTTAATTTATTTGTATGATAATTAAATTTTATAATTTTTCTTTACATTCCTCTCCATTTAAAAAAGCAAGACATAAACGTCATTTCAACTTTCATAAATTTTTCAGTAAAATAAAGACTCGATTTTTCTACAATTTCCTTTATTGTCATTTCTTTTTATTATAATTTTTATGTTTAATACCAATTTTAGGCACTGACATTTAAGCATAATAATTAAATTAAAAATAAAAATCAACTAATATAAGCAAAGCACATCAAATGAAGTCCTTAGTTGTAACCAAATAATTGATAATTTAAGTATATTTATTAATAGAAAATAATATATCTTATTATTATAAATATTTAATTTTATAATAATAACATAATCATTATCGTAGTCTGTGTGAGGACAGAAAAATATTGGTAAATATAGATAGATATATAAATAAATTTTACTTTACAGACAAATGTCAAATTTTATGTATAATATATTTTATAATATTTTATTGAATAAAACTGCTTACATAAATAAATAGTATATATTAATATAATTATTATTAATTTAATTTCATACATGTAAAATGTAATTTTTGTACTTTGTCTTAAAAAATGGAACAATAATTTTGCATTTAAAATAATATTAATGTTACGGTACAATCTTTGTATTACTTTTTCAATAATCCGTAAATTCCAACAATCGCCTTTCTTTTGCAAATGAATATACTGAATATTATTCTAAAATTGTTCTTTAAAAAGGGTTTGGTTCGTTATTTATGCACGACAACTACTGTTTGTGTTGGGTTAAGCCATGACCACCGTATTGAATCAACACTTAATCTTTCAATCATTCATGAAGTATTCCTTACCAACTTTATTTTCAAATCATGACGAAACTTTGAACAGATTTTATTGAAAATTTGACTTTTTTATATTAAAAAAGTTTTCTCAAATTTTTTGAAGTAAAATAAATAACTATTTAAAATTTAAATATATTAAATATATTTAAAAGTATTAATTGACATTTTTAAAATTGTCCTTTAAAATTTAAAAATATTTTGAAACGAAATATTATTTAAACTTTAAAAATTTCCAAAATATTTGAAATGTAAACTAAGTGTAAATAATACAAATTATAAATCAAGTTTATAAATGGTAATTATAGTATTTATTTGAAAAACTTTTAAACATTATTATATTTTCAAAATTATTATAATTAATAAATTATATTATTTAATTTATTTTAAAATAAAAATACTAAACTTTCAATAATGCTTAATTTTTTATTAAGTCATTTTTAATTTATTTTAATAATTTAATTTCATTTTCTAAAGGTTTTAATAATTATTTGTTTTTTTTGTGTAAGAAAGTTACTTTTTCAGTTTAGTAAATTAAATATAAATGATTCAACATTTAAATTTAATTGATATTAACTTTTAAAATTTTTCGTTAACTTTAACACTTAAACTTTTTTCATTAAAATTTAAAATTTTAAAAAATTAAATAAATATAAAAATAATAATTCTCCTAATATTCAGAAAAAAACAAAGAGGATTGATTTTATTTTCGAAAGCCAAATGAAAACTAAATATTTGAGATAAAAACATATTGAAGATCAAAAAGGTTTTTAAAAAATACAAAAATATATATTTTTTTAAATTAAAAGTGAAAAAATATTTTAAAAAATAATATTTACTAACTTTGAATTTTTTTATTAGGATAAATATTTTTAATTAAACATTAAAATTAGTCGATGTAAAAGTTCCATATATAAAGTCTTAGAAATAAATAATTGGAAGAGCAAAGAAATTTGCAAAAAATTATTAAAACTATATAAGTTTTATGTAAAATTATAATTGCTAAGAAATATTATTTCTAAAATTTTAAAATAAAAAATAAAATTTTAGAATAAATAAATTTTATAAAATATTATTTATAAAATTTTAAAATAAAAAATAATATTTTCGAATAAATAAATTTTCGAAATTTAACTAAACTAATTTGTTTAAATAACTTTTTAATAACATAAATATCTTTAATGATTTCTAACAATAAAGAAAATAACGATAACGTGAAAAATGAAGATTCTAAAGAAGAAGTATATGAGGAAAGAGATTGTCCCGATGGTGGGTGGGGATGGGCAGTGTTGGTCGCTGCACTTATAATAAGAATGATCCTTAGTGGATTGGTAGTTTCATTTGGCTTGTTCATTACACCTTTAGTTGTAGAATATAAGACTTCCCAAAGCACCATTAGTTGGATTGCATCATTACTGTCAGCTTCTGCACTTGCGGCCGCCCCATTAGCTACGTTGATGTCCATTAAATTAAGTGACAGAGCTATTGTGATGATTGGATCGGCAATTTCTTGTGTTGCGTTTACAGCTCCATTCTTTTATTCTCCCCTTTGGTTTATGTTCATGTCCTCAATTCTGACTGGAGTCGGAATGGCAATAGCAATGATGAATACAACAATTATTTTAACCAAATATTTCGATCAAAAGCTCTCTATAGTAAATGGAATCTTTACCAGTGGAACAGGAATTGCTTCATTCGTTATTACACCGATTTTCGACAAATTAATAACTTTATATGGTTTTAGACTGTCAATGTTGATTTATGGATGTATGTTCTTTTTTTGTGGACTATGTGCAATAGTATTTAAAGAATTGCCAAAAAAGACAAAAGTCGTTGACAATGATAATGCCAAGATGGAAAACCATGTCGAGAAAAATACAGTGGTAATCAATATTGATGGCCATAAAGAACCTACAAAACCCACTAATATTCACAATTTCTTGTCTGCTACTAACATTGCTAATAATTACAATTCTGATATAGAAATAACTGATAAAAGACTTTTTACATCCTTGCAACACATTCAAAACCAAGAAGATAACTTTGAAAGAAAAATAGTTGGAAACCTCCTTACTAACATGTCAGTTTCGACTCTTCTTGGAATGAGTATCGGCAATAATCTCAACGAAAAGAAAGAAAACGAAATCAAAAATAATGCAGGCAATGAGAAACAAAAGCCACTTTGGAAAAATTATGTTTTCATTTTATTTGTCATATCCAACTTTCTCACAAATCTTGGCCATGATACAATTTTTATGTATGCCAAACAAAGAGCAGTTGACATGAAAGTCACAGAATCTAAGGCCGCCTTCCTATTAATTGCAGTCGGAATAGGAAGCACAATCGGTCGGTTATTATTTGGATATCTCGGATCAAGGAAAGAAATTAAAACATATGTTCTATATTTTGTTTCTCTAATAATGGTTGGTGGGTTTTTGATTTTTAGTCGATTTGCTCTCTCATATCCTCTGATGTTGGTGTACACATCCGGATTCGGCTTATTCATTGGCTCATACGTAACATTGACATCAGTCGTACTGTTAGATATTGTGGGTTTGCAAAATTTTACTAAAGGCCTTGGCTTGACATTTTTTGTGCAATCAATAGGACTTCTGATTTGCTCTCCAATGTCAGGAGCGATTTATGATGCCACTAAGACATTTCATTGGTCATTCATAAACAGCGGAGTTTTGATCCTTTCAAGTGGTCTAATGTTACTATTAGGTTACACATCCAAATCTTTCAGAGAAAGTCAGAAGAATTAAAAATCCCAGATTTATATATTCGTTAAATAAATATTATTTTTGTTGTTAAATTGGTGTATTATTTATTTTACTATTTTATTTTAAATTTATATTTATCTATTTTATTGTTGATTAGAACCTATATTATTATTTATTCGTAAAAAAATTTTTTATCCTAATTGGTAAATTGGAGTATTATTTATTTTGCATTTTATATTTATTTATTTTATTGTATATTAAAATCTACATTATTAATTATATATAGGATTATATAATATGGATTATATAATATATTTTTTCTTTCCAATCAAATCTTAACATTACCTGAAAAGAATCCGAAGATAGGTTCCAATTAAAAATGACCTAATTATTAAAACAAAATAATTTTTTTGAAAAGAAAATTTTCTCGATATTATTTTTGAATATTTAAAAAAAAACATTTATGAAATTAAAATGAAAGAATGTTTTAATTATTTCAAAACGAAAAATTAATAATATTTTATTAATACTACTTTTAAATCCTTTAAATTAAAAAAATGTTACTATTAGGTTACACATCAAAATCTTTCAGAGAAAGTCAGAAGAATTAAAAAAAATTTTATCCTAATTGGTAAATTTGAGTATTATTTATTTTGCTATTTTATATTTATTTATTTTATTGTATATTAAAATCTACATTATTAATTATATATAGGATTATATAATATGGATTATATAATATATTTTTTCTTTCCAATCAAATCTTAACATTACCTGAAAAGAATCCGAAGATAGGTTCCAATTAAAAATGACCTAATTATTAAAACAAAATAATTTTTTTGAAAAGAAAATTTTCTCGATATTATTTTTGAATATTTAAAAAAAAACATTTATGAAATTAAAATGAAAGAATGTTTTAATTATTTCAAAACGAAAAATTAATAATATTTTATTAATACTACTTTTAAATCCTTTAAATTAAAAAAATGTTACTATTAGGTTACACATCAAAATCTTTCAGAGAAAGTCAGAAGAATTAAAAAAAATTTTATCCTAATTGGTAAATTTGAGTATTATTTATTTTGCTATTTTATATTTATTTATTTTATTGTATATTAAAACCTACATTATTAATTATGTATAGGATTATATAATATCGACTTTATTTTTTTCTTTCCAATCAAATCTTAACATTACCTGAAACGAATCCGAAGACAGGTTCCAATTAAAAATGACCACCCAACAGGATTTATTTTATAGTTGCGTTTAAATATTATTTATTCTCTCAAAATATTCTTTCCACATTTCTCCAGTATTCTCCTTTCCTTAAGATTAAAACAAAATCATTTTTTTGAAAATAAATTTTTCGCGATATTATTTTCAAATATTTAAAATAAAACATTTATAAAATTAAAATGAAAGAATGTTTTAATTATTTCAAAACGAAAAATTAATAATACTATTTTTAAAACCTAAATATTATTTAGACAATAAACTCTCAAAAAATCCTAGGAAATAATATTAATCAAATAAAATATCATTCAACTAAATTTAGTGTTTCTATTTGATCCTTTAGCCGGTCCATGCTCTCTCGAGTATTCCCGAGTTAAAAATCCCGAATTAATCCCCGATGACCCGGACGCTGGCGAGCTAATTCAGAGACAAAAAATTCAAAATCAGTCCGGCAGTACTGGAATCGAAGCAGGAAAATCGCCAAATTTAAGTCATGCTATGTCGACCTCCTCTCTTTTTTGGTCATCTGGTTCAAACCAATTTTTAAACAAGCCGGCTTTGGTGGTTGTAATAAATTTTATTACGAATCGTTTTAAAATGACTATAGAATCGACAACGAAGACTCACTGGAATAGACTTAGACGAGATTCCCAATTCAGGAAATAAATCACCTTTTTCTACAGCGAGACAATATGTAGAATCCTTACACCAGACATCCAGCAGCAGTTTGTTATTTGGTAAAAATAATGTCTACTGCCAACCGGTAAATTTCAGCTTTTCACTATTTTAATAATATACATTTAACCGTGAAATATTTGTTAAACGTAAAAGAATTCAATCATATTTGTTCGCAGTTCTTAAAAAAAATTCGGTTCAGTAAACATGAATAGGGTAGGCAATATCTTCAAACCAAATAATTTCAAAAACTCAAACTTACCAACGGAAATATTTTTCTTTATTAAAAAATAAATATTAAACATCTTTGCTTTTTAAAATGTTCAATTTTAGTGAATAAATATTGAAAAAATAAAATATAATTCCATTCCATTATAATATAACGGTTATATTCATTTACGAAAAAATAAAAAGCAAAATAAACGATAAAGTTGTTGATGTTTTGAATTTTAAACTGTTTTTTATATGCCAAAAAATGTTGCTTTCGCGTAGAATCTTTTTCTTTAGTTAACTAATATTAATAGTATATTCACAATTTTTGACCGATTTACTGGTAAATCTGTTTACCGGTTTTTAACATCTCTTATTATTTTATTAATCAACTCCCTTTTAATCTAAAGTCGTTATTTTTATGGTAACTAATTTTCTTTTGTTTGAATAAAGTAAAAGTGTGCATAAACACTCAATGTAATATGAGTTACAAAATATAAAAAAAAAGAAAAACTAAAAATTAAACTTCCAATAAAATAAATATTATTTTTCTATTTTGCAGTATTATCAACTAGGGCGGGTATTTATATGAGTTAAATATATAGTGTAAGTAAAAAAATTAAATACTTTTTTTTCACAAGACACAACTTTCAAATTTCCATTATTTTTTTTTGTTTTTTCAGCAAAATGAAATTTTTTGTTGGTAAAGCAATAGACAGACACAAAAGAAAAACGATTTTTAATTATTCCTTTCATTTAAAAAGATGAAAATATAAAAAATACGAAAGAATAAACATGCAGGAAGATTACAAGTAGCTTTTCTTTATTTCTAACCAAGAAATGTTGGGGGACATCTATCAAATTTTTGTCTTGAAAGATAAGTTTGATCAGCTAATATTCTGGAAATGAATTCCGCGCTATATATACAATCTTTGAAGTGCTGCTAGCCTTTCTCTTTCCAATATAACTTACATTAATATTTATGAGTGTCAATATGGTATTTTAATTTTTGTTAGTGTGTGGCATAGAAATCTTGAATTAAAAGCGACAAAACTTTTAAAATCCAGAGCTTATCATTATAGAAATTTTAAAATTAAAAGATACAGTAGGTCAGCGAGTAACCAAAAACAAATTATTCTACAAAATCACGGAAATAATTGTCATAAAGAGCTAAATCATTTGATTTGAAAAATAAGGGTCAGATAACGCAGGGTGGGAAGATATTACCAAAATTGTAATAACGTTTAGAAAAATCAAATCACTTGATTTAATTATTTTTCGTGCATGCAATAAATAAAATAAGATTGATTGGTTAGCAGTTGGTAATAGCTGCGAAGATATTTTTTGTAATTCCATAAAAATTTAATGTCACGTTGCAAACTAAACAAACTACTACTTAGTGACAATTAAAAATTAAGAAAATTAAAATCTTAATAAAAATTTTAATTAATTTTGTAAAAAAGTTTCTCTTCTAACATTTCTTCATTATTCCTCTGTGATACAAATAAGGGTCAATGTTCAAATATTTTAAAAACCGCTTTATTCAGTCGCTATCATTCTTTCTGTGAAAAATGTTTCTCAAGGGAATCCTAATCGGTGAGTAACCAAAATTTAAAAAAATATGATTTTTCTTTGAACATCTGTTTCTGTACAACAAGTGCATACCGGTTAAGGCTGATCCATATTGAAAAAGGTATAATATGCAGTAATAGAATTTTTGGAATGCACTTTTATGAATGTCATAAAGAAAATAAAAAATAAATAAAATACTCATTAATCTTTTAAGGCACAAAACAAAACTCAAAATTTTAGTCTATTTTTTTCTAAAATCGTTCGTCATTTGTAGAAGGTTTAGCAAAAAGGTGCAAGGTGCATAGGTCTTAAAAACTTAGGTTTTGTGAAAGCCAAATTAATTCACAAAATATTTGTTTTATTTTTAAAATATTAAAATAGTGAAGAAACCAAAAATCTCTCTTAATAAAACATTGATAGGAATAAAATTATTATTGTTTTCTTGTTTTAATCTCTAAGCGGCTCAGTTTTTCTGCTACTTGACTTCCTAAAATATTTGGAAACCCTTAAGAAGATTTTATGACCAATCAAAGTGGTGAATTTGTTTGATAGATATTTGATTTTTAAATATGGTATTTATAAATATTAAATGTTTTAATTTCCCTATGCAGAGGGAAGATGTCAATAAAATGCCCGGTTATTTGTCCTTACATATGGCTGTAAATGAGATGCTTATAAAATGGACCCCAAACGAGCTGATGAGTGGCGGATTAAACGATGCAGTTTTCAAAGAAAATCCTGTGTAAGTAAAATTTTATTATATTTAAAAAATAATAATATAAAATAGAATTAATTCGCCTTGATGCTATTTAAAATATAGGAAATATAAAATTTTATTATTATTAATTTAATTAATTTAACTATAAATAAATATAAATAAAAAATATTTCGGAAATCAGATAATTTGCTTCTTATTAACATTATTTAATATTATTCAGTTCATATCAATGTACAGACTTTATTTTTTTTAAAAATATATAATAAGGTTTAGCAGTTATAATTTTCATAGTATCTTTAAAACAAAATATATGTTGTTGCGTATTGTTGGGATTCAGTTCCGGTTTTACGACTTTATTAAAAGCCTTAGAAAAGTTATTTTTATTAAATAATTAGCAAAATCTTCCATTTTCAAAAATTCACAAAAGTTTAATATATTTAGTGCTAAAAATATATTTTAATATTTAAAATAATAATAAATAAAAAACCATTATGTTGTGTTGAATGATATATATATATACTTGAATATCTCAAAATTTTATTTATTAAACTTTGTGATAAACAATACTACTTTATTCAAATTTCTTAATTATTAAAATGTATCGTTGGGATTGGCGTAGCCGTTCAATAGGGCAACTGATGGATATGCAAGTGAATACTACTGTTTTGCCACAGTGATCCATCTTTGGTTTTTGAACTTAATACGAATGACAAATAGCATTTATAAATGTTTATTAACATAGCACTATAAGACCCCCTTATGTGGAAAATATTTTATATTTTTCCTATAATCATAAGTAAATTTTTGGAACGAAGGCAATTTATCCTCACCAATTATCTTATTTTTGTTAGTATTTGTGTTTCCAATATTTTCTTTAATTTTCAAATTTGTTTGAAATTTTGAACATTTTTTGTGGGGTTTGAGTGTTTTTATTCTTCATTCTTTTAAAAACATTCTTTATTTGCAGAAAAGTTGAATGGGACTGTGCTCTGATGATTTGGGTAAACAAAGTTGTCTATATTCATTGCCATCAACAAGGTTAGTTAAATATATAATTAAATAATTGTTTTAAATTTTTGAACGTTTCAACTATCTTAGAGATATTAGATATATCATTAAATATAGTACCTCCCTAAAACCGTAATTAATTATATTTAACTAGATAGTAAAATTTTATAGTAAAATAAATTTGACTTGTATTATTCTCAAAATAGGATTATATGAGTTGTCATAATAGAAATTTTCTCACAGTAAACCTTTTTACACTTTTTTATAATAATAATAATAATAATAATAATAATAATAATAATAATAATAATAATAATAATAATAATAATAATAATAATAATAATAATAATAATAATAATAATAATAATAATAATAATAATAATAATAATAATAATAATAATAATAATAATAATAATAATAATAATAATAATAATAATAATAATAATAATAATAATAATAATAAAAGTACGAACCAATAAAAATATATGAAAATAAAATTTGCGATAATTGGTTTTGCAATAAAGATTAATTTTTCTCATAAAACTGACTTTCCTAAATGTCTGTGTAAATACTGCATTGTTGGTTTTTTGAACACAAATAAACAAATTTAATAGTTATTGAGTGTCATATTATTTGGTTTAATCTCTGAATAATAATCATTTTTCATTTAATCATTATTAATATTTGTAAAAAATAACAATAATAAAAAAATTAAAAATAATATAATGATAATAATAATAATAATAATTAAAAAAATAATATTTATTATAATAATGTACGAATAAACTAAAAATGACTTCTAAATAAGTTTAAAATTTAGCGGACAAAGGTGAAACCTTGGTACTTGTAAATCACGATGGATCTCAAAATCCACCATTTGATTTTCCTCAAGGTGGCCATTTAATGTCGTTTCTTACTTGTTTAGAAAACGGATTGTTGCCAAAATGTAGATTAGATCCCCCTTTGTGGTTAAAAAAGAATAGAGGTAAAATTATTGACACACCAATCAAAATATAACATTAAAAACATCTAGAGAAACTGTTTCAAAAATCTTGTGAAAATCCAATAAATAATTCAAAAGAACTAGACCAAGATGGACCTAAATCTGCTGAATTTATAAAACCTACAAATAAGAACAAAACTATATTTTTGTGGAGCTCATCAGACAGAAACTCTTTGAAATTTAGCTGGTTTCATCAGCCATTTAACAAAAAGTTGACCATAGGTAACAGAAAGGTTTTATCACAGCCTTTAGAACACATTGTATTCGATTATCGGCAGGCTGGCAGACATAATTCACAATCCGACGAGTTGCTCACGGATCTCGTATTCAGAATTGTCAGACCAAAGAATTACAATCAGACCATGAGTGTAAGAATGATTACTTAAATATACTAAAATGAAAAATGAAAAACAAAACTAAAAATTAATCAGCACGAGAAAATGATATATAAAGCACCTATTAAATAAAAATCTAAAATTAACATCATAAATCTTTTCACTTTTGATCTGGTTTCACTTAAAATTTCAATTAAATTTTATTCTCCCAGTCTGCAGATTAGAAAAAAAGACAAATCATTGATACTCAGTTGAGATCAATGAACATTTACGCAATCTAAAATTAAATATTAAAATTAATTCTCATTTTTATTAAAGTGGATATTTTTCTGATTATTTTGCCTTTTATTGAAACCGACATTTGAGCAATAATAATTATTTTATGTAAACTTGTGCCGCAAGTTGTTATATATTTATTAAATGAATATTTTCAGAATTTCAGAACCATTTTAATTTTTGTAAAATCATTAAATAAAAGCTGTGCTGGCCATATAATTTATGTATAATTATAGAGTAAAATTATTATAAATAACTGCATTTACTAACATTATATTTAATTAAATATGATTAAAATTTATGTCAATTTATATTTACAATTAAAATTCTATTTAAATGTTTACAAAGAAAAGAAAAGTTTAGAAAAGAAAGTTTGTTTAAATTAACGAATAAAAATCACTTCAGAAAAAGACATATCTAGAGAATATAATACTTGAGGCTAAAAGTTTGATGTTCCTTGATTTTTCCAACAACGAATTCATCTACTAAATGTAAAAATTGTTACGATAAAAAGAATTTTATCAGTATTTTATTTATGAATTATTAATCCCAAATCTTTATCGTTGCTTTTCAAAGAATTTTATCTATCGCTTGAAGACATACCGTTTCCACCAGTTCATATAAATTATACGCAGATATAGTACAAATTAAGGTCTACTATAAAAATAATTAATTTATACAAAGTAAAAATAAATCTACTTGAAAATTTATCGGCACCAATGCAAATTTAGTAAATTAAACAGAAAAGCTGAAAAATAATTTTGGTGAGAAAAATAAAATACTAATATTTCTACTAATATTTCTACTAATATTTCTACTAATATTTCTACTAATATTTCTACTAATATTTCTACTAATATTTCTAGCGGTGTGTCATATTCCACCTTTTCATGAGTACGAGAAAAGATGAGCAATGTAAATTATTATTTATTTAATAAAATTCTCATTTTTCACTTTAAAAAATATAGAAAATTATTATAGAGTAAACGAAATTATGTAAATTGATTAACGTTACGTAATTGGGGAGAAAATTACTGCAATCACATTAAAAAGTCTTCCCAATTTATTTGTGAATGAAAATATTTTAGAAGATATTCAAAAATCTGAATTTAAACAAAACTTGGATTTTTAAAATCTAGTATAAATAACTTGAAAAACTTTAAATATTATAAAACAGACTTCTAAATTTAATGAAAAATATTACTTTTAATTCATTACGTTGTATCAACTATTTATGATTTATATATATAAAAGTGGGATGTGCCACCGCTAGATCGTGTCACCCCTGGATCAACCCCTCGGGGGGGGGGTAAAAATTTTTTTTTCTAAGTCTAAATGTACAAAAAATTTTTAAGACAAAGACAATGACTCATTCAAGGTCATTGAAACAAAGACCATGACTCATTCAAGGTCATTTAAAATTTCTCAAGGTCATATTATTTTTAAAAAATTTTAAATTTAAAGTTACTACTTATAAAAATAAGTAGTGTTTTAATTATTAATATATATTTTTTTTTAATTTTTTTTATGCTATTACTTATTTTTATAAGTAATGTTTTAACTATCACTTATTATTATTATTATTATTATTATTATTATTATTATTAATATATAATAAAAAACCAAGACATGTACAACAAAAACTTTTATTATAAAGAAATAATTCTACTATAATAATATTGTCGAAGAGCTTTATTCAAAGCCCATTCCACATACCTCCGATATCGGGCCGCACAGCAATGACATCCATCACCACATAGATATTCAGGTTCCATATCTTTTGCCAATTTGTTTTGCTTGACATCCCATAGGAACTCGTCTATTACGGTAAATATCCATATTGACGTATAATTAAAGACTAAATCTGGAATTATTGATTTTGGCTTATTCTTCAATATTTCATTTATTTCTGGATAATAGAATTCCAGACGTTCTTTAATAACTTTAAAATAATCATTTATCAAATAGTTAATAATAATAATATTTAGTAATTATTAATTACCATAATGTCTAATTTCATTAATATCTTGAACTGCGCTTGGTACATCTATTATAATGATTAAAATTGAAAAAACAATTACTTTTATACTAATTTAGATCAATGAGAAGTTAAACACACACAACCTTTTAGCTATAAACAATAAATATTAATTTATATAGATCTGAAAATGATTAAAGAAATTATAATAATAATATTAGTTTTTTAATATGGTCAACTCAATTGTTGTAACCGTTCAAGGTAAAAATTCAACAAGATGTGTATGTCCTGATACCGCAGTATTGATGGATATTTTGTATATGATAGATAGGCCTAGATATTTGAAAACTCCAGTCAAAAGATTATCTGAAAGAATGAGTAATTTAGAATTCCGATTTGAACATACATGAGACTTTAAAAAGAGCTAAAAACGAATTATATGATGATATTATATATCTAAATAAGACCATTGGAATTATCCAAAATGAATTAAGAAAATCAATATTACAATTGAAAGAAAATCGCAAAGTTAATTAACAAATGATGAATCAAGTTCAATATAGTATAAAATTTTATTCTAATAAAACAACTGATCAGTTCAATCGTATAATGAAATTACAACAACCAGTTAACGGTGGCGGCAACAAATTGAAAGAAGTTAACAGTGCCAACAAATCATCATTGCCATTTCCATTATATATTTTTACATATTTTCTTAGTATTGCATGATTTTGATTTGTCGAATGTAGTATAAATAAGCTTACATTTTCAAATAATTTTATAAAATGCCAGAAATTAAATTTTTTATAACTTTGCTGAATGATCTGGTCTCTAATAATAGAGAAGAAGATGATATCATTAAAAACATAAAATTCATGGTAAACCGTACCGAGAAAATCGTAGAAGACATTCCATTTGATTATGAAAAAAATTCTCAATTTGCCAACATTGGAGAGAAAGAATGCGTTCAAATCAATATTTAGTTACATGTTTGATGAAAATAATAAATGGATGCGAATAATAGTAGGAATAATGTATATGAAACACATGATATTAAAATCTGGATCCGACTATGAAAATTATTTCCAATGGTCTATAGATGTAAATTACTTTATATTGTTATTAATTTATCATTATTTAGGTGATAAAAACAAAAATTGATCCGTGGGTAGAAACAACGGTGGATGGTCAGCGATTATTCAAGTTGCCGCAGAAGCCAAACATTCAGATATTTATATCGCAAATTGTAAATTTTTATTAAAACTATTAACTGTAGCATCGGTTTTATATTTATGTAATAAAGTTTATCATAGATTTTAATAAATATTTCTTTGTTATTATTATTAATAAAAACTATGTTTTTAAAGATTTATTGATTATTACATGTACATTCTTCATCACCACAATATTCTGTCATTATATTTTCTATAACATGATCAACACAAGTCCTAAATTCGGTAGGCTCAACTTCATCATTGATAATTTTGGTATCTGCAGTATCTTCAGTATCATTAATAATTTCAGTATCATTATTAATTTCATTATCAATTTCTCCATTGTCACTCTGACATTCAGAATCACAACATGAATCTTCTTTACTCAATGCTTCAACTAGAGTCAACATATCTCTAATTTTTACACCGGTTATTTCTTCAAGTTTATCAAACAAAAAGTTTATTAAATATTCTAAACAAAAAATTAATTAATTATTTTATATTTTATATTTTACCTTTTTCAGACATCATTTTTAAAACTATTTTAAAACTAATTATAATTTGTTTATAGAATAACAAAGAAAACATTAATACATTTATTAAACACTAAACACTATACATTAAAATAATTGTTAAAGTCTAGCAGTAACAATTTTCCAGGTTGGAGAAAGCACATCATTTTGATCAGCTTTATATCCTTGGATTGCTATTGTTAAATACAAGTTTTCCTGTTCTTTGAAACCTATTTCTGTAAATGCATCATAATATCTGGTATATTGACTGGTGAAGAAAGCATTTTCATTAGATTTTAAATTGGAATTGATATTTTTGAAAACCGTATCAATATCCATGATATCTATCATTGAGAGAGTCCCAGCGAGAGATTGAAATTGAGTTTTATTGAGTTTGACTGGATTTGCCAACTGCATATTGATAGGTTCCTTTAAAAAATACATTTTATAATTGTGGAACATCTGAACTGGTTGGACACTGATAGCACTTATTTTCTTGGTCATGTTGGATTTATGATCTTTATAAGGTGGTGACGAGCTTTTATACCCTTGACATATACTGATTAACCAATCAGAATAATGCATATTTCTATTATTAATTATAACAAAGGCAGTGCATGATAAGTGCATGATAAGTGCGTGACTGCATACATACACAAAACTGAATAAAAAACCCATACATTGAGTTTGTATATGATTTTATATACATCAAAATTTCTCATCTATATAAAATTTCTTTATATGATTATTATTAATATCATGTTTTATTATTATTATTATTATTATTATTATTATTATTAGTATTATTATTATTATTCTATTATTATTCTATTATTATTCTATTATTATTGTTACCATAAAATAAAACTATAATAAATAAAAATATTATCAACAAATAAAATAAAACAAAACAAAAATCAAAATTCTAAACATTTATTTTTGCAAAAGTTTCATTTTTTGTAAGTTTCTTACCGAGTTTGTTATATTCCACTCAACATATCGCTGATACCGAAAATTGCATCAACTGCAACCCAGAATACAAGGGTATTCCGTTTCCATTTCCTAAACCATGCGGTTGATTTTATTATCCCAAAGAGCTTGACTAATCAGCTCAGAAATCATAATTCCTGATTCTTCATATATTGCAGGTTCGATCATTGCTGGCTTCTTGATATTCAAAATTTCCTTCATTTGAGGATAATAATAAATAATTCGGTCAATTACCATCGGGGCATATGTGTCTCAATAAATAATAAATAAAAGAAAATAAATAATAATAATTTACCATATTGACTGGTATTTTTCTTCTGCATATTTTTCTTCGGTGTAGTATTTTCCATTTTAAAAATGAAATGAAATGAATATGCAAGTTGTTTTAATCAATCATTAGCCAATCAGATGTTGACCAATCCCGTATTTTCATTTTGTATGTCACAAACAATATTTTTGTACTCTAAATTTCGCAACCCTAATATGACTATTTTACCACTGGCAAACACGTTAACACACATTGGGTTGTATTTTAAAAGCCTCAGTGCAGGAAATAATTCTGGTTCGAACATACAAAGACATTTTGTTGACATGTTGTATATATTGATAGATTGTCTCATATCCATGGTAACCGTAATTGACTGTATTTTAATATCCTTTATTCTATATTGTAATTAATTGACATCTAAAGGTTTCTTGCATCCCATGATTCTGCATTTGCCGGATTTGAAAAATATTATAGGGTATTTTCCACTCCTATCTACAATTTGCTGGGGTTTACAAATCGGAAACGTCATTTTTGACACATTGAAAGTTCCTTTATAATTTATATTCGATAACATAATTAAACAATAAAGAAATATTAATCTATATATATGATTTTTTAGAAAAAGTTCATTAAATTATATAATATAAACCAAGACCTATAATTATACAAATTAATAATGGAATTAAGAAATGATACAGTATATCAAATCGTCGGCCCAAGTGGAATGGTAAAACTATGTTCGTGTGTAAATTACTGAAATCTAATTTATTTCAAACAAAATTCAACAAGATTTATTGGCATAGGGGTGCAGATGAAGAACATGGATTAACTCAAGATAATTTCTGTAAATTGAAAAACATGACAATAGTAAAGGGTTTCGATAAAAACAGGTCAAGTCGTTTAAGGAAAGGTGATGTCATCATTATCTATCATACACAAAATGTCCATCAATACTGCGGTATCAGGACATACACATCTTGTTGAATTTTTACCTTGAACGGTTACAACAATTGAGTTGACCATATTAAAAACTAATATTATTATTATAATTTCTTTAATCATTTTCAGATCTATATAAATTAATATTTATTGTTTATAGCTAAAAGGTTGTGTGTGTTTAACTTCTCATTGATCTAAATTAGTATAAAAGTAATTGTTTTTTCAATTTTAACCATTATAATAGATGTACCAAGCGCAGTTCAAGATATTAATGAAATTAGACATTATGGTAATTAATAATTACTAAATATTATTATTATTAACTATTTGATAAATGATTATTTTAAAGTTATTAAAGAACGTCTGGAATTCTATTATCCAGAAATAAATGAAATATTGAAGAATAAGCCAAAATCAATAATTCCAGATTTAGTCTTTAATTATACGTCAATATGGATATTTACCGTAATAGACGAGTTCCTATGGGATGTCAAGCAAAACAAATTGGCAAAAGATATGGAACCTGAATATCTATGTGGTGATGGATGTCATTGCTGTGCGGCCCGATATCGGAGGTATGTGGAATGGGCTTTGAATAAAGCTCTTCGACAATATTATTATAGTAGAATTATTTCTTTATAATAAAAGTTCTTGTTGTACATGTCTTGGTTTTTTATTATATATTAACAATAATAATAATAATAATAATAATAATAATAATAATAATAATAATAATAATAATAATAAGTGATAGTTAAAACATTACTTATAAAAATAAGTAATAGCATAAAAAAAATTTAAAAAAAATATTAATAATTAAAACACTACTTATTTTTATAAGTAGTAATTTTAAATTTAAATTTTTTAAAAAATAATATGACCTTGAGAAATTTTAAATGACCTTGAATGAGTCATGGTCTTTGTTTCAATGACATTGAAAGTGTTTGGTGAGTCATCCAATGACCTTGAATGAGTCATGGTCTTTGTTTCAATGACCTTGAATGAGTCATTGCCTTTGTCTTAAAAATTTTTTTTACTTTTAGACTTAGAAAAAAATAATCTTTTTTACCCCCCCGGGGGGAGTTGATCCAGCAGTGACACGATCTAGCGGTGACACATTCCACTACTATATATATATATATATATATAGTTCATTTATTAACCGTTTTAACCGATTTAATTAAAGGAAACACACAGTGGTGATGAAGACTTTGATGATTTTGACGATATTACAGAAAATCCGAAATCTCCAAATGATTTACATTCAACTGTCCCCCAATGGCATTCAGATTACACAGTGTTGGCGATGAAAAGACGTTGTCGATTGTCAAGCACAGAGAAAAGTAAAACCTACGGAAAATCCTCAATCAGAATGCTGTGCTCTTCAATGAAAAAAGAAATAATGGCTCGATCATTCTATGGATGTAATGAAGGATATCATATAGTGATATTGATAACTTCATTTAGGGCTCGCTTATAGTAGACACATGAAAACAATTCGAAATCATCTCAGTCAACTGGTACTACCCGTGGACCTGGGAACAAAAAGTTGTAAAGAATTCATTAAAGGATTGACTAAAGAAAAATGGACTTCTGCATTTAATTTAAACAATCAGGTACACTTTTTTGTAATAATAAATTGTTTCATGTTCATAACCTACCCAATATCAAGATGATTTCATATTGAATCTGGAATTCTGTGCTTTAATTTAATTAAGTCGCTAATTAATTCTTTAACCGACTTTGTCAAAACTTCTAGGTTGGAAGAAAAACGTTGGTTTATCCTTCTCATCTAAGACAGTTAAAACATAATTACAGAAAAAACTCTTCTGTCATTACATTTTAACCAGTGGTTCCAAAGTGGTTGGTACTGCCCTCTCCAGTGGGCGCTGAAACTTTCTATGGGCGGTAACAGATTAAAAGATAATTGGTGACTTTTAAGAGGTTTTGGGGTAGGTAGTCACTAATAGAATAAATTCAAAACAAATATTTTAAAATTAATAATTTTTGTGATTTTGCACACGAAATCAATAGAAACTTAAATTTTGAATTATAATTCACCTTATAATTTATATGACTATAGGTAGTTGCAAGTATTATGCAATGCTGAGTAATGTATCACAAGGTCCTATTTAAGTCTAAAATATCATTTGAATTGAATTGGAAAAACTGCTATAATGCAAGGGCGTCTAAGAAATGTTGTCTTCCAAAGTGATTGGAAGTCTCAAAACGGTTGGGAACCTATGTATTAAACTAATCACATGATAAACCTTTACTGTAAACTTTTTATTATGAAAAGATTTCGATTTTAAATAATCATTTTAAATATATTCCAAAGCTAAACTGTAATATTCCTTGATTGTCTTTTTCTGTCTGAATATTCTATTTCTACTTTTTCATTTAATACAAATCTCAATACATAAAATATGAAATTTAAAATAAAAACCATTATTAGCAGTTTGGTTTCACAAATTTAGCACATCCATCAAAAATCCAATATTAAAACAACGATCTAAAGCTGTTTTTAATCAAAAATATTTTTAGTATTTATTTTTATGATATTTTGGCAAGCATGATTTAACAATTGATATGGAATATTAATACACAAATATTCAATAAATATGTTATATTTTGTAATTACAAACATTTCTAAACATTAATTTTACAATCAAGAAATTTCAACATTCCATAAATTAACTTTAACCTTATTTAAGTTTTTAAATTAGCATTATTTTATTACAGTTCGTTTCATATATTTTTAACATGAGAATTAACTTTTCTATTCAATTATCCTCACAACTATAAAACTTTAAAATTTCAGAAAAGTTTCAAAGCATTTTTTAAAAATAATTTTTAAATCCAGAATTTGAAATTTTAATTTACAATCCTTGACACGATGTAATATTAATAGCATTATTATTATTTTCAACATAAAATATTTCATGTTGCAAGAATAAACAAAAATTATTTATTAATTGTTGAAAATATTTCATTAGAAACTCTTTGATCGGCTTAAACAGCTGCTAACAAAACTTAATTAATATTGTCTTTTTTTCATTCTTTACTATCTCAATGGGATGTTGTAGTTTGATTTTCTCAACGAATATAATGTAAATCGTCCGAAATAGAACGGGAGAAAAAGAATAAAACAGTCACCAAAGCAAAATGCAGTTTCCATTATGGTCTTCGTTTACAAAATACAATACAATTATAGAAAGTACAGTTTTCAATTTTATGTAAATGGCTGGATAAAATTTATCGTTGAATTTAATAGTAAAAAAAAACGCTTCTGATTTACCTATAAGAAAACTCGATTGTTGAAATTAATAAAAGGCTTGATGTATCACAAGCAATAAAATACTAAATCAAAAGAATTGTGAGAAAATAGTGAATTTTGCTACCAGAGTAAATGTCGAAGCAATCAAATTAAAAATCGAAGATAAGCAAATTACTATTAATAATCTGGCTTCAAAAACTGTATTTGATGCATTAAAATATTTGGAAGCAAAATCACTCGATGAAGCAGTTAATAAACGTAAAAATGATAAGGATGTAAGAAAAGAAATTGTCTTCAGAAAATTTGAGAAAAACGAAACACTTGAAGAAATTAAGAAAAATAAATATGCAATGCTTCTACTGTAATAAATCTGGTTACTTTTCAAAGGTTTTGTCCAAGCATTTCAAATAATAGAGAAAAGTAAATAATAGATATGAGAAATGTACAGAGAGATTCAGAGACTTTGATCAAGCAATTAACAAAAACAAAGAACTAGAAAAACTTAAATATCAAGCATCATCAACAGTCGAGATTAATTCCATGAAAAGACAGTGGTAAGAAAAGCATGAAACCATCATTAGTAGATAAATATGTGAATTTTATTGAAGGATCGACAGTAAAACGTAAGATATTTCAATGTTCGTCAAATATTTAAGAATATTTAAGCCACTAATAAATCTAGTAGAAGGAAGTAGAAGCAGAAGGAATTGACACGGGCGGACTTAAACGTTTACTTCATAAAGTTTGAAAGAATTCTTTTCTGAATTAATCATTTCTTTTTTTAACGCGTCTAAAGAGTTCAGTGTAAAATGTTTATTTTAGATTTATCAAATTTATTTTAACATATAAAGATTGCAATGTTCAAAAAATAACTTTAGATTGAAGATAATATGTCAGTTCTCTGTTACATTTATCGAGGAGGCTGTGATCCGGAATTAAGAGTTCAGGTAGGTATTAAAAATATTTTTCACTTGCAAATTTATTTCTCAAGACTTGGCCTTATCTTTTGGGATTGTTTGAATGGAACAGTACTGAAAATGAAAGGCAAGCAACACTTCGAAAATGGGAGAGACGATACCATGTTGCTATTTCAGATTGGATGGTTATCGAAACCGTTTTAAATGAAGAAGAGGATGCCTCAACTCCCACAGATGACAATGAAGAAAGATGCGCAGTCCAGATTGAAAGGAAATCAGAAGTGAGCTTCATTTTTTAATATAAAGGCTATTTAGGTTCTCATGATAATTTCTTTTCAGACCAACGAGAAGTCAAATTTTGGTAATTAAATACTTGATATATTCATTGGCTGATCTTTATCAGGTAACTCAACTTCAAATAATAAAAATAAAAAAGGGGCCGAAACTAAAATAGTTATTACGGTAAGTCTTCTAAATTACATTATCAACAGCTTTCATTTTCTTAATAAAGGATGTATTTAAAAAATTATCATTATAAAATTATATTATTACTGTAAAATCAGTGAATTGTGAATTTAAAAACTATTAATTAAAAATTCAGTTAGTAAATTTTAAAAATATTTTTATCACAATTTTAATAAACGAGTTTATAAATTTACTATTCATAATAAAAAATATTGTTAACTAATTCTTTTGGTATTTACTTAACAATTAAATACATTTATTATTAATTAATACTTGAAAGACGTGAATTTCCGTCTTTCATTTTTCAACTGTTGGAGACGAATGACGGAAATTCACGTAATTTGGAATTTCATGCAATATCTTATAAGAAATTACAATTAAATAAAACATGAAGACATAATACTAAAAGTAGAATAAAATATGGTCAGAAATTTTTATTACAACATTATATGTACTTTTAAAAATGTTAAACTCTGTTATGAATATGTATTGTTATCATATTTTATCAAATATTTACAAAAACCTATGCGGTAATTCAGGCTATATACTTTTCATTACATTCCGTCATCAATGTGTAAAAATATAATAATAATCAAAATGTTTCTTAAATTTATCATTTACATTTGAACTGTATAATATTCTTATAGTTAACTTTTTCATTAATTTATTTTTCATAATCCGGATTATTATCAATTTTTCTGACAATTTTGGTTTAAAGATTTATAATAAAATTTTATCAATTTTTTTAAAAAACTTTGCAATTTTCATATTTCATATTTAATAAATTATATATATATATATATATATATGTTGCATTTAGCAAAAAATTCTCAATGTTTTAAAACAAAACTGGACTAGAATTGAAAAAGATGTTGCCAGGTGTGACAGACACTTTGGATTTTTCGGACAGACAAGTAAATTGTTTTTGATTTTTACTTACTTCATCCTTTTACTGTGGTTAGTCGTTTTTAAGTCGTGCGTAATAAGTGAAATTTCTTTATCAACCCCATAATATAAAAGACATTGTATTTTCTACAAATTTTTGACTATGAATCAGATTTATTTATGGTTTTCACGAAGTTTCGGAACAGCCTTTTTCAAGTGATTTTACTTGAAATCACTTGAAAAAGGCTGTGTCGAAAATTCGTGAATACCATAAATAAATCTGATTCATAGTCAAAAAATTTGTAAAAAATACAATGTCTTTTATAAATTAAAAAAAGAAATCAGAGGTGAAAAATAATAAAAGTCCTTAGCAATCTCATAATAATTTTTATATATTTAAATTTCTTGTAGTACGCGATAATGCTTTACTCCAATACACGACACAACGTTATAACATACTGAAAATGAACTCTTGACGTGACGTTATATATATGTCATTTGGGTATGACATTAGATTTGTATTATGATAAATGTTCGTCTATAGATAAAATTGAATGGTTTCCAGAGACGAATATATATTACTTGAATGTTTTAAAGATTCATTCCATTTGCCGTGCCGAGTAGGAAAATAAGGTTTATGTTTGGTCAGGCAAGTTGTAAGATTATGGTCAGTACGCTAGTTAAAGCAAATTGAAAATTGAATAATTCTCGTTGTTTATCGAATACTCATAACAAAAGATATATTTCAATTGTTGTCTATCAAATTATTTAACTCTAAACATCAGCAGGATAACGTTGACACTAATAAAAACAAAAATATAGTTAAAATTATTAAAGAGACATTAAGGAAATCATCAAAAAATATATACATTATTAAAACAAAATTGTAAATTGTTGGGAAAATATTGTTTTCATTTTTGGAAAAATTTATTATAAATTATGCATTGACTATAAGTAATAAAATATAAATTATTTATTACTTATTTATTTTATTATTGACCTTGTAAATTGTCAACAAATCTGAGTTTCTGAAAAGAGCTAAAACAATTCAATTTATCATCAATAAAGAATATAAATAAATTCATTAAGATATTTCAATAATATAAACTTTCTTAAGTTATCTACATTATTTTTATAAATAATAATAATGAAAAATAATTATTTTAAAAATTGTATAAATTAAAAACATTAAATTGGAGCAAAATTAGGTACCATATTGATTGCATTTATAGATCATATATTAATTTGTATTATATAAAAAATTACTTTTTAATTTACATTCATAAAATAAATGAAATATCAAAAGAAATCAGATCAAATGTGAACAAGAAATATGGGAATTTACTGATAATTATAGAATGATAACCTTTTTGAATTACCTGAGTTCTATACTATTATCCTAATATTCTTTTCTTTTTGTTTTAACTTTCAAATTCTTTTAAAACGAAAGAGACAAAAGTTTAATTTTCAAATTATGATCATCAAATAAATTTCTTTACTCAATTTATAGCAATTCTTAAACTTTTTCGTTATCAATGAGTCTCACGGTCATTTGAGAGGTAGCTCCTACATCTTATAGTACATTTAGATTGAAAAAAAGGCTTGGCCAGATATTTATTAAAATGAGAATTTTGAGTGGCATTATTGTGTAGACATTAAAATTAATTAAAATTTAGAAACTGGAGAAGAAAATCTCAATATCCTCCAAAGAATAATGTGCACCTGGGTGTGGGAAAATCTCGAATTAGGATATATTCAAGGAATGTGTGATTTATTAGCACCGATTTTAGTAGTTTTCAATGGCCATGAAGAATTAACTTTCGCATGTTTCAGTAAATATATGGAAAGAATGATTTCAAATTTCCCAGTCAAAGATAGTACAAAAATGGATCTATGTTTTTCAAGAATGCGATCTGCCGTTCAGGTAAACAAACAATAAGTTAATTTCGCTATTATAACTTCTAAAAATTAATAATTAAATAAATATAATCAACAAATCCATAATCAAATTTATAATCATTTCAAGAAATCTTTCATATTTACATCTTGATATTTTCCTGAAGTTGATTATATTTACGATTATACTTATCATTAATTGTTATCAAAAGAAATCATAATTCCATATAATTAAAAAATTCAAAATAAAAAGAAAAATAATAATAATAATAATAATAATAATAATAATAATAATAATAATAATAATAATAATAATAATAATAATAATAATAATAATAATAATAATAATAATAATAATAATAATAATAATAATAATAATAATAATAATAATAATAATAATAATAATAATAATAATAATAATAATAATAATAATAATAATAATAATAATAATAATAATAATAATAATAATAATAATAATAATAATAATAATAATAATAATAATAATAATAATAATAATAATATACACAGAAAACAAACTATTTTATACACACACATATATATATATATATATATATATATTAGAGATGGAAATTAGAGTCTTCCTGATTTTTTAAAATTTTTCAGTTTTGTTTTATTTATGGCTTCAGCAGGATGTAACTGCATTTATTGGTAGACGATAGAAAGATTTGCATAAAAAAACTTGGTTTATGCTCACAGAAGTAACCTGGGGATAATTCAAAGCAATGACATACTCACACGAAGCCACCGCACCCCAGAACTAGAGGAATAGAGATTTCTTTTGGAGTTTCATTATTATTTTCTAATATTTCATCGATTTCGGCTTTCGAGAAATAAAACATGAATTATTATTCTAAAGATTTATTTATTTATTTTAAAAATTAAAACAAACAAATCATTTAATTTCAGATTATCTGACTTTGTCCTCACTGTCATTTTATTAGATAAATATTGAACGGTCACATAATAAAATTTCAAATTTTTTTCAATTTTTTTATAATTTTTTTATAATTAAAATTTCATTGATAATTTCACATTATCCATTAATAAAAAATATTTTTTTTATTTTGAATCTTTCTATAAGTTCAATTTATTTTATTAATCTACTTATTATTTTTTTTTACGATTGTAATTAGCGATTGGTCACATGGGATGGGTATACTATTAAAATGATAAAGTTAATATGAAACGTATCTAACTCACAGGACGTAGAATACAATTCATTATCCAATTTTATCAGAAACTTTCCTACAAAATTTAAAACATTTCACAAATGTAACCCTGTAACATTTTCCATTCTTAATGACATAAGTTTTGTTTTAATCACATAATATTTTGGATCAACATCTATCAACATTAAATGTTTCCATTTTCAGATGTCCGAAAATAGTCTGACTTGGTAATTTGCAAAATATAAATATTGCAAGACGGGAAAACAAATTCTTGGGTCCGTGAGAATAACCTTTAAACATGTTGTATTTGGAATAGAGAATAATTCCGCTTCCGTTATGGCTTAAAATAATGTTGAAGTTACAAAAAAAGAGTGACAAAAGTTAAATATAAAATATTTATCTACAGTATAAATAAAAGATGTGAATAAAGAAAATTAAAAGAGATCAATGGTGAAGAAAATAAAAGATTTTACTAAAAATTTGATTTTTTTATTGTCAAATAAAAAATATTTCTTTATTTTATCCATATATGACAAATGATGTCACATAATTAGATTTGGCATAATTTTTAAAATTACATCACATTGATAAGATTATTTTTCATAGAGCAAGATATTTCTATAGCACAATTACAATTATAACGTGACATTAGACATGAGGAACAGTTCTAGGCAATAAAAATGATTAAAACTGCATTATCACTAGCAGTAAGATGTGTCACATCCAGAACACCACCCTAGAAAAAAAGTGTCTTGATCGAATTGAAATTTTATGTAGGTCACTAAAATATATATAAAAATTTTTAACACACATACTTTTCCCTAGGAAATTGTTTAAAATCAAGATTTTTGCTTCATTGAACAACAACTCTATATAAAACCACATAAAAACTAGTGTCACCCCCAAGACAGATACATATAAAATATTTCGGTTGTTTCACAATTAAATTTGTGAAAAATGAATAAATTCATAAAATTTTCAAAGTTTTTTAAGTTCATTGAACAACAACTCTATATTAAATCACCTAACAACTTAACAATGAGGATATACTAGGATACTATCATGATGCAACTTTCCCATGGAATAAATATCCCAACTCAAAAATTTCCCAAAAATTAATTTAATTTTTCAAGTTGTTAAGTACTTAGAAAAATTTTGTCAAATATTTCTATATATATATAGAAAATAATAATACATTCATATCAAAATACATACAACCTTTTATACTAATATTTTATACATGTAAAATATTATATTTTTATTATTATTACATGTATTTTTATCGGGATTATTAATGAATATAGAGGATTTTGATATAGGTTAATTTCAATATTCATGGGATTCTTTATAAATTAAATTAATTTTTGGGAAATTTTGAGTTCGGATATTTATCCCATGGAAAAGTTGCATCATGATAATATCTCAGTATATCCTCAATGTTAAGTTGTTGTTGATAAAAAAATCCGCAATTGATAATTGCTTAGTAACATTGGGAGCCATGGTACGAGATTGTGTTAAGCGAACTCGCGTGTTATTATTATAAGCCACTAAGACAAACAATATTACAGTTCATTCAATAATTAACATAATTATCAATTGAATGCACTATTAGAGTGATTTATTTAATTAAAAATTTCTTCATAATTTTTTTATATCAAATTTAAATACCTATAAATTATTACAAAAAATGTAAATTATTTTAAATAGTTTATTTAATAAATTTAATGCTATGATAATTTTATTTTTCTTGATTTATATTTTTTATTTTCAATTTTTATTGTAAGTCTTATTAGATTCTAGATTCAGATTTATTAAATCACATGCAAAGTTATGGAGATTTTACTCACTTCTATTTTTCGTATAGATGGTTTTTATTAGATTTTAAAAGAGGTTATTATTTTATTAAATGAAATAATAATATATAAAGTTTCTTTATAGAATTTACATATAAAGATGTATTTTGTTTATGGGAAACCATTTGGGCAGCAGATAATGTAGCAAGTCCCTATTTCAGTTTATTCGTTGGGTTGGCCTTGCTACTGTCTTATCGAGATGTAATAATTGACAATGCAATGGAATTCACAGACATAATCAGATTTTTTAATGGTAATTATTTTCATTAAAAATTAATATGAGCATTAAAATAGATTCTCTTACACAACATCCTCTTTATTCCCTACATCGCTCTGCTGACAAATGTTTCTTTACATAAAAATATATAGCTTACAAACTTGTTTAAGATGAAATTCTACTTTCCTTATGTTCTGAAAAGTATTTGTGAGTAATTAGAAAGCAGTAAAAATTAAAAAATTATTTAAAATTAAAAATTGCAAAAAATCAAAATTTTAAAATGTTTATTAATTTTACATGACATTTGAGTCTTAAATTTGTATAATTTGCAAATTATTACAATAAATCTAGATTTGTTGAGAAAATTGTATAAATACAATTACTCTATTTGAAAGATTTAATTTCGAGAAATAAACTTTATTATTGCTATTATGTATTTAGATGTTGGATAATTTTTAACATAAATACAAAAAATAAAATTTAGGAAATAAAATAAAAACATGACATGTTTATAATAAATTTAAAAATTATAATTTAAAAATAGAATTTTTACAAACGAAATTTCAAAATGCATTATGGAAGTGAAACGAAATTTAAATAAGATTTAAATAAAATTTAAATAAAGTAGTAAATTTAATTAAATTAGCATGTCAGTATAATATATTTTTCTTTCTGATAATTCTTTTTATAAAAAAGCATCCACTCGACAGTTGTTTTCGGTATTGATGATGAATAAAATAATATTCAAAAAGATGGAGAATCTCAGCTAATAATTCGACAAGGTGTTTTAAAGGGAAAGTCAAGATATTACTTTTCAAATTAGTTTCAAATGGTTATATAGTAATGATACGCATCATATACTTGGTTTTGGTAAACGGAAAAGATTACTACGTCAAAACTGCACACTCTTCACGTATGATTCAATCAGATAAATAAAGAAAGCTTCAGTCTTATCCTAACCAATGTGTTAAATAATGTATTTCCTTTTAAAATTTTAATTTGAGACTGTATATGAGCTTAAACTGGATGCTGAATGTCTTTCAACAGTAAATCATAAAAGTTCAATTTCTTCCAGAAAATAAATCAAAAATGCAAAAAAATGCATTTTAGTGAAGCATTATAAATTACTTTAAAGTTGACTTGGAAATAATAACAAAGCTAAAAAATATGATTAATCACAAAATGAAGGCACCTTTTTAATTGAGAACCAACGATGATTTTATTGTATAATAATTAAGACGGAATATTAATAAGGTGGCGCGGGGTAATCACTTAATGGTTTTTGTAAAGTTTGAATTTAAACCTATCTATATTCAATCTGATATGTAAATACATAACGCTGTCGATTTCGAACGCTTCGTACAATTACTACTTTTTAATTAATATTAACTGAAACCCTAATTTTCCTCGTAAATTTTTATTTTAATAGGAAGTTGTTTAAAGTATCAACTACTCTGCACTTTTCTTTTACATGAACCAAGAACGTAACCGGGAGTTAAAAATGCTTTAAAGATAAAATCAAATAAAACTGTTTATCTAATGTAAAATTTCATCAATATTATTTATACTTACTTAAAATTACAACACGGAATATAAAATTAAACCTCAATGTTGCTTGTTAGTTTACAAGTGATTGCTTAACACAAACAGATATAATTCAAGGAAATACATTCATTCTTGCGCGCCATCTATGACAAATAGCTATATTAACTTGTAGTACATTACTACATACTAGCTAGAGAAATTTCGCTCTTATTTTAATAAAAACAGCCCGTTTACGAACTTATCCCACTCCATCTTAATAATTTGTAAACAAAGTTTATTGTAAAAGTTCTTTATATTTAATAGTCACTGTAATTGTTGTAATATTTTCATTTTTGCAGAAATGGCAGAACAACATAATGTACAAAAAGTATTGGAATTAGCAAGGGAGCTCGTAGAAAAACTCCAATTGCTTCTTCACAGCTGAATAGCGTATTTTTTTATTAAAATGATTTTCGGAGTTTAAACAATTATTTTTGCATTGAAATTTTCAGATTATTTAATGCTGTTATCAATATTTTTATTTGTGTCCATTCTAGACTCATTTGTAATGTGAATTGAATTATTATTTACTTTCGGCTTTCTATGATTCAATAGATTTTAATTGTATTATTTATTATATTTCGAATTTCGAATATCAGATTATATTTTAATTTACAAAAATACTAATAAGTATTTAATTAAAAAAAATTTTTTAATGATACAAAATCACAATTAATTTTATTTTTAATATTATTTTTATTATTAAAAACTGGAGAACGCCAAATGATTGAAATATATTTCGATTAAATAATAACTTTAGTGGATTTTATTATTGATTTTAAACATCTCGACACTATTTTAAATACATTGGAATTGCCTAATGATTTATGACTAAAAACTTAAAACTTTTCGAATATGGAATAACTAAACACGAGATTTCATTATTATAATTATTATTATTATTATTATTATTATTATTATTATTATTATTATTATTATTATTATTATTATTATTATTATTATTATTATTATTATTATTATTATTATTATTATTATTATTATTATTATTATTATTATTATTATTATTATTATTATTATTGCAGTGTCTGCAATATTTAGTTTTAATTAATTTCATTAAATTTTAATTAAAATTACAAATGCGTTATTAAAAGTAACACATATTTAATTATTGTTTAAATGTTAATATTAAAACGACATCTTTTTATCCTATTCGAAACTTCGCAATTAAGTAACAAAATTTTTCAATAATCTTAATGTGAAGCACTCCACCAAAATTCAATCAGTTATATAAATGATCGTTCGAGTTTATTTTTATCTCCTCAAATCTGGATCATTTCAATTTAAATCCGAAAGCGTTGGAATTTATTCTGAAGTAAATCAAAATCATCATATCAAATACTCAGTAACCAACCGACAAACAAAAAAACACAATCATCGATTGTTCCAATCCTTTTTCCTAATGTATTAGCAATATAGTTTCGTGCACATTTTGGGTTACTAAAATGTTTATTATTAATTATTATTATTATTATTATTATTATTATTATTATTATTATTATTATCATAATGATTATTATTATTATTATTATTATTATTATTATTATTATTGTTATTATTAATGTTATTATTATTATTATTTTATTATTATTATTATTATTATTTTATTATTATTATTATTATTATTATTATTATTATCATAATGATTATTATTATTATTTTATTATTATTATAATTATTATTATTATTGCCGCATCTGAATCAAAATTAATTAAGGTATACATAAAATATACACAACTTGTTTACTAAATTTTATAAGGATTTTTATTGTTTTTAATCTCTGATTTCTTTCAAAGTGACATAATATTTTCTACAAAAATTGATTACGAATCAGATTTATTTAAGGTAATTTTAGTCAAATTTTGTAGAAAATATTATGTTTACTAAAATGGTTTTTAATTAATAATTCCACACAAAAGAATACTTTTAAAAATAAACAATTAAAAAATTGTTTTAATTGAATATAAATATAAATATGAAATAATTAAAAACCCTGCAAGTTCAAGGTCAACAACAAATTTGTGAAATGCAAAACCTTTCATAGAGATACTACATTTACCTTTGACTTTTGTTTCGAAAGTAAAGAATTCAATATGCATATTTTTTCCAATTATTTCGGCCATAATTTTTAATATTAGGTTTCTACTTCTAAAACTATAGGTTTTGTTTTAGATAGAGACAAACTCTGCCTTGTATAAGAATGTTTATGATCCTCTGTCAGAATGAAAAAAATTGAAATATCATCAAATGCAAAACTTGAGAATACCAAAATTTATACAATATGAACGAATTTACTATAAATCCAGTCAGATCTAAATATTACTGAGATTTCTCTGGAAACAAAGTAAACTGTACATTTATCGTACACACTAGTTGGGTACGTAAACAACAAATCGAACCATGTGCTCTCAGTACCAAATAAAGCAAATTTACTGTAGATGAAAAGAACAATGTGATCCGTAATGTGATGACAAAAAATGTTGTATTAACAGATATGATTCAAATGTACTTTGGAACTTTGTAAACGTAGTTGTAAGAAATATACATTTCATAAAATTAAAGTTTATTATAGGAAATGTTACAATGTAATAAATTACATTAATTATGTTTTTTTTATCATATTTTGTAAAATAATAAAAGTCTTTTCATTGCGGAAGTTAAAGTTTTCAAAGATTTCAGTATTTCATAAATTTCTTCATTTAATATTATTATTAGTAAAATATTAAAAAATTATAATTGTCTTGTGTACAAAATATTGAAATTATTAGAAAATATATTTTATTTAATTTCATTTGAGAGCATAAAAGAAATAAATAAAAAAAATTATCATAGGATATAATTAAGTTCTCAAACTAATATTCTAAATTATTTATATTATTTTAATTAAAAATGTTAAAATGTTAAAATGACAAAATATAAATTTTAACATTCCAATGTGTTAAAATAGATTTAATTATTTTGCTAAATGTTCTTTTCAATTTAATTTAAAATAAAAAATAAATAATAAAAACTAAAAAATATTCCAGTTATTGACCAATCATAATGTTCAAATTATAATAATGCAAAACCCCAAACTGCATTGGTCTCATCCTTTCATTGTTTGACATTTCCGTTTGAAAATTTATATCCTAGAAACAGAAATTTTCTTTTTTTTCTATTAAAGATTGTCATTATAATATTGTTATACAAAATGAGCTCTGAAATTTTAGAAAAACAAACAAAAGAGAGAACGATTATCCAGAATCTGCTGGAACTGACAAATGAATTTAGCCTTGATCGGAACAATGTTTGGTACGAAACCAAAAATGATTTTAAAATACTGAAAAAATTACATAAAGACAAAAAAATCGAAGGTTTCGAAAAGGTTAGAGAAAAGCAACTGATTCGTTTTGATTATGCACTTCTAAAGCTTTGTGTCGATTCCAAGTCTTTCAGTTTTATTGAAGACAACACAATTTACCTTTCAATGAAACGACGACAAATGATGCAAAGTAATTTCAAGAAAGCTAACATACAGCCAAGAGTCATTCTGCCTTATTTACCACCGATTATGCCTCGGATAGTCAGATCAGATGTCAGCAATAATCGAAAGAATAAAACACGCCTTCTCAATCAAATGTCATCGGATGAAAATTTATTGTCATCAAAAGAATCACAAGAAGATTTTCAAGATGGATTCAATGTTTTGAATATCCGATCAATCTTGCACGCATATAGTTTTGAATGTGAATCAAAGTACAAAGATTTCAGGCAAGTACCACTGTTAATTCTTCCAAAAAGACATCAAATAAAAATAAGTCTAAAAAATAATCAAAATGGAAATGATTTTTCATCGGTCAGTAAAACAAAATATCCAACTGTTCAACATCTTCTTCAGTTTCATTGGGAGTGATTGGCCATGATAGGGATTGACAGAAATCTTGATTTTGGTTTTGATATTTAATTTATCAACATTTTAATAGGGGCAATATTTTTTAATTTATCACTTACATACACTATATTATTTAAATATAAATTTATTACAATAAATTCTTAAACAATATAATGAAATTTTATATGACATTTTTAAAAGATAAAAGAAAGAATTTGAAAAAAATGCAAAAAGTAAGATTATATTTAAAATTAATAATTTATGCTTGTGAAATAATATTTTGAATTAAATAAATTTAAAATTCAAATTCAAAAATAAATTAATTAATACTATCTTCTGTGGAGTAATTTTGGAATGTTAAAAATCTGCTAAGCACAGGGACGTATCCGGGGGGTGGTATTGGGCAAATTACCCCCCCCCACCCATAGCAGGATTTCAGAATTCTCACATTTTCGAATTTGTTGGTTTATATGACCATCTGGAATGCCAAGCCCAGAGTAAAAATACCCAGGTACACAGATGGTATTTCGCTAGGATTAGATAATTATATCAATTGAACTTCAATTGATATAATACATTCTAATTTACAAATAAAAAGTGCATCTGAGTTACAGAATTTAAATATAATATAATTTATTATTTTTGGATTTTAATTTTGTATTTAATTTATTTAATTATCTAAAGGGTTTTTCTTATGAAATTATTCTATATTATTTTAAAACGCACTTTTTGTTATAAAATTACCGATTCATTATAATTTCAAACAATAGATTTATTATCTATTTAATCTAATATAATATATCATTAAACTATAATATTTTAACATAGTAATTAATTATAATTTTTATTTGTTTAGTGGGTTAGTGTTGTTGGGCCAGAACACATGCGGCCTTGAGAAATGTTTAAATGGATCGGTAACACACATACAAACATAACAAGCAAATTTAAAATAAACCTATTAAAACATCAATTAAACCCTACCAAATATGAGAAAAAAGAGAATTAAATATAAAATGATAAACAAAAAAATAAATTAAAATAATAACAAAATGCAACAATATCCGCACGATACAAATACAAACGTAAATATAAACGAAAATACAAACATAACATGAAAACCCAACAAATTCGACCACCTTTGATAAATTAATAAAAGTTCATGAAAATGAAATTTAAATCAAAAAATTTGAATTAGAAATAATTCAATAAAAATTCTAAATAAAAAATTATTAAAATAAATCAAAAAATAATAAAAATAAAGAATAGAATACACTAGAAAATAACAAGATCGAATTTTGTTTTACTACATCAAAATTAACATGCAAGGTTAGGGACAGAAAAATAGGTATAAATACCGACTCATTTTCACATAAAAGTTAACCAAAAACCATTTTTTTTTGAACTAAAATTTTGTGAATTTTGTTTGAAAATCTATCGCGAAGCCTTTTACTTTTAGGTGAGAAGTAGTTTATTTTGAAGCTCTCTCTCCACCTCACATCCTCGCAACCTCGGCAGAGCTCTGCTTGGATGTCGGCGTGGGGGAAGATACAATTTTTATGCTTTTATGAATTATTTTTGGTCAAGTAATTTTGTATTTTGTTCTTTAATATGATAATAAATATTTATAATGTTTAAATTGTTTTAGATATTTACTAAAATCATTTTGTCGAAATTTTTCCGGCCCACAGCCAACACACATCGCAAGTTAATAAAATCATTATACAGTGCAGAATTGTGTAAGTGAGTGGAATATCGCCGATAATCTGTACCCGTGAAGACCCAGCGTGCGGAACGCAGGGGTCGTAACGTCAATATTACCCGTATAGAAAAAAATCATCACACCGAGTAGTCCAGTGGGCACTCATTAAATATAATATAAACACAATATGCGCCTAAGGCTTATTAAAGGGTAAGGGTACGGGGAATAAATTAATATAAATTCGTTGATTAAAATAAATTAATACGAAATCGTTGTTATGAAATCAAATAAAATCGTTGATAAATTAAACTTATTAATCTAAGATGAAATAAATTGATGAATTCGATGGAACCCTAAATTTGCAGACTTATGATCAGTGTTGAATAAATAATTCCAAACCCCTATTAACGTAAAACATTAAATCAAGTCCGACGCAATGCCACTATGTAATCTAACGATTATTTTTTAATTAATAATTAACATGGACTTAAAGAGAAGAGAAATCATAATTTACTTAAATAATTGAAGGAAAACCAAATTAATAACTGATCATAATAATTGCATCTCATTCACCCAATAATTTCAGCACAATAGCCTAAACCCAAATCGAAGTACGAGTAAACGCATTTTTCCGAATAATTTCATAGAATTTGATTAAAATAATTATCGAAAAGAAATGAACAGCATTGGAGTCGGGAAAAGCAATAAAAAGTTATTCTATTAAATATCGAAATGATTATTCCAACATTCGCTAAAGAGTAACTCCCGAATTCCTATAACGATAGCAAAATTATGCGAAATTAAATTAATTACAGTACTAACCCTTTGTAGAACCTGTTGTACTGATATAGCTAGAACCACTCTCGGCAGGCCAAACCGAGATATCCAACAACATCTAAAAGGAACTATTAACGTTAAAACAACTGATACATAAAGTAGAATTATCGATATTCGCCGAAGATCAATAATCGACCATTGACCATTTCACTCCACAATGATCGGAAACCGACAAATCCGGCAGGATATGTATTCTAACTATGAATAGGGTCAATAACATAAACAATCATAATGAGAAAATTGATTTACCACTAATAATCTAATAATTCTAGTATCCTGAAAATTCGCTGAGACCAATCAATTTATCTGATCGGAAAGTTTACAATAATGGAATTTACGTTACATTCGGATGAAGCAACAAAAAAACTCAGGAATGTCCTCGGAGGGAGAAGGATTGGGAAAATCGGTCGCTGTAACTATTGGTAATTCATTTCGAATTCTATGATATTTATTTTGTTACTTAATAGTATTAAATGATTTTAATTTCAATGCATCCTATTAATCTCATTAAATGATTCTATTTCTAATATACAATGTTAATATTATTTAAATGGTTTTAATTATAACGTAACCTACCAACACCCTTAAATGTTCTGTTCATAACATATAATGTTAATTTCATTAGATGGTTTGATTGTAACGTATAGCATTAATACCCCTGAATGATTTTATAAGGTATAATATCAATATTTATTAATGCTTTCTTTTATTATTTATAACGTATAATTAGTAGTCTATCCCACGAAATTATTTACCTCATCAAAACCACTGATAGTAAATGTCCATTTAACCGCAGACAAATCTTTCGAATCGTTAGCAGAGTAGGAAACTGGGAATTACCGACCCCCACGTCCAAACTAAAATGCAAACATATTTGACCTTAATCGTGCCCTGTTTTTGAGATGATGGCAGCAAAGACACCGGAATTTTTTGACCAACGATCCCTGGAAAATCCGTGAAGGAGTTTACGCTTGAATACATCATAATGCGTGTAATGAAATCTTTATTGGAAGTAAGAATCACGCGGACCAATATTCGACACTAGAGACAACGGAGTAATAAACATGACGGTTTATAAAAGCGTTCTCATAAGTGGATACCTTATTAATGATATCTAATTTTAGCCATCAACTCCACAATTTCCCTCGCAGATCGCTGGAGGTGGCTTGGGCCCAATACCGGCAAGAACGATGCCCGGATTTCCCTCCGTCGAAATTCCTCGACCGGGATAATCTGGGAAGGGGTACGTCTACTCAATGGAGCCCGTCGGAAGAAATATATCAGCAGGCCCGGTGTCGCAACAATGTGACCTGAATTCGCAGGTGACCCGAGGTCGCCAGCATTTGGCAAATGTAGAAGAAGATTTGCTGGCGTGTCGGATCGCCGACTCCTACTGGCACCCCCACCAGGTCTCTCCGGACCAGACCCCACTGAACAACGTGGCCCAGACCCGCAATACTAAAAGACCAGCAATGGCAATTTCAGGCTACACACCTGAAGAGTGGGTGGCGAGCTGATTCCCCTAACGAAGATCCATTTTTTTGTGACGATTCGAATTCATTCCACTATTTGATTACAATTAATTAAAATTAAATTGACAACTTGTGATTTTGTGTGATTCGTCTATCAATATTAAAAATAAAACTTGTAAATTATCGTTAGTTGTTTCTACCCGATGAAATTTTTCTTCTTATTACACAAATTTTGTTTTAAATTAACGCTAATATGGTGCGATCTCACCCTTATCATGAATCCCCATACTTAAATTTGTTTTATATTTGCCATGGAACCGACTCAATTATTGAAACAGGAACTATCCCGAGCCCAGCAGGACAACCGATCGCTCTACAGACAAATCATCCAACTCACTAAGGAGGTGCAGCAAGTAAAATCTACCTGGGTGGACCCAGCCAGGCTAAAGCCTATCTACCAACGCCTAACAGCTGCCCAAAGGGCTGGCAGAGGAGAGTCAGTTGAATCAGAGTCTCCGGACACAAATCCGAGGGCTGGAAGTCGCCCTGGCTGGAAGTCGGGAGGGGCAAGCGGTAACTTACCCGCTTATCTTCGCCCCATCCCAGTTGCCCTACCAGAATCAGATCCACAATTTCACGCCGGCCAAAGATTCTCCAACCGTCCCATCCAACAGTCGCCGACCGGGACGCAAAGAACGTGCCCGCCGTAGAGCCGCACGGCTACTAGACAAAACAATTTTAAATGACTGACCTGACAGATGAACTATTATATTTTTCTTTGAAATTGTAATTGTAATTAAATCAAAAGCCGTATGTTCTCGATATAATTATAAACAGGATAATCGTCGGAAAGTCGTGAATTCTCTTATTTGTGTCGTCGAAAATAGTGTTCCCCCCTTACTGGTCAGCATGGGTTTTGAATTTCCACGCAAGGGACAGAATAAAGCGAGCCTAGGTCTTCTAACGACAGCTCGTTGAACCCGAGGATTGTCCGGGCAATTACAGTACTAGTAATAGTGCTCACTTTTTGCGGACAATCCACCACTCGAACACATCTCCAACGTTGCCTAGCAACGGGTGCCGAGTGGTAGTCGAAGTAATATTTGTATGGCGTTACCGGGACAACAATAAGTGGTTTAAACAAATGGCAAAAACCCAGTAACCCACCATACAAATTTGGGGGCTCAGCCGGGATTCAACATAATTTTGTTGGCAAAGGACCAAAAGAAACCGAAATAAATCTAGGAATTAAATAAAACATGTCGGGACGACATTTTATCGAACCGCGGAGAGATGTGATAACAATGAAAAACGACCAAATCGACTACAATTAAAAACCATCAAACCGACTACATACAACCAAGAGAACACATAAAGAGATAAACAATGATTATTTCGCAAAACCCAAGGAAACAAATTAATATGAAATCGTTCTTAAAGGTGGTATAAAAATCAACGCCAAGATATTCAACATTTACCAACACTTGACGATACAACATCCAGTGAGGTACCAATGACACTCACAAGACGTATAAGTAAACAACATATAATTAAAAGGGTAAATTTCGGGATAAAATGAAATGGGGTAAGTAAGGGGAGTAACGATAAACGGGGGAAAGCAATAGAACCAGGTGGAGAAGGTAAACGATAATAGAATAAATTGCAACGAGTAATTATAATTATAAAATGAATTAAAAAGTTAAAAATTAAAAGCCTAATGAATGGATTTAAATTTAGCTAATTAGTATTTAAACAAATGTAATGAGCAATTAAAAAGATTCAATATTTTAGAAATGGAACCAGCAAAAATAATAGAGAAACTGAAGGGCATCTTAAACATCGAAAACGATAATCTAGAAGAACTAATTAAAACACAAAAATTAATTAAACGAGTTAAAGAAGACATAGCAACGATTTCAAACCTGTACTCTGACGAACTCTGCATATTAATAAAATTGATTGATGATGATAAAGACGTGACAACCGAAAGAATATATGAAATTCTATTCATGAGATTGGAGATAACCGAATTTGGAAAAAATTGGAACAAGTTGATGAAAAAGGTCGAAAACATTGAAGACGAGATTGCAACAACAATCAAAGAACAAACCAAGGCTTATTTAGAATGCTATGCATGCAAAACAGAAGAAGCACGAGTAATGGTGATACCTTGCGGACACCTGAGTTACTGTCATGAATGCGCAGAAGAGTCGCACTGTATGTTATGCCAGCGAAAGATAAAGGAAAGATTGACTATTTATTTTCCATGAACAGAAATTGTTATGATGATATAAAATAAATGTGTATTGTTCATTATTTGAATCATTATCAGATGGTAAGATGAATGTAAAAATGAATATGCAGTGTTCGTAAATAACCAAATAAAATAATCCGACAATGATAAATAAAAATAATAACTCAAACACATGAAAGCCGAATTAAGGAAATAATTAAAGCACATGAACAGAGACACAAAATATTGGACGGAAAAATTTCGACAACCGAATTTCCTAGTATATGATTCTTTTTGTTTTTATTGATATTGTATTGAAATAAGACGAGGAAAAATGGTAACCTGAGCTATCAAATGATAGTACGATCACCCGAGGGAAACCTTGATCAACCCTACTGAGAAAGGAACTGGTAGGCCAAGTCGCGTATGTCAGCAAGCAACCGGCGAGAGATTGATCATCTCTTTTGGGGAGCTTGTTGATGCGATTACCACAAATTTTGAAGGGGGGAGTGAAAAGATGGACCAAGAGGTGAGAAAAAGTGTACACGAGATAGAGAATTAATAGTTTTGTTTAATAGTTGTGTAAAGGTACCTAGAGATGATTTTTCCCTAGCTGGTGGTGAGGCACCAGAGGACAGCTACGGACTGTCGTGTTCAGGATGTTATCAGCCAAGGGACTGATGGCGCTGGACCGTTCGATTCAAAAACCCGGATACCACACCGAGTATCGAGGGCACCAAACGGTAGGTGAGATGTGGACTAACCGGTAAATGGTTCATACTCAAAAGGACCTACTAAGGTCAGATCAGGGCGGCCGAATTGTGCCGGGAATCTGACGGGAGAGCAAGCAGATATTAGATAGTTTATTGAGAAAATTTTCCGCGCCCATGTTCATCGCTTCCTTTTCTTTTCACTATTTGGGAAGTCAAGTAAACCGTTTTTGGAGCTTGACTGAACGTCTAGGCATTTCCATACTTTTATATTCTCCGAGGTACACAACCCGGATCCCACACCGAGTACCGAGGGAATGTCTTTTTAGTTTTCCCAGCGAGGAGTTTGGTACAAAAACCCGGATCCCACACCGAGTACCAAATATCTGAGTGGCGGTGAGTAAAGCGTAACCGGAAAAATGCGCTAGACAAAAGACGCCATGGATTGAGAGTCAGTGTGAGGCCTCAAAAATACCCAAAAGTCACTGATGAAACTCAACTTAGATGATTAGAATTAGATGAATATGATGAAAAATAATAAGATGATTTAGATTAAAGTCAATATGAATGTGAGTAAAGATAAAAACTGATATTAAAGATAGAATATGACTATGATTAGATTAGTAAAGATGAGGAACAGTTATGAAATAGGATGTAGAAATTAGATATGATTATGATAAGAGATTACAGATAGGATATGATTATGATATAACTGAATTCTAAAGATGATAGGATTATAATGAAAAGAGACATGATTAAAGATGAAACATGATTATAATAGAGGTTAAAGGTCACAGATGGCCAGTTAAAAAAGTAAAAGCCGAAGGCCGAAGAGCCAACGGAAACGATAGAGGGCATAGAGCGCCAGCGACTGAGGATTAAGTAAATGAATTTTTTTGGGGAAACATAGGAAAAATAATTAATGAAATGAATGAGATTATGACTATGATGATTTTATATTATTATTATTATGAGATAGATAATTGATACGACTATATAGATGATTAATAAGACCATATAGATAATTGATACGAGATCAATAGATAATTATTATGAGGTATAGATAATTAAAAATGGACTTAAAATGAGGGGGTGAGTCAGATAAAGAAGACCACCGCGGTAAATGCGAACAAGGGACGATAACGCATATAGTATAGTAAACGGAGGAGAAATTGATATATAGTATAAAATATTGGAGTGTCATTTATTTTTAGGAATCAATATCCAAACAAAGCAATCCAAGCAAATTTCAAACCAAACCAAAGCAAAAAATATTTCAGAGCAGCGACAAAACAGAGCGATAACAAAGGAATTCGAATAATCAAGCAGAAAAGAACTTAGAATAAACGTCGAAATAGTTGCAAGCCAATAACAAGGTAAACAACCAGAAATTCCAAAGCAGCCAAAGCAAGAGAGGACAAACAAATAGACCCAAAGAAGCAACGATAAAACTAGTTAAGCAAACGAATAACCGTAAACATTGATAGCATCAGCAACCTTACAAGAAGCAAAAGCAAAGAAAATAGAGAAAAAAGTTTATTAAAAATAGAAGAAAAGAAAAAATCTTTCAACAACAGAAGTGCCAATACCGGAGCATCAACTACAGCAGTAACAGGAACCGGCACAGATAGCGGATTAACCGATTTTGAATTTAACAGCAGCGAAGAGAACGAACTACTTAATATCGAGAACCAGTTGACGACAGGTAGCGAAGAAGAGAATCTAGACAACAATCCAAACATGACAACTTCTATAAATTCCAACACAACTTCAATTCCGGATTCAAACACAATGCCAAACAGCAACAATGCAACAGTAGGAGAATTCAGAGAAAAGTTTAGAGGAGAACCGTTCGACGGTAGCCTCAATAAATTGGACACATTTATAAAGGAATTTGAAGTTTATAAAAATATCTGTCACTGGACGGATCAAAAAGTAAAAGAGCGACTACCCTTGTATTTAAAAGGGAGCGCACAAGATGTATTTGTGGAGGAAGCAAGAGACGCAACGAAATTAACTACGTGGACAGAGATTAAAGAGTTCCTGGTAAAGATATTCGGAATAGAGAAAAAGGGAAATAGGAAGATATTGGACTTCCTACATCGAAAACAAAGACGAGATGAATCGAATGCAGTATATGCATGTGAATTAAAGAAATTGTGTAAAGAAGCCTTCGGAGAAGCAGATTTGCCCGAAGATAAAATGGTAGACGTCTTCATAAGAGGAATTAAAAGAGAAGACATACGAGCCAACCTCGGATGCTTGGCACCAGAAACACTGGATAAAGCAGTGGCAATCGCAAACAGATGTGAAGCCCATCTGGGACTGGGATATCAAGTGGCAGTCTTGGCCACGGAACCAACAACGTCAACAGTCAATGCCAACAATCAAAACAACAATATCAATCCAGCTATGAATCAATTCATTCCAAGAGCACAGCAGATGTTCAAGCCACCATCAACAAGAAATCCGGAAGACAGAGGTAATAACCAAGTAAGTTATAATAATAATTTCAGGAACAATCCAAACGCAAATGAAAAATGCTCCACATGCCAAAAAATGGGACATCGATCAGAAAATTGTTTCCGGAATCACAACTGCCAGAAATGCGGAAGAAGAGGGCACACTGAGAGAATATGTGGGCAACTTGATAACAAGGCATGCTACAACTGTGGTCAACAAGGACACATCGCAAGGCGATGCAACATAAGAAGAGAGCCAAATCAACCAAGACCGAATAACCCTACGAGAAATCCACCAATTAACGTGATACAAGAGATAGACATGTTACGAGAAACACTACAACGAATGCCCATGGAGTTAAAAGAAATGATGCAACAGATGCCCGCCAATATACAACAACAACGAATCAATGTAATGAGAAGCAATGAAGAGATTCAAGAGCTGCGAACTAGAGAATATCAAGAGCAACAACAAGCCGAATGGCAAAGATTACAAACAGAGGAAGCTCAGGAAATCCAGCAAAGATGGGAAAATCGAAAACAAACCCCGAAAAGAATCAATATGATGAGAATAGAAATTCCAGATGAAATTCACACTGCGGAGCAATGTGTTGAGAACGAAGGGGGAGGAAATATAATAACTGATGAGAAAACAACCGAATTAAATACGATGGAAAAAATAGAGGCCATCAAAGAATTTACAGAGGATGAAAAACAGAGACGTCGACAATTAAAAGAAATGACAATGGAGAAACCAGACGAACCAGAAGCCCAAGAGAGTGAACAAGCAGAGATAATGATAACGTAAAATCAAAACGAGAAAATACTAACTTACGAGATAGACGAACTCGAAAAAGAAATTATAACACAAAAGATAGAGAGTGCACTTGAGAAAATAGAGCAAGAGGAAGCTCTAGAAAGAGAGGAAGACCAGTTAAGAGAAAAGGAAACAATTCTAAAGCAAGAGAAAGAGCAACTAAGAAAGAAAACACTAATAATTAAAATAGACGGAGCGTTAAAACATTTAGAGCAAGAACAGGCACTAGATCAAAAAATAGAAGTACTGGCAAAGAAAGTCCTCTCTCAAGAAATGGAGGAACCAAGATTAGAACTTCAAAAAGATGAGCAAGAAGCACCGACGTCACAAGAAAGAGAAAAGATATCAGAACCAATAATAACAAAAAATCGAATCCAGAGGATACTGCTACAAAAAATAGAAACAAGAGTCAGAAAAGAAAAGCCCACGTGGAGTGAGGCTCAAATTGAGAACAGAATAAAAGAGATATGGTTTCAAACAAAACGGCCAACAAAGATAATGAAAGAGGAGGAACAACTACAAAGCAATATGTTAAGACAAATACCAGACGACCAAACAGATGAAGAGGAAAGTGAAATAAGCAGTCTGGGTGGAGAAATATTCCAATCATGTGAGGAAAATAAACCGTATAAAGACGAATCAAAATCCGAATTAGAGGAAATGGTGCCAAGAGAAGATGAAACAGAGATATTAAAAGAAATTAATGAGATTGTAGAAGAAGTAGATCGAAACCAGATGTTCCTAAACCTCAAAGATACAACAATGTATAGCAGAATAATGAAATTAATTGCGAAAAGATATCAACAAGATAATGGTACGTTCATGGCATCATGGAAAGACATGATAAAAAAGTACCAAGAAAACTTGAAGGAATATGATAGAGCAGAGTATCAGGTAATTATTGATTTTCCAGAGATACCGAGACAGATAATAGCAACAAGAGGCGAAAGCACAAACGAATTGTATGATTGGGTAGTGAAAAAGCTAGGACCCAGTTATAAAAATAGACCTCTATATTACCAAGGAAGGAAAATAAAGCGAGACATACAACTCGCGGATGCTCTAATATGACCAAACGGAATAAACGTGATAACATTAAACAAAAGTGAAACCGAAGAGACGACAGCAGAAATATGGCAGAAAATTCAAATATTGTATATCAAAGAAATAAAACCCGGATTAGAAAAAGAGAGACAAAAGATAATGAGGCAAAACCAGATCAAAATGACAGAACAAGCCATAGATCAAGCCAGAAAATATATTAACCGATTATCGTTAACAAGACCGATTTCAATGAAAATGTTTGTAGAAGCTGTGCGAGACACAGATATTATGAGATTTGACAACGAGAGAACAGATGAGTTGATAGCCAAATACGGAGAGCATCAAAGAGACATGAGGGGAGACGAACCAATAAAGATAAAGATAAAATTACCAAACGATGAAATAAAAGAAATATTGGTAGATCCCGATTGTCACATGCACGAATTATACCGACGGATAAACCGAGAAATCATCCAACCGATAATCGAAAGCAGTGATGACGGTATGGTAGAAGATGTGGCAATAATGTATCACAAACGACAAATAAGTCCGCGAGAACGAACCCCGATATACGAATTAGGTATATAGGAAGACGGACAAACCATTAATATCCTAGCCATGGATGAACCAGAACGGAAAAATACGACAAAAAATGAACAACAAATTCAAGAATTCCAAGAGGAAATGAAAAGTAAAATGGACCAAATACTAACCATCTACCAGTTATGGAAACAAGATGCGAAGTTGAGCACAAAATTACAACCTATAGATGATTCACGATGCCGATCAACACCATGGAAAAAGGTGTATGATGAAAAGACAAAAGAGTGGAAATGGAAAATGGAGAGAACCGAACCGAAATGGAGAAAATACGTACCAGGAGAAGCGCCAGAAGATGCAGCTAATGAAACAACCTTAGAACTATATGAAGATGAGCCATACAAAATTTACCAGAGAAAATGATAAACGAAATGGAATGGCAACCAGAGGAAGACGAGGAAATAAATGATAGAGCTCGATTAGCCCCATACACATGGAAAATAGGTGGATGGGCAGAAAAAGTAAAATCGGCTGAGGAAGAGAAAATCATCGGTATTACAAGCCATCAATTCTATACAGAAATCGGAGGATACCGGATGAAATTGAGAGTGTACTCAAACGGAGATGGGGTAGGAAAAGGAAAATATTTATCAGTGTATTTTCTGTTAGCAAGAGGCAGATATGACGGAAAGTTAGAGTGGCCATTTAATCGAAAAGTCATAATTTCAATCGCTAAACCCGGAAAATGGGAAGAGCAACACAGCGAAAAATTGGGAGTAGATCCAAGATCTATGATAAGCCAGAAGCCAAAATCCACTGAAAATGTTGCGGGAGGAGTACCACAATTTCTATTGAAAAAACATGTGACACCCCAATTCGTAAAAGATGATACAATATATATCACAATCGAAGTAGAAACGGAACGGGAAATGAAATCACGAATCCAACAAGAACAAGCGAGACCGCGAATCAGTGTACTCGAAAAACAAATTCCAGGAACAAGATATTTGCCCACAGATATAGATGATTCTGTGGAAGAAGGATTAACAAGATTAACAGAAACGCAAAAATGTAGAGAGTTAGCAGCGATATTGAGAACCGGTGCAAAGAATCAAAGACGAACTGTAACGGATCTGGCAAAGTGGATTATCGATTCTTGTAACAGAGTAGAGAATCTACGAAATATCGTAAAGGAAATAGAGGAATATCGGAGAATGTATGCGTGGTACCCAGAACAATTCCGAGAAATTATCCGAAAATGGAAACACACCGAATGGGCAGCCGAAACGATAGAGAAGTACAGTTTAAAAATTATGACACCAGATTTCGAACCAATTGAAAGAGACTTTTATATCACTGCCAAGGTAAGTGAAGTAAAAAAGAGAATACCATATGAATTGCCATTTCACTTACAATACGAAGGACGATCACTGGATGACGATCTCGAAATCGGAGTTACACAAATGCAACTGGGATTAATAAATATATTAACGGTAGCAAAAATTGCAGGTAGAGAATTTAACAAGAGAGAAATCAAAACGAAAACGCCAATAGGGCGACAAGAAAGTCTAAATACGCCAGAAGTTCCACCTGCAGCAGATAAAGTAATAGCCATCACAACAGAAGATGAAGAGATATTGAATGATCTTAATGATATCGTGGATGAGGAAACAACCAGGAGAATACCGGAATCAAGAAATTTGTTTATGACAGAAAACGAAAACGACATGATAACAGATGAACTAGACGAGCTAGTATGTGCACAGAGGCAACCAATCGAAATTATGGAGCCAGATACCGAAAAGGAAAATAAAAAGAAAGAGAGGAGACGCAGAAACTCAACAGGAGACGAATGGGACAACTGGATAAACGAGCGAGAAGCTACAACATCCAGAGAAACGGCAAATGAGCAACCCAAACGAAAAGAAACAGGTACAGCAATGGAAAAGAAATCCAGAGGACGACCGAAAACTGACAAACCGGCTCCAGAAAGAAAAACTAAGGAACAAATGCAGATGGATCAATTGACAACAAAATTAAACAAGCTCAGTCAAGTGACTAAAAACAGTTACAAGGAAAACTGAAAGGTCAAGAACAAGGAGCAAAGTGAATCAACAGACTAATAGCTGATATGCTGGGATTAGCAAATCCAGAAATAAAGAGAAATTTGAAACTAAATAATATCGGAACAGAAGCGAAACAGCTTTGGGCAGCAATAAAGCCAATAATAAGTAAAATAATGGATAACAAAGTACGAACTACAACAAAGATCCGGAAGAACTGCTGTTGATAATAAATCATTTTACAAAACGATCAGATGACCCAAATAGATATTTGGTAGGAATGGCCTATCTGATGTACAATACAATAGCAATATACAGAAAGCGAATTCCAAGATATAACCCAAACGGATATGAATTCGCGATAACAGACATTATCAGGAAAGTAATCGAACCATTCATCTTAACTCAAGGCGGATGGCAAGCTTTTATAAATTTGGTAAGTAAAGATGATCAAACTGAGATGATGCAAACAAAGTTAAAGGAGTTATTAACGGAATTTGAGACAACGATTAATGCAAGCGATCCAAAAACAGCCAGAAAGGGGATGAATGCAATCATCACTACAATACTCATATGGATGATGTGCATAAAAGGAGTAGAACCGTTTGTGGTATATGATTGTGACAACATAAAGATTGGTGATAAATACTCACTAAAAGAAACAGAAGAATGCAAAGCTGCAAACCCCGGTAGATTACAGACAACGGCAACCGCAGTATCATATAATGTATATCAAGAGGTAGACTTCATTAAAACGGAAATCAAAGAATGCTCAGTAACAAGGAAAATTGTAGCATTTCATTGCGGACATCATTCACATTCAACAATTATAGAAGCTGGAACGGAGACAACAGTGGTTTCGATAACGCGGAACGAATGTGAAGAAGGATTTACGTCAGGACGAATCTCAATACTCGGACGAGTTCAAGTAGCAGCCGAGGAAGGAAAGATAAAAACTACCCGAGTATACGCTGCGGGAAGAATAACGGCTGGAGACGGAACGTGCGAAGGAGGAGAGTATACTCTATTAAATCAATTGGTCAAAGGAGTAGTAGTGATCGAAAGTTATCAAGTAAAGTTGGAGAAATATCAAGGATATTTTGATCCAGATACACAAGCAATGAAAAAGTACCCTCAATGTCTGGCAACGGATAGATCATGCAATACGGGAATGTCAACGATCGAATACCACGCCGATACCAGAACTTGTAGACTCACCTTACTGAAAAGCGCAATATTTGATGAAGTGCAAGGACGAGTGCACAGCGAAACAGAAACTAATACGCAAAAAAGCGCAATGGATGAATTACGGAGAACCGGAAGAATCGGAAAACCAACAATGACCACAACTATCGGATCAGAGGTCACGCCAACGGTAGTAATATCAACGGATACTACTATTGGAATGAGATTCATAAACGGACGAATGGTGAGCAAGTGCGACGAAATGGTTGCCAGTACGAATTACAAAGGAATATTCTTATCGCGAACAGCAATACCGAACGCAAAAGCGCAAATAGACCCCAAAGATGTAAACCTATATCTGTATATCAATAACAAGATGGATTTCTTATATCATAAAGGATTGGCATCAACAGAGAAAATATACTACGATCTATTTAAAAATGACTGTATTCTGAATAGAGAAATACTAAAAACAAAATTGGCAATGGTAATCACAAATCCGGATAACGCAATTCCAATACTACCACTCCAGAAAGGATATTTTGGGAGAATCGTCGGAGAAGTTATGTATACATACAAATGCGAAAAGACAATTGCAAAACTGCCAGAGAATTCAACAATCCCAAGAGATAAATGTATAAATGAACTAGAAATAATGCATAAAGGAAAAATCAGATTCGCTCAACCAGTAACAAGGATGATAAATCCAGAGAAATTTGTACCTAATATGTTCAGTTGCAGTAATGTATATGGACCATTATTCGAAATAAAAGATGGAAGATGGTTAAAATTTCCAACTCGAGTAATAGTAGCACCACCAAAAATATTTGGACTTACAGAATTGACCAGTGAAGCAGAATTCAAACCAGTAGATATATCACGAAGTGGGATATACCAAACAAAAGATCTGGAACGAGCCAGAGAACATTTATTATTCACAGCACAAAGGCAAGCAATACTATCCAATATTGTGACAATAACGGGAGGTAACAACTATGGAGAGAAACCTAACTACGAATTGCTATTATCACCAGACCATTTCCAACATGCTACAGCAAATATGATGAAAGCCATGTGGGGAAGATTCTTGATCTTCGGACAAATGATGGTAGGAATTTTAGGAATAATTCTCATTATTCAAATCGTAAGAGTAATCCTAACACAGATGCTAGCATGCTTCGATATTTACAAGAGAGAGAGAGAAAAATCAACTGGAAAATGGCAATTGGATTCTTACCGTTTTTAGCAAAAACAATGGTGTTACATGGACACTCAAAAGATATCCACAAAATAAAGAGATTGGTAGGAATTCTAACTAAAATGAATGGTACCGATGAAGAGGTCGGACGGAAATTCAAAGCAATAATGAGATTAGAAGCTGAGAAAACCAGAAGGAAACGACAAAAAACGAGTAACTGGAAACGATGGATGAACTTCAATGATGATAGCAGTGATAACAGCGACAACGACGAAAATCAAGGAGGAACACAGATGCTAACTCAAGAGCAACTCAAACAATGGGAAAACCGGAAAACAAGATATAGTGGACATTATAATCATCCACCACCAGTATACGAATGTTTAAAGAAAGCAACAACATCGGTAGAGAGAAATACGCCGGTAGAAAGACACGTACCAATACCAAGACCAACAACACTACGAAATATTTATCCGGTACCATACGAACCAAATTGGGCAGACTTAGTACCAAGAACCAGCCAAAGATCAAGAAGTGTGGATCAAGATCCAGAAACTCGAACTATAGCCATGTTGCAAACGTTAGCTGGACCAACATTAACGGTACCCATAGAAATAAATGGGGTAGAGATTAAAGCAATGATTGATACCGGAGCGAACATCTCAGCAATAAAAATGGATAAAATACCAGGAAGATTATGGCCATGTATAGAAGAAGCTAACATGGATGTAATAACTTGCAGCAAGGAATCAGTAGCAGTCATCGGGAAAATCTGGTCGATAATTGAATACAAAAATGTAAAAATCAATACTTATCTAGCAGTCATCAGGAGACTAAGCGCAGATTGCATAATTGGAACAGATTCTATGCCAGAATTATTAAAAGAGATAATAATAGATCTAGGATCGATGGAGTTGAGAGATAAAACCGGACGAATATGTATGTTGAAATCAGAAGTGCGATGCTCAGAGAAAATATTAGTGCCAGGGCGCATACAAATGATTTGTTACGTAAAAGTGAACGAGGAAACCAGAGGCGAAATGATTTTTGAGCCTAATCACAAATTTGAGAAAAAGAAAGAACTACCGCTACCCAGAGAAATAGTATATGTAAACGATAACAATGAAATTCCGATCAACATTACAAATTTCGACGAGGAAGATAAAGTCATTTACGAAAACGAAAGATTGGGGAAACTAACACCGATGATGGATATTGAACTCCCAACAACAAAAACTGAAGGAACTGAGGAGGAATTATGGACAATCGACAGTCAGCTACTAAACGAAACCGAGAAAGAACAACTACAAAAACTGCTAATGGAATTTAAAGATATATTTGCAGCATCTGACTTAGATCTCGGTACAAGCGATGTGACGCAACACACGATACCATTAACAGACGATACCCCAATAACACTACGACCATATCGATTGGCGGAAGCTCAGAAATCAGTAGCAGAAAAAGAAGTCCAAAAAATGTTAGACGCAGGAGTTATCGAACCAAGTTGCTCGCCATGGCAATTTCTAGTGGTCATGGTAAAGAAAAAGGACGGAACACAACGATTCTGTATAGATTATCGACGACTCAACGCAGTAACAAAACGGGATACATACCCGTTACCAGACATAAACGAGATGTTACAAACATTACACGGGCAGCTTATTTTACATCGTTAGATTTAAAAAGTGGTTATTGGCAAATAAAGGTCAAAGAGGAGGACAGAGAGAAAACTGCCTTTACAATTGGGAAAGATCTATATCAACTTAAGAAAATGCCTTTCGGATTAACTAACGCACCAGCTTCATTCCAGAGATGTATGAACTTTGTAACTCACGGCATTAAACAGTGTATGGTATATATTGACGATTTAATAATTTATTCTAGCACCTTCGAGCAACATTTAAAAGATATCCGTAATGTATTCGTTCGACTGAGACAATGGAAGTTAAAATTGAAACCATCCAAATGCGATTGGGCAAAGGAAAAAGTCACCTTTTTAGGACACATTGTGTCGGCAAAGGGCAAAGAACCAGACCTAAGAAATATTGAAAAGATAAAGAATTGCCCTGTACCAAAAACAGTCACACAGGTGCAAGAATTTTTAGGCCTATGTGGATATTACCGAAAGTTCATCAAGAGTTATGCAACCATCGTGAAACCAATACAAGAATTAACCAAAAAAGATACCCCATTTATATGGGAAGAGGAACAACAAACAGCCTTTGAAACACTCAGAGACAAACTAATATCAGCACCGATACTCGTACACCCAGATTTTAAGAAGCCGTTTTTGTTAGCGACAGACGCAAGCGGATATGCATCTGGAGCAGTCCTAGGGCAGTGGGACGATGAGAAAAGGGAACGAGTTATTGGATATTACAGTCGAACATTCAAGAAACATGAAAAGAACTACTCTGTGACTGAAAGAGAGGCACTAGCAATAATCCAAACCATTAAACACTTCAAATATTTATTATGGGACCACGAGATATACATCACAACAGATCATCAACCATTAGTATGGTTACGCCAACACAAAGAAGCCTCTAGTAGATTAATGAGATGGGCAATGCAGTTGCAAGAATACTCACCATATATCAAATTCAAATCAGGAAAAGCCAACGCCAACGCAGATTGTATGTCAAGATTTGTATTCGAGGAACTAATGGATCACGATGTAAGACGCATATGCATGATAATCGCAGAAAATATCGACTTCACAAAACTGAGAAATGAGCAGAAAGAAGACGAGGAGTTAAAAACAATAATCGAATTTATGTAAACTAATGATATGAAAATCTTCGACAATAACAGTAAACTAAGAGAGCATATGGAAAAACACAGACATCGATACACAATAGAAAAGGGATGGTTATTATTAATGGATGGTGAGAAACGACTCATGTGTTTACCAGAGAGTAGACGAAAAGAAGTGCTGATGCAATATCACGACGGAAAACTGGGAGGACACATGTCAGCAAAAAAGACGGAAGCAAGACTACGCCAAAAATATTATTGGCCAAATATCGGAGAGGACGTAAAAGGATGGATAAAGAATTGTCTGATATGTGCAACCAGAAAAAGCACAGGAAGCAAATTGAAAGCACCGCTAAAGCCAATGCCAATCCCACCAGAACCTATGACGATGATCGCAATGGATGTAGTAGGACCATTACCAGAAACCAACGATGGAAATATCTACATATTAGTAGTAACAGATTATTTGTCAAAATTTCCGGAAGCATTCGCAATACCAGACCAAAAAGCCAGAACAATAGCGAGAATTCTGGTAGAAGAGATATGCTGTAGATATGGAACACCCAAACAGATCCTAACCGATCAAGGAACCAACTTCATGAGCGAAATCATAGAAGAAGTAACGAACTACTTCAGAATTGCGAAATTGAGAACATCACCATACCATCCACAAACAAATGGTCAAACCGAACGATTCAATGGCATATTAATCGAAATGATGTCAAATTATGTCAGTAGACACCAAAAAGATTGGGATAGATATATAAATCTATGCCTTATGGCATATAGAATGTCGATACACTCAGCTACAAAAATGAGTCCATTCAAACTGATGTACGGCAGAGAATGCAACATGCCGATAGACTTAGAATACCAACCGCCGATATCACAGTAAATGGAAATTGATGATTATGTAACAGGGTTCAAAGAGCGAATGCAAGAGATCTGGAAAACGGCAGGTATGAATATTAGATTTAATCAAGAGAGCTACAAAGAACTGCATGATAAAAAGCGAGACGTACGCGAACATAACTTTCAGGTCGGAGACTGGGTAATAATCGCAACACCAGAAATTATTCCAGGAGTAGCCAGGAAATTACAAAGGAGTGTTAAAGGACCATATGAAATAATGTACGTAAACGAGAATAATGCTCGAGTTAAATTGGTCAACAACCCACTCACTAGGCCTATTTACGTAAACGTGAGTAGATGTAAAGCGATACCTAGAACAATAACAAAGGAACCAGAGAATCGAGGTATGCAAACCAGATCACAAACCCAACAACTGAGTATAAACGGACTAACGATGAGCCGAAAAATAGAAGCAACACCAAATAATACTGTAGAAGAACCTAAATCAGATGAACCAAAAATAACTTTAAACGCAACCCAGGATAATGTAGACAAGATGGATGCAATAGCGGAAGCTATCAGAGAAATTATGCCAGAATGGGTCGAAGGAAAAGGATGGATGAGAATAGTAAACAAGGCGGGAAAAATCGCAATGGATTACGCTAAAGGAGCCAGAAGTCCACCAGAAATGGACCGCATCAAAGAAAAGATACCCATGATCTTCACCATGGCAGATGTAGAAGAGAATGTAGCTCTACATATTGCAGTACAACACAGAAACACCCAAAGGATAATAGATATAATCCAACTCATGCAGAAATGCGGACACACCTCAAATATACCAAACGAAGAGGGACAAACACCATTAATGTTCGCAGTTGCTGCAGATGTCTCTACAACAGTTCTGAGAGAACTACTAAAAACAGGATCATCGTTCAAAGAAAAAGATAATGGAGAAAATAATGTACTACACTATGCGCTGAAATCCAGACAGGCAAGTGCAATAAAATTTATAACCACCAACGCGACAATAAGAGAAAGAGAAATGATGGGCAAAACAATTCAAACACTATGGGAAGCTATCGACGCCAAACAAGACGAAGCAGCAGCCAATCTGATGAAATGGACCTATGAAGGCTCACCACTTAAAGTATTCGACTTAAACTACATGGTAAGAAACAGAAACGTTCTACTGAAAGAAACAATATATGCTCACTATTCCATTTCCAAAGACGATAAAAGCAATGTTGAAATGGGAAAGACTGAAATTCACCAATCATTCAAAGGAAGCAATACGAATTGGAGATAAAAAGGAACAGTTATTAATGATAATACACAGATGGCATCGAAAACAAATAAGATTCCAAACGAGCAAACAAGAGATAAAAGAGATGGACGATATAAAAGCAAGAATAATAAAGGTATACGAGGAAATAATTGAAATAATAAATGTCGAGGACGACATTTCAAAGGAAACCCTGGATGGAAATAATAATGGAGAAGGAGGTGGTGACAACAGCAAAAACCAAGATGATCAAAATACTAGACCAAATGCTAGAGACGAGAATAAATCCGCACAACAGGAGAAAAAGGAATCATCCAACGAGGAACGGCAAGAATGGAACAACAACAACAACGAGAGAAAACAAAACCAAGGGATGCTGTTACATAACAGAAAGATACTACAACAAAGAAAAAATCAAAACCGACCGACCCTGCTACAGAAAATAATGATACTGATTACGTCCATCAAGTTAACGGAAGCTGACGAAAACATCACAAAGGAAATAAAATCGTTCAGAATACGAACAATAAATGAGAAAGGAAGCGCAAGTGAAGGAATATGCTTACAACTGACAATGAATACATGCATAAGTTGCCAATTCGACTCAATAGGAAAACCAGGGAAGATGGAAATACGATCCGAAAACTCATCATCATGTCAGACCACCAAAGACGTATGTAGGGATGCTACAAAAGATGGAAACGTAAGAATCCAAGTAGAGCCAGGGATAGGCAAATTACGAATAATAAACAGAGGAATAGAAACAATTGAACAAGTATGTATACAAAATAAAATTATCGATTGTTGGAAAATGAACATGAAAGCAGGAAAGAAATGCGAATGGGATAGTCTAGAGGGCAATGCAGAATATATAATATGTGCCAACAACGACATAATACTAACCTGTACATTAGCCAAAACCCTGGGAGAGAAATTCACAACACCAAAAGAAGAACCATATCAACGTCGAGCACGAGAAAATAAAGAAATAATAATAAAAGTAGAATCAAACCCAAAGAGTGGAGAGGAAATAATAGTCGAAAATATGGGCAAAGAACCCATTACAAAAGTCTGTGTATTTGAAACCAAAAAGAACGGAACGATGAATGAAAAAATCAAATGCCAGTCAAATGGGGATATCAAAAATCAAAAATACCGCATCCCAACTAAAAGGAAACATGGAAAGTATATAGTACACGTTCAGAAAGGAAGAGATGATTACTGGAAATCAATAACAAGAAAACTACTAAAATCGACTACGATAAAGCATCCAGAAAAAGAAACAAGAGAAGAACCGTACCAACGCCAGATCAGAGAAAGCAAAGCAGTAATAATAAATATAGAATCAAATACGGTAAATGAAGAAGAAATATTAATTGAGAACACAGGTGAAAAACCCATCACAAAAATCTGCATATACGAACCCAAAGGTAATGAAACAGTAAACAAAAGAATCCAATGCGAAACAAGCAAAACTATAACGAATCAAAAGTAATAGTGCTCACTTTTTGCGGACAATCCACCAACTCGAACACATCTCCAACGTTGCCTAGCAACGGGTGCCGAGTGGTAGTCGAAGTAATATTTGTATGGCGTTACGGGGACAACAATAAGTGGTTTAAACAAATGGCAAAAACCCAGTAACCCACCAGTGTTCTATAACCTTGTAACCCAAACACACAAGTACTTCTGAGTACTTCTTAGCAAGCTAAGTGCTCGACCTCTAAACTCCGAATTTTCGTTCGTTGGGCTTTAACTAGCTGCTTCTCTTCTGCCCACCAGTGTTGAGCAGCAGTTAAACGCTGGTACGTCAGCTTGGCTAGGGACAGTTCAACCCATGTTGCCTTTATTTTTTGAATCTCCCTGCTCATTTGTAGCACTAGTGAATGCAGTTTCGCATTTTCTCGCCTCACTTTAGACAAGGCGGATGTTATCCAGATCTACAAATAAGATAGAATCTAACTTTTCTAGTAATTTTATACATGTATGTAACATACTCTTTAAAATGGTTTTGCATAATCCTGAGCGACGGTTCCATCGATTATTGTATCAGATGCCTTTGGTTTCAATAACTTCCCTGTCTGGGCTTTGGTTATGAGATTTTGCAGTTCTAAATTTTCCATTTACTTGTGGTACACTAATTGAATAATTCTTGAAGGAGATTTAATTTTTGTATGAGCAAATTTACTTTCATCTGATATCTCAATGTATCATAATGGGCTAGTCCCTGCCTTTTATTTAATCGTTGCTTTAGGTGATCCATGATTAATTATTTATTTTCCTTATAATTAAGAAGAGACCTCGGCACAAAATTTTATTTAAGTCATAGCAAAATTGACTCTATGCCTTTCGTCAAAATTATCTTAGTCCAATTTCTCTCTGGTTATCGTGGTATCGGAAGCCCGGGTCTCCCGTGGGTCGTTGTCGAGAGTACGCATGCTCTTCATTCCGATGTTGGATGCCTATTCGTCCCAAAGCCGATGTTCAAATAAGACGACTTGGCATCACTACAAAGCTGGGTCGTCCAGGTGGAATGATATTCCATAGTTGGGTGCGTACCCGACGGTACTGGTATATGTCCCGACGCGATATCTGCATTGATCCGATTGAGATGGCGTCGCGCCATGATTATCTGCCATTTTGTCTTTCGGTTTAATTCCTCCAGCTCTCGCTATTGCATATTTGTCCCTCAGTTGAGTTTCCCGTGCCGGGTTCTCGCTTTATTGCCACACTAGGCAGTTTCACTTCATCAATCCGAATTGTAAATTGGCAACTGGATTCTCCAGCTGATGACACTGTATAGCCAGCGTCCCACAACGCTTGGCGGCCCCAAGCAGCGGCTTTAGCTGGGAATCTGACCGTAATCCTAGAGTCGTCATTCCAGGATTCTTTCATTCTTCCTGCATTACCCGCTGAATTTCATTAGAGATACAAGTTATAGGAAAATAATGTTTCGTTAATATATAATTGTCAGATTACTAGTCCAGATGTATAGTTCTCAAAGTAAGTTTAAACTTAAATAATGGGTCCTCTTTATTATCTCTTTTACTATTACTCGTACCGTTTTGTAGTTCTAGCATAGTTACAAAATTAACTATTATTAATAATCACTATGGTGACTTTAAAAATCGGTTCATCATGACAAATTAAAACTGTGATTATTGTACCATCAGAAACTCATCCGATCTAACGTCAATGTTTCTACCGAATTTTAATTCTAATTCGACTTATAACTGAAAAATGCGCTGTCGTACACTAGTTTATTTTGCCATTTTTAACAGACTCTTATTAGCTATAATATTACAAACTTTAAATTAAACATTTCAAGAGCATTTGTTCTAATTCATCCTGATTGCTTTTAAATACAAGTTTAATTCTGCATTTTTAGATGCCTCGAAGAATTCGCCTACAGAATAATATCTGTTTTCGTCATAGTATATTTCCACTCGATGTTGCTGGTATCACCAATCCATTAAAATTCGAGCATCCTGGCGGTCATTTCAGCCTCACGTACAGGCTGGCATTAAATCGAGGAGATGATTGCTTGGCAATATAATACGCTGGTCAAATTCTCTACTATGGCTACTATTTTCTAGCCTTCACCTTTACCTTCCCCAAACAATCGTTGGTAAAAGTGATTGGGCTTCCAGTTTAACTAATTTGGAGTTTTCCTTATCGTAATGTAAAACCGTTTAATCCTTTTAAAAGGAAACATCTCCTCACCTGTTGATTGCAAATTTCTTGTTTCAGTGGCATGTCTTACTTCACGATTGTCCCTAATGCATACGGATTTCCGGTGACTTTGAAGACCTCTTTGTTGTTGTTTCCTCTTTATTCATGTTTGTAGGTTTCAGTATGAAGTATTTTTTTCTGTTATCCGACTCAGTATTTATAGTGACGGTGAATGGCTTAGTCACACATAGCTAATTCCAACCATTTTGAATTTAATTACTTCGAAAACTCACCTAATTCTCCGATTTAATCTTTATCGAATTTTCACTTTTCCGGATAATTAATTGGCTGAATTTAGTTAATTAGTCATTCATTAGATACCGTCAGGCAATCATTCATTATTGTAAATCTGCTATCTTCTCTTGTCAATTGTGGATTACGAGAAAATTGGATCCATTACTTAATCGTTATCGGTGTGCGAAATCTCGTGTATTCGCCTGATTGAATATTCCCGACATTGTTACACCTGATTCAGTTCATTAAAAATTTCAATAATAGAAGTTTTAATGAACATTCAACTATGATTATGATTAAGTTTATGAATTAGCCATTTTTAAAATGGCTGACAAGTAAATTTTTTAATAAAGTATATTTTAAGGCTTGTATTTTGATCTCGTATATTTATGAGATCATTATTCAAGCTCTTAAATAATACTTTTCATCAACGTGTATTTTAAATTTACGTTTATTAATTTTCTTTAAGTTTTTTTATGAATTTATGCCAATTTTGTAAATTAATGGAATTATTTTCGAATAAATGTTAGTCCGATTAATTGAAAACTAAAATTTATTATTAAACAACTTCTATATTAGAATAAACTATTTCTCTGTTCCTTGGAAATTTCCGTTAACTTTCCAAATTTATAAAAATCTTCCCCATTTTCAATGGTATTAATGATTTTTATACTTCTATAAAAAATATTATTTTCAAACTTAAGTTATCGGAAAGCTTATGTTTTCCGTTATTTTTAAACTCCTCACTTGAAGGTTCTGGTTCCACTGCTCCTGGTAAATTGCAAATGAGGTAAAAAATGAATTTATATTAAGTACAAGTTAAATGTTACATTGTTATTTCTTAATCTCCTCAAAAACCTAAAGTTTCGATGGATATTTTTGAAATATCTGAAATGTTTTAAAAATATTAAATTGATTGAATTTCATGAAAAATCTTACGAAATTATTTCTTAATTTTCTCTACAACTCTAAGTAGAATTATTGGTATTTTTTCAAAAATTTTCGGCTTTAATTTAAAAAAATAATTGTCTAAGAAGTTACTTAAAATAATTTTATATAGAGTTTTTATTGAACTGAACATTTCTACATTTTGAAAGTTTGCATGCATTATTTACTATGTATTATGTTTTTATGTTAAAAGAAAAATTTTCTTCAAATTCCTTCCTTTCTATAATATAAGTTTTTATTCAGTTGAACAAATTACATGCACAGGTAATTATGTATGTACCTATATTATAACATTGATTTTTTCATTTTAGTACAGCAAATTTTAATGAACTGAAACTGATGTATAATTAGTCATTTCATTATTATCTCATCATTGTCGGCAGATAGGGTCTTTAGAAGTGGCTAGTATTTATCATTTTCCGTCTATCTTCAGTATTATTTTCAGCGATTCACCCAGCATTGATATTTCCAAGATTTTCAAGTAAATGAGGTTTCGAGTCTATATATCTATATATCTTAAGTCATTTATCTGAGATTATTTTATGTATGAACTCATGTATTTTAATTTATGTTATTTTTTTATCTGATATTATGTTATTTGATGGATTCTCTAAGATCATTTTATACCCTATCTTAAATTTATATGAATTCCGCTAAACCCCTAATCTTTTACCTAATCTCTTACCATTAACGTTCATTACATTATGCACGATTTTGTTCAGCCCTTTTCTTACTCAGATTTATTATTGATTCAAAATATATTTTATACCTGGCCTTTGCAAAGATTTCGCATAATCCCCACTTCCTTCCCTTGAAATTTGATCTTATGAACAAATTATGTTTATATTAGGATTTTATGAGTGCTCACTGGTCTACTCAGTGTGATTGATTTTAGCCGACATGTAGTGATGATTTTAGGTCGAGTTTTCGGGAGATGGGTGAAAGAGAGTCAGCCAAAATACTGGTTCCCTATCTTTACTCTATCCCTATAAATTTCATAATTGAAGTTTGGATCCGTCGTTACGCAAGACTGGACTTTCACGGACATGAGATATTGGTGAATATACCTGCTCTTATACGTCTCGACTAATATGTAGATTTTAATATTTTGCGGTGTATCGGCTGTGGGCTGGAAAATTTTGACACAGTTCAGTAGTCAATTTTCGTTTAAAATCATATAATTTGAATTATCATAGTGAATACAGATTTACATAATCGCACCATGCTCATACATCTTCTAACAACTCTTTGCCCATACTTTAAATTTTAATACTTTCAATCAATAGAATTCTGTTAATAGTTTTACAATAACGTATTGTTTTGCTACTAATGTTTTCTCAATGAACAATGGTAGCTTTGCTAGTAAAAAACGGTATTGACTATGATAATTCAAATTATGTGATTTTAAATTCTGTAATAATGAATTTGTAAATATATCTATTCTATGACCATAACCTTGCTTGTAAATTTTGATGAGTTAAAACAACATTTGACCTCGGGTTTATTTATATTTTTTAAAACTAATTTTATTATTTTTCTTACATTTAAATGGACAGTATATTTTTATATAGTTTTTTAATAAAATATTTTCTTCTAAAAATATTCTATTTTTTCAATTTTATTCAATAATTCTTTAATTTCTTCTAAATTGTCCATTTTTCGGTCAAATTTTATGTTATAATGCTATGTTTATGTATATTTCGTGCGAATCTTGGTGCGTATTTGTTTATATTTTACTTTATTTTATGTTCTCTGATTTTATATTTTATTATATTTTTCTCATATTTTAGAGTGTTTAGTTGGTGAGTATAGGTTTGATTTTGAATATTCCTTGCTGTGTTTGCATGTTGTTTCCGATTCACTTAAACAAAATCCTGTATTAGTCCAACGTATTGTAGTTTTATATTAGAAAAATTACAATTTGAATAAGCATCCCCAATAAATATTAATTTCTATTTTAAACATGATCCGAATATTTTTAATTTAAATTTATTTATGGTTCGTATTAAATGGAATGACTAAAATTTTGATATTTTTAGAAATGAAACGATCAGTGCAAACACCTTTTCTACAATTTTCAAAAATGTTTCAACTATAGCTAAATCACTTAATATTGATATTCAAGTTCCGAGACAAACAAAACGTTAATTAAATAGGGACATTATTGTGAATTCAGGCCCAGAAGACTTTTATATTCCTATGCTAGATAACGTTATATTAGATTTAATTCATCGGTTCTCAAGTAAATTGATTAATATAATAGATTTAAACGTTTTAATACCAAGTAACTTGATACCTATAAATCATAAAAAAAGGAAAATTGATGATGTATGCAATAATTTCGCCAATGTTTTTGATATAGATAAATTAAATTTCAGTTATCGATTGAATGAGGAAATTATGTTATTGAAGCAGTCGATCCATTCTGAAACATCGCAACTATCCGTTACTTTATAAGGTACACTTTTATATCTTGACGAGGATATTTATTGTCGTTTAATTTTTCGTGACCTGTAAGCGTGCCTTCGACAGAGAGAAGTTTCTCGTGTTTAAAGAGATTGAAGACTTACAGCAGGATAGAATAGGCCAAGATAGATAATTAGGTTTAGCGTTATTAAATATTTACAGAAATATTAATGTAAAAATTGATGATGTTATAAATTCGTTTTTGTAAATAATGGTAATATGAAACTAGATTTTATATTTAAGTAATATTATGTTTATTTAAGTATGTATGTATATATAATATAAATATTATATGTGTTCTTTTTGTCATATGTTAAATGCAATTTGTGAAGAGTCACATTTTTTAAAAATGAAAGTAAGTTTCCTACTAAATTAAAAATATTGCTAAACTGCTTTTTTTATTACCCCCCCCATGAAAAAATCTTGGATCCGTCCCTGGTTGAGCGTATTTATATATCAGAAAATCTCCTTGGCAAGATTTTGTTTTATCTAACGTTGTTTTAAATTTATATTTTAGTTTCTGTGAATTATTTGAAACTGTTATTTAAAATTATGGACGTTTTAAATACTAGGAATTCCGATAAAACTGGTAACTCTAATATGGCAACCACATTATTGACTAATTTTGTAGAGCAACCAAAAATATACGAATCGGGCCAATATATCCAAAAATTCATCGTTGAAATTGGACGTTTCTTCAAATTTCTCAATAGTGAAGAACGATCGCAGAAAATGTTGTCAGAGCCTTCTAGTCTCTTAAAGCTATAGAGATTTATGATGAAATTAAGTCTGGAGATGGATACAAGGAAAACCTCTTGAAGGCATTTTTCAAACCATCAACATTAATTGAAGTTCGGCAGAAAGAGTTGAATTATTCCAAAGGGCAAGAGAACGTGCAAGAATATTGGAAAACATTTGAGAAGATGACTGAAAATATATTAAAACACAAAATGGATAAAGAAACTTTTATGAAATTTTTATTATTTTATACGCTTGATGACAAAGAGATAAAATATGACTTGAAAATTCAAGAATTGAAATCTTTAGAATAAATAAAAGCTAGAATGGAGAAACATGAGAAAATTAAAGAAGAATTAGACGAAACTAGCCAATTCGTTGCAGTGATAACCAAGAAATCTTATGCAGAAACCGTTAAATATCAAAACAGCCGTAATTTTTGGAAAAATAATAATAATCTAACGAAAACTTTTATGAAGAAAACAGAAAAATAACTATTAAAATGTGCAATACAAATCAATGAACCAACAGTATTATAAGAATCAGATTACCGTACAGTATGTAGATATGAACAATGCAGCACATAGTATTCAAATTGGCTGAATGGAAACCATGACTCATCGTGTAGAGGGTGAGTCAGAGGTCACGTGGGTGTATGAATCATAGTCTTTATTCTACACCGGTTCAAAGAGGTTATGTAAATGTGAAAGCATGAGTCATATGTATTTTTCAAAATTTTTCTAAGTCAAAACAAAGACATACCGCCCGTAGGAAAAAAATTAAAACAAATCAAAACTACCTAGGTAAAAAACTTTTATGACTCACTATTTTTTCGAAAATTTTTCAAAGTACGAAACCCCCTCCATGGCAACGGGTGGGGAAGTTTGAATTTCAGGAAATCGAGCGAGACGGAAAATGTTATATTTACAACATTTAATAAATATCGACGATAGTATTAATGATAATAATGTTAACAATATTGATAATAATAATGGTAATATTATTGGTAATAATAACAATAGTAATAATAATAATAATAATAATAATAATAACAATAATAATAATAACAATAATAATAATAACAATAATAATAACAATAATAATAATAATAATAATAATATAATAATAATAATAATAATAATAATATAATAATAATAATAATAATAATAATAATAATAATGATAATAATAATATCAATTTTTTGAGAAATAAAATATTAAATTAGAGAGAAAAAAAATGATAAAATTGTGAAAAATATAATAATAATATTATTGAAAAAATAATAATATTAACAAAATTCTGAGAAAGATAATAATAATATTAAATTTGTGAAAAATAATAATAATAAAAAAACATGTTAATAAATATAATAATTTTGTGAGAATTATAATATTAAATCTGTGAGAAAAGAAAAATAATAATATTATTAAAATAGTGAAAATTATAAAGATTTTTTAAGAATTATAATATGAAATTTGCAAATAATAATAATTATAATAATAATAATATTAAACTTGGGAGAAAAAAATAATAAAAACAATCATATTAGTAAATATAATGATATTCTGAGAATTATTATATTATATTAGAGAAAAAAAATAATATTAATAAAATTGTGAAAAATATAATAATAAAAATATAAATAGTAATAATAATAATAATAATAATAATAATAATAATAATAATAATAATAATAATAATAATAATAATAATAATAATAATAATAATAATAATAATAATAATAATAATAATAATAATAATAATAATAATAATAATAATAAGTTATCTGTTTTGAATTTTTAAAGTTTTTAGTAAAAGACATACAGGAGGGATAGAAAAAAATTTGGTTGTTTTAAAAGTATGAGTCATAAAACCTTTTACCTAGGTGTGAGGGTTGTAGTGACCATAAGTTGAATAAATTTTCAATAAAAAAGTAAAAAAAGAAAATTGTTGGTTCTGAATTTTGAATTTTAGGTTTCTGTAGATTATGGTCGTTTAAATTATGTTTGTTTAAAGACAACGGATAATATAATGAGATACCAAATGAAATACATTTTGATAATTTTTTATTTTTTAATTTAATAAAAAGCCGAAAATGGTGTCAGCATTAGGATATTACCGCGATTCCAATTCACCAAACAATAACATAATGGGAAGTGGAAATATTATCTTCTATATTCGTGAAGTAATTATAATGAATAAAAGCATAATTACAAATTTGAATTAATAAATGATTTAGTATCTTCTTTGTTGAACTAACTTTGTTGGAAAATAATCCGAATAATAGAAGTAAATTTCAAGGTAACCAAATTTTCGAATATATCTAGGTTATCTGGACATAGTTATATTCTAACAGCTAAAGCTCTAATAGGTAAAAAGGCAATAGTTAACGTACAAAATACCGATAATTTATGTATCATATATAGTGTTTTGGCTGTATTGAAATCTGATAAAATCAAGAAACATAGAGATAGACCAAGAAAATATTTATCGTATGTGAATGACTTGGTATACGATCCTATCGATATGCCAATGAAACTGTGTGATATTCCAACTTTTGAGAAGAAAAATCCTGGTTTAGCAATTAATGTAATGATTTATAATAACAAAAATTTTGAGGATAGAGAAGAACTTATAATGAAGCATCCATATTTAAATATAATTCACCGAACAAAAGTAACTGGATTGGATCCAATTTATTTATTATTGATAAAGGAGGGTGAAAAATATCATTATACAGCAGTAACTAATTTACAATCCTTGATGAATTGTCATAAAAACAATGATTGTAATGTTCTAATTTGTTGCAAATGGTGTGAAAATTGTTTAAATGGATTTCGTAAGCCAAAATCCTTTGAAAAACACCAAGAGTTATGTAAGAAAAATAAGTTGGATACTACGCTATATAAATTACCAAAAGATAAAGATAAATATTTGGAGTTCAAAAGCTGGTCAAAAACGATAACACCTCCTTTCGTTATCTATGCAGATTTTGAATCTATTTTACCAAAAGATGACATTTATTTTCAAAAACATTTGCCAATTTCTGATGGACTCTTATTAATCAACAACTTCACTGATATGACAAGTTACCATCATTTCATTGGTCAAAACTGTGTTTATGAATTTTTGAAGGTTTCAGATATAGGAACAAACATTGTGCTACCGTATTATAAAAAAATGGGAAAAAGCTAATGTTACCACTTACTTTTGACGAAGAATATTCATTTGATAATTGTGAATATTGTTATTTGCGCATCAAAAATATAGTAGATAAGGTTAGAGACCATGACCATTTTACAGGAAAATATATTGGTCCAGAATGTAAAAGTTGTAATGTTAATAGGAGCATCAAAGAATTATTACCTGTAGTGTTTCATAATTTACGTGAGTAAGACTTACATCATATCCTTAAGTATGGAATAAATCAATTTCCAATTTGGAACTGTATTCCATGTATTCCAATTAGTAGTGAAAAGTTGTTATCCCTTATGGTATATGTTGGTAAGCTTAGAATACTTTTTATCGACTCTTACCAGTTTGTTAATGACTCATTAGCTAGGGCTGTGAAAACTTTGACTAGTTTACCATTAACAAAATCTGTTTTTACTGGTACCATTGTTATTGAAAAAGGTATTTTTCCGTACAACTTTGCCACTAGCTTAGAGGTCCTTGAAAATACTTATGAACTGCCTCCAATCTGGGAAGGAGTGAGTGAAGTTGAATATGAGAAAGCTCAATTAATTTGGACTGAAACTAAATGTGTAAATTTACTTGACTATATATGATGATATACTTGAAACTAGATTGCTTTCTTTTAGCTGACTTTTTCCAACAATTTCGGGCGAAATCTATAGCTCATAATAGTTTAGAGACTTTAAATTATTTTGGTATTCCTGGAATGTCTTGAAGTTCTGCGTTAATAAACCCATTGAACTATTGCAAGACATGGAAATTTATAATTTCTATGAGGGTGGTATTCATGGAGGTCTTACTTTTGTTAATAAACACTTTGTAAAAACTGATGAAACCACTGAGTTGCTTTATATAGATATTAATAATTTATACCTTGTGGCAAATTCAGTTGGATACATGATGGTTTTGATTCAATATTGTTAGATTGTTTTTCTTTAAATCTTGAATCTTTGTCGTGTGGGTATACTCTTGAAGTAAATCTTGAAATTCCTTCTGATCTTCACGATAAGTTAGACGACTTTCCTATTGCTGCTGAGAAAATCAAACCTGAGGGATCTAAGGTTGAAAAATTGTTATTGACTCATTACCCAAAAAAGAATTATGTGATTCATTGGCGTTTACTAAAATTATACTTGTCTCTTGGTATTAAGGTTACTCGTGTGAATCGAGCTGTAAGATTCAAACAGTCTCGTATTTTTAAAAACTACATTTATACCAATATAGAGTTAAGAGCAAAAAGTAAAACACGCTAGATAAAAATTATTATAAGCTTCTAAATAATAGTTTGTATGGTAAAACTGTCGAAAACCTGAAAAAAGGAATGAATTTAAGATTATGTAATACATAAAAGAAGATGATTACATATGCTTCTAAACCAACTTTTCAAAAAAGTATCAAAATTGCTGATGATCTAATTGCTGCTTTGTTGAATCCAGACTTGGTATGCTTAGATCGACTGAGTTATATTGGACAATTGGTACTTGATTTGTCCAAACTTCGAATGTACGAGCTACAGTATAAGGACTTAGAAAAATACCGACGACAATTTAATTGTGAGATTAATATAGTCGCTGGAGATACAAACTCTTTCTTCTTGGAGATTAAAAATTGTAAACTAGATATTCTTTTGTCTGAAATGGTTAAGGATAAACTTTTGGATACATCTAATTATCCATCTACTCATCCACTTTATTCTAAAAAACTTGATTCGGTCATTGGAAAATTTAAGAATGAAAGCAATGGGAAAGGTTATGACGAATGGGTATTCCTTAGACCCAAATGCTACAGTTTACTAGGAAAATCAAAATGCCTAAAGGCTAAGGGAGTCACATTGAAGGACACAACGTTAACTCATAAATCTTATGAGGACTGTTACGAGAAAAACTCCACCTTTTCTGTACCTCAATTTCGTATTGGTACAAACAATCATCAACTTTATAGTTTGAAAACTTCAAAGGTTGCACTAACAAACAAAGAGGATAAAAGGGTTTGGGTAGAAAATAATGTAAGCCTGGCATACGGTCATTATATGATTGAGACTGACAATGAATAAAAATAATAATTTTCCACATGAATATCCAACAGCACATCCAACAGTACATCCAACAGCTTATCAAACAGATCATCCAACAGCTCAGCCAACTGTTCATTGAATTAATAAATGTATACCTATATACATTCTTGTTTTTATTCATTATTTTTGTAATTTTTTGTGTTTACATTATATTTTAGTTTGTTTTGTTTTTGTTAGGGGGGTACCAAAAAGGGGGCCAGGCGGCACACATCTACCTACTCATACAGATTTTAATAGAGGAACTCTTACGTCACCAACATTTATTGGTTTACTAATTTTTGAATAAATAAACATTTGTTGATGAATTTGAATTATTTTTGGAATTTACACACCAACAAGATCCTTATCAGTAAATTTCTGATTCTTTATTCTAAAGGTTTTTATTAATTTTTGATCAAAAATGATATTTGAAATATCATCTACAAGTTTTATTTTTACCAATTCTTCATTTCTAAAATTGATTTCTTTAAACAGGTAAGGATTAATTGTCATTAAGTATCTATGAAGTTCTGATAATGTTGTTAAGAATAAATCATCTTCAAAATAATGTGTAAATTTCGTCTGGATGTCATAATTTATAATTATTTCAATTTGTTCAACACCATTATTTTCCATAAATTTAGGTAATTTAATTCTACAATGATCAGATTCACTAGTGATGGATATGTTTTGTAATCCAAATTTAGACGCATGTTCGTAATCGCGTAATGATATTTTAAAAGGAACATTAGGATAAACAATCAATAAATTTTCATAATTTTACATGAATACATCAACATCTGGAGTATATTTAGAATTTAAAATTTCTAAGATTCTATTTTCATTATTTATTTTCAAGTATTTAGTTTCTTCCTGCAATTTTTTGAATTCATATTGTATACATGAATTGGTATAGTACGTAAAATAATTATACAAAAACCTAAAGTCCATCAAAGCCACTTCCCACTTACCATCCAAATAAACTGGATTTTCAAATTCAACAACAAAATTATTAAGATTATTATCAGGATAAATAAGAGTACAACTATTACTAGTTAAATCATATAAAACTGGTCTTCTTTCATAATATTTATTTAATAAATTGATTTTCAGATATCCAACTAAGAGTTTTATAACCATGCCATTTGACATAGTATTGTTTATGTTTCCCTCCTGATTTGGTTTTTAAAATATTTATAATTCTGAATACAGTGGAGGCTGGAATGACTTGTAGTTCTTGCTTATAAAATTCACCACTGACTTGATTGTTTTCATAATCTTTAATAAATTACATTACTGGACTCTGATTAGTGTCTATTTTTAAAATTTGAAAGACTTCGTCACTCCAATTATTATCAAAATTCTTTATGAACGGAGAGGCACTAATTTTACTTATTCTAACATGGTCTCCTACTTTATATTTTGGTTTTTTTGTTTTCTGAATTTTCTTGTTGAGTTATCCAATTATCAATAGTGTTTGTTGAATAAACATCAATAGGTCTCATTCCATTTATTCTTCTATGGTGTGAATAATTATAACTGTAAATTATTTTGGACGAAACATTTATCCAAGTTTTATCCCCCCGATCAACCAAATACCTTTTCAAACGATCTCTTAAAGTTCGATTAAATCTTTCAACGTGTTCTGCTTTATATTAGGAAAATACTGAATAATGATTAATTCCTATCATAATTTCTTTTACTTTACTATTATAAAATTCTTTACCTAAATATTATATTTATTTTAATTAACTTATTTTAATTATATACCCAAATCGGTTTGTAAATTAAGAGGCTTTCCATCATCAAATAGGATTTTATGGCAACAGCCATTTCAGTAGCTGATTCAGTTTTAGTTGGTATGGCACGGGCATATCTACTAAATACGTCAATACAAGTCAAAATATATTTGTATCCTTTATTGATTTTGAAAATGGAATCATTTCCATCAAATCCATTTGCTATAAATCATTAGCACCAAACGTTTTATAAGACCTCGTTGGAAATCTTTTTAACATTGGTTTATTAAGGGTATATGCTAATTGATTAGATAACTAATTTTCTGTTTCTTTCTTTGAAATAGTTACTCGTTTTGCAAGTTTTCCTATTCCACCAAAACCATCTATATCTTTCGGGTTTGTCCAAATTGTTTTGAGATTTTTCTTTAATAATTTCTTTGAATTCACCTTTTTTGTCATTGTTTGCTTCATTATTACAACAAGCTGTTAATATATTTAAATCTAAATTATGTTTATCTGGTAATGAATTCTTGGTGCCCATTATATTATATTTAATTAAATATTTTTAAGATGAATTTAATGACGAAATTGCACTTATCGCCGATAATACAATTGGAATTAATGTTCCTAAAAATCCACCCTGTTTGTATATATTATTTTTCTCATTAAAATTGGATTTTTTGTGTTAACTAATGATAAAAGCGATCTTTTATGTCTTTGTAATACAAGCTTTTTAGCATTACTAATATTTATATTTCCATGAACTATGTTAACTATAATTTTAAGTAAATCATCAATAACAAATGAAGGAAAAGCTTGTAATATATTCATTCTTTTATTATTTGGAGCTTTTAACAAGGCTTTAAAATATGGTAAGCTACGTTCTAGTTTCATTTTTAATGACACATTTAGATAGGCAGTTTGTTTATAATTTAATTCAACTCTTATTTTTTATTGATTTTTTACTATTATTTGAAAGTTTTACATTAGGTCTAGCCTTTCTTTTCTTTGTATGTTTTTTCTTTATATTGTTTTTCTTTACATCTATTTTCTTTGTACCTTTCGTATCTGCTTTTTCGTGTTGAACTATTACTTTATTAAATGACATTTTAATTATTACCTGATTTCATTTTTGTTTATAAATCGTAACACCATTTTCATTGAAAATATCTGTTCTAATACGTAAATCATCAGGACATTGTTGAGTAAAATCAAAGAATAAATATCCATGGGATATCTTTGTCGCATCTTGGAACGAAAAAATTAAAAACCTTCTGTTGTTAGAATACGCTTGCCTTGCGAGAAAATCAATAATGGTTGCATCTCTAGGGTTTTTAAATATAACCAAGTATTGTACGTTCAGATTACGGTTTCGATGACTTCCACCTTGATGAAACAAATTTTGAGTTATAAAAATTACCGTTACTCCAATATGTCTACTGATTTTTGTATATTAATTATTAAAATCTTTTTCTTTATTTGCTTCCTGATATAAATCATCAATAATAATAACATCACCTTTACGCAATCTAGATGACCAATTTTTATCAAATCCCTTGATTATATTCATTTTTTATTTACAAAACTGATCTTGAGTCATACCATGCTCATCGTCAGCTCGCTTATTCTAAAAAAAATTTTCCTCATTTAAACAAAAAAATCAAAAATTCGCTTCATTTAAACAAAAAAAATTTTTTTAGCCCCCCGGGGTATGGGCACTACTCATATATTTAGAACTCGTAAATTCAAATTCGTAATAGAATGAAGTAAAACTACTACATTTTCTTTAGTTCTCATTCCTATTCCCCGTAAATCACTGTCCAAAGTAGTTGAACTTTCCGCTTCGTTGTAGTTCAACAAAGAAGATACTAAATCATTTATTAATTCAAATTTGTAATTATGCTTTTATTCATTATAATTAACTTCACGAATATAGAATATAATATTTCCACTTCCCATTATGTTATTGTTTGGTGAATTGGAATCGCGGTTAACATCCCAATGCTGACACCATTTTCGGCTTTTTATTAAATTAAAAAATAAAAATTATCAAAATGTATTTCATTTGGTATCTCATTATATTATCCGTTGTCTTTAAACAAACATAATTTAAACGACCATAATCTACAGAAACCTAAAATTCAAAATTCAGGACCAACAATTTTCTTTTTTTACTTTTTTATTGAAAATTTATTCAACTTATGGTCACTACAACCCTCACACCTAGGTAAAAGTTTTTATGACTCATACTTTTAAAACAACCAAATTTTTTTCTATCTCTCGTGTATGCCTTTTACTAAAAACTTTAAAAATTCAAAACAGATAAATTCTTATTCTTATTATTATTATTAATATTATTATTATTATTATTATTATTATTATTATAATAATAATTCTTACAAATTATTATAATTTTCACAATTTTAATAATATTATTATTCGTTAATATTATAATTTTCACGATTTATTAATATTATTTTTTTTCTCTCTAATTTAATAATATAATTCCCATAATATTATTATAATTTTTTAATATTATTGTTTTTATTATTTTTTTTCTCACAAATTTAATATCATTATTATCTTTTTCAGAATTTTGTTATTTTTATTTCTTCACAAAACTTATACCTTTAAAATTAAAACTTAATAAATTACAAAAGTTATTATCATCCAAAACTTTGAAAGAAAACATATATTAGGTCGTGTAAAAAGTTCCCGGGCTGCAGCAGCAAGTGAATTTACAAAGCACTTTGCATACGTGGAAGTTATAAGTTAATAAACTACTTTTACACAACCTACTATATTACGATTCCTTGAATAAAATGGTTGGTTAATCATGTTTTTGGTTTCATTGTCATTCTATATGTTGAAATTGTAATCCAAAACTGCCCGGGAACTTTTTACACAATCTAGTACTGATCAAATATCCACGAGACAGTTACAGATTCAAACTTTACATTCATAAATTGATGGATTTTTACCTGGTCTCAAATTATATACAGATGTATATGAAGAGTTTCTTCGAGATTCATCTTTATGGAGCAATATTATAAATGGAATATTATCCAGAGCGTAAATAAAATCCATCCATTTTGCCAAACAGAATTAAATTTTCTAAATTAAAAAGCATGATTCAAAATTTACTATTAGAATATTCAGTTGATGTATTTTTTAAACTACTAAAATTCCAGTATTTACAATCATAGAAAAGATATATAGTTTTAGTCGTGTCTTTGTTAATCATGCACTTTTCTTTGTTATTTGTAATGCATCTAACTTTTTAATCATACCCGTGTTTTATATATTTAGGGTTTAATTAATTTATAAGCTTTTTGGTTTAAATACATTCAATTCATTTACAGATAACATTTAACAAAATCATATAATGTCCGGCTAATAAAAATAACATTTATCAAAATAATATTTAGTAAATAATAGTTTTTATATATATTGACATTTTATTTCGAAATATAATAATAATATTTAGGCTAAACTTAAACAAATACTTAGATAATTTATGAATATCTGTTAGGAAAATAAGGTTATTTACGATTTATTTAGCAAATTATTAAATATTGGGAAAAACAGACATTTGAGGTTGATTTCAGTAATAATTATTTAGGGTTTAATTTATAAAATTTATTGGAGATCTATAAATATTGGTCAAAACATGGATATTTCAGGCAAAAGTTATCACTTTTGATAAAAATATGTTATTATTTAGGGTAAAACAATAGCATGATTTTTTAAGTATATTTTATTAAATTCATAGAAAATATAGGTAACTTTTTATTATTAAATTAGATTTATAGTCAATTTCCTATATTTTAAAAATAATACTAATGTTAGTTTATGAACAAGAAAAACAATATATTTTATGTAACTAGTATTCTTTGAAATGCAGATTATAAAAAAAGGTTCTGCTATAGATATATTTAGAGAAATTAAAATAAAAGAAGTAATAATTAATTTTATTAAACATCTGTGGTTAAAAACCATGATATTTGCTTAAACATTCTGTTGAGCGAATCAGCTATATCTTATGTAAATTTACAAGACATTTAATAAATTCTAAAGTAAAATTTATATTTTTGAAAAAATTATTATAAATTTCTTATCATCACCGTTTGTATAAAATAATATGCCAATGTGATAGAGGGCATCAATTCAAATACGAATGAATTGGACAATGAAACTCTTCTTAATATGGAAGAACAACGAGCATTCAAAGAAAGAGACAGTGACTTAGATAACGCATTTGCAGTTGATATGCCAACAAAGGAATTATCAACTGAAGAACTTTCAAAAATTATTAACATGGCCGACAAGCTTTCAGAACATATCATGGAAGTTGATTCAAATTTTGAACGCAGCATTCATGTTCGCCGAAACATTGGGAGTTAATTCGTTGCTACAAAAGATGGCTAGGGTAAAAATTCAGTTCGCTTATTCTTATTAGGTTTGAAAAAGATGGCGAGATTCGTGAAAACTACTTTTTGAATAATGCATTGAAGTTTTGAGATGACTTTTTGGTTGAAGGTGTCAACAAGTTTAATGAAAAATATTTTACCCATTTAGGTAGGGGTTGGAGAGTTTTAAAAATTAAATTATTGCACTAGAGAAAGGTTAGGTAAAAAAATTTTTTCGTATATTTTGAAAACAATATAAAATTATTTATTTAACATTAAGAAATGAAAAATAGTTGTAAAAATACCAAACCTATACGAATACATTAAAACCAACCCTATTCGTATTCCCAGAAATAGTGTACCAAACTTTGAGAAACACAAATAGGAGATAAAATAAATTAAAAATATCAAAAATACATTTTTTTCAAATCATGACGAATTTTGAACAGAATTTATTGAAATTTTTGACTATTTTATATTAAAAAAGTTTTCTTAAATTAATTGAAGTAAAATAAATAACTATTTAAAATTTAAATATATAAATCAAAAGTATTAATTGACATTTTTTAAATTTTCCTTTACAATTTAAAAATATTTTGAATCGAAATATTATTTAAACTTTAAAAATTTCGAATTATTTAAAATTTAAATTAATTGAATACATTAAAAAGTGTAATTAATACAAATTATAAATCAAGTTTATAAATGGTAACTATTGTAATTTTTTTTAAAAACTTTGCAAAATTATTATATTTTCCAAATTATTATAACTAATAATTTATATTATTAAATTTATTTTAAAATAAAAATACTAACTTTCAATGATTCTAAAATTTTATTTGAGTCATTTTTAGTTTTTTTCAGATTTTAATTTCATTTTCTAAAGGTTTTAATAATTATTTGTTTTTTTTGTGTAAGAAGTTAGTTTTACAGATTAGTAAATTAAATGTTAACTGATTTAGAATTTAATTTAATTGATATTATTTTTTAAAATATTTATATAACTTTAACACTTAAACTTTTTTCAATAAAATTTTAAATTCTAAAAAATTAAATAAATATAAAAATAATAATTCTCTTAATATTCAGAAAAAAACACAGAAGATTGATTTTATTTTCGAAAGGGAAATAAAAACTAAATATTTGAGATAAAAACATATTAAAGATCAAAAAGGTTTTTAAAAAATAAAAAATATTTTTTTAAAATTAAAAGTGAAAAAATATTTTAAAAAATAATATTTATTAACTTAAAATTTTTTAATAAACATTTTTAATTAAAAATTAAAATTAGTCGATGTAAAAGTTCAATATATGAAGTCTTAGAAATAAGTAATTTAAAGAGCAAAGAAACTTGCATAAAAGTGGTAAAACTATATAAGTTTTATGTAAAATTATAATTGCTAAAAAATATTGTTATAATTGCTGATAATTTTAATTTTTAAATATTAATTTAATTCAACTAAATTCATATTCTGAAAATTTAATAATTGAAAATTTACTACTGATAACATTTTACATAATTTTCATAAATTAATATTTTGGATATAATGCTTTTATTTATTTGTATGATAATTAAATGTTATAATTTTTCTTTACATTCCTCTCCATTTAAAAAAGCAAGACATAAACGTCATTTCAACTTTCATAAATCTTTCAGTAAAATAAAGACTCTTTTCATTATGGATTTTCCTTCAATTTCCTTTATTGTCATTTCTTTTTATTATAATTTTTATGTTTAATACCAATTTTAAGCACTGACATTTAAGCATAATAATTAAATTAATAATAAAAATAAACTAATATAAGGAAAACCACATCAAATGAAGTCTCTAGTTGTAACCAAATAATTGATAATTTAAGTATATTTATAAATAGAAAATTTTACTTTACAGACAAATGTCAAATTTTATGTATAATATATTTTATAATATTTTATTGAATAAAACTGCTTACATAAATAAAGAGTATATATTAATATAATTATTATTAATTTAATTTCATACATGTAAAATGTAATTTTAGTACTTTGTCTTTAAAAATAGAACAATAATTTTGCATTTAAAATAATATTAATGTTACGGTACAATCTTTGTATTACTTTTTCAATAATCCGTAAATTCCAACAATCGCCTTTCTTTTGCAAGTGAATATACTGAATATTATTCTAAAATTGTTCTTTAAAAAGGGTTTGGTTCGTTATTTATGCACGACAACTACTGTTTGTGTTGGGTTAAGCCATGACCACCGTATTGAATCAACACTTAATCTTTCAATCATTCATGAAGTATTCCCTACCAACTTTATTTTCAAATCATGACGAAACTTTGAACAGATTTTATTGAAAATTTGACTTTTTTATATTAAAAAAGTTTTCTCAAATTTTTTGAAGTAAAATAAATAACTATTTAAAATTTAAATATATTAAATATATTTAAAAGTATTAATTGACATTTTTAAAATTGTCCTTTAAAATTTAAAAATATTTTGAAACGAAATATTATTTAAACTTTAAAAATTTCCAAAATATTTGAAATGTAAACTAAGTGTAAATAATACAAATTATAAATCAAGTTTATAAATGGTAATTATAGTATTTATTTGAAAAACTTTTAAACATTATTATATTTTCAAAATTATTATAATTAATAAATTATATTATTTAATTTATTTTAAAATAAAAATACTAAACTTTCAATAATGCTTAATTTTTTATTAAGTCATTTTTAATTTATTTTCCGAATTTAATTTCATTTTCTAAAGGTTTTAATAATTATTTGTTTTTTTTGTGTAAGAAAGTTACTTTTTCAGATTAGTAAATTAAATATAAATGATTCAACATTTAAATTTAATTGATATTAACTTTTAAAATTTTTCGTTAACTTTAACACTTAAACTTTTTTCATTAAAATTTAAAATTTTAAAAAATTAAATAAATATAAAAATAATAATTCTCCTAATATTCAGAAAAAAACAAAGAGGATTGATTTTATTTTCGAAAGCCAAATGAAAACTAAATATTTGAGATAAAAACATATTGAAGATCAAAAAGGTTTTTAAAAAATACAAAAATATATATTTTTTTAAATTAAAAGTGAAAAAATATTTTAAAAAATAATATTTACTAACCTTGAATTTTTTTATTAGGATAAACATTAAAATTAGTCGATGTAAAAGTTCCATATATAAAGTCTTAGAAATAAATAATTGGAAGAGCAAAGAAATTTGCAAAAAATTATTAAAACTATATAAGTTTTATGTAAAATTATAATTGCTAAGAAATATTATTTCTAAAATTTTAAAATAAAAAAATAAAATTTTAGAATAAATAAATTTTATAAAATATTATTTATAAAATTTTAAAATAAAAAATAATATTTTCGAATAAATAAATTTTCGAAATTTAACTAAACTAATTTGTTTAAATAACTTTTTAATAACATAAATATCTTTAATGATTTCTAACAATAAAGAAAATAACGATAACGTGAAAAATGAAGATTCTAAAGAAGAAGTATATGAGGAAAGAGATTGTCCCGATGGTGGGTGGGGATGGGCAGTGTTGGTCGCTGCACTTATAATAAGAATGATCCTTAGTGGATTGGTAGTTTCATTTGGCTTGTTCATTACACCTTTAGTTGTAGAATATAAGACTTCCCAAAGCACCATTAGTTGGATTGCATCATTACTGTCAGCTTCTGCACTTGCGGCCGCCCCATTAGCTACGTTGATGTCCATTAAATTAAGTGACAGAGCTATTGTGATGATTGGATCGGCAATTTCTTGTGTTGCGTTTACAGCTCCATTCTTTTATTCTCCCCTTTGGTTTATGTTCATGTCCTCAATTCTGACTGGAGTCGGAATGGCAATAGCAATGATGAATACAACAATTTTTTTAACCAAATATTTCGATCAAAAGCTCTCTATAGTAAATGGAATCTTTACCAGTGGAACAGGAATTGCTTCATTCGTTATTACACCGATTTTCGACAAATTAATAACTTTATATGGTTTTAGACTGTCAATGTTGATTTATGGATGTATGTTCTTTTTTTGTGGACTATGTGCAATAGTATTTAAAGAATTGCCAAAAAAGACAAAAGTCGTTGACAATGATAATGCCAAGATGGAAAACCATGTCGAGAAAAATACAGTGGTAATCAATATTGATGGCCATAAAGAACCTACAAAACCCACTAATATTCACAATTTCTTGTCTGCTACTAACATTGCTAATAATTACAATTCTGATATAGAAATAACTGATAAAAGACTTTTTACATCCTTGCAACACATTCAAAACCAAGAAGATAACTTTGAAAGAAAAATAGTTGGAAACCTCCTTACTAACATGTCAGTTTCGACTCTTCTTGGAATGAGTATCGGCAATAATCTCAACGAAAAGAAAGAAAACGAAATCAAAAATAATGCAGGCAATGAGAAACAAAAGCCACTTTGGAAAAATTATGTTTTCATTTTATTTGTCATATCCAACTTTCTCACAAATCTTGGCCATGATACAATTTTTATGTATGCCAAACAAAGAGCAGTTGACATGAAAGTCACAGAATCTAAGGCCGCCTTCCTATTAATTGCAGTCGGAATAGGAAGCACAATCGGTCGGTTATTATTTGGATATCTCGGATCAAGGAAAGAAATTAAAACATATGTTCTATATTTTGTTTCTCTAATAATGGTTGGTGGGTTTTTGATTTTTAGTCGATTTGCTCTCTCATATCCTCTGATGTTGGTGTACACATCCGGATTCGGCTTATTCATTGGCTCATACGTAACATTGACATCAGTCGTACTGTTAGATATTGTGGGTTTGCAAAATTTTACTAAAGGCCTTGGCTTGACATTTTTTGTGCAATCAATAGGACTTCTGATTTGCTCTCCAATGTCAGGAGCGATTTATGATGCCACTAAGACATTTCATTGGTCATTCATAAACAGCGGAGTTTTGATCCTTTCAAGTGGTCTAATGTTACTATTAGGTTACACATCAAAATCTTTCAGAGAAAGTCAGAAGAATTAAAAAAAATTTTATCCTAATTGGTAAATTTGAGTATTATTTATTTTGCTATTTTATATTTATTTATTTTATTGTATATTAAAACCTACATTATTAATTATATATAGGATTATATAATATGGATTATATAATATATTTTTTCTATCCAATCAAATTTTAACATTACCTGAAAAGAATCCGAAGACAGGTTCTAATTAAAAATGAGTTAATGATTAAAACAAAATAATTTTTTTGAAATTAAATTTTTCGCGATATTATTTTCGAATATTTAAAATAAAACATTTATGAAATTAAAATGAAAGAATGTTTTAATTATTTCAAAACGAAAAATTAATAATACTATTTTTAAAACCTAAATATTATTTAGACAATAAACTCTCAAAAATTCCTAGGAAATAATATTAATCAAATAAAATATCATTCAACTAAATTTAGTGTTTCTATTTGATCCTTTAGCCGGTCCATGCTCTCTCGAGTATTCCCGAGTTAAAAATCCCGAATTAATCCCCGATGACCCGGACGCTGGCGAGCTAATTCAGAGACAAAAAGTTCAGAATCAGTCCGGCAGTACTGGGATCGAAGCAGGAAAATCTCCAAATTTAAGTCATGCTATGTCGACCTTCTCTCTTTTTTGGTCATCTGGTTCAAACCAATTTTTAAACAAACCTTCTTTGGTGGTTGTAATAAATTTTGATTACGAATCGGTTTAAATTTCTATAGATGATTTTGACGATATTACAGAAAATCCGAAATCTCCAAATGATTTACTTTCAAATGTCCCCCAATGGCATTCAGATTACACAGTGTTGGCGATGAAACGACGTTGTCGATTGTCAAGCACAGAGAAAAGTAAAACCTACGGAAAATCCTCGATCAGAATGCTGTGCTATTCAATGAAAAAAGAAATAATGGCTCGATCATTCTATGGATGTAATGAAGGATATCATATAGTGATATTGATAACTTCGTTTAGGGCTCGCTTATAGTAGACACATGAAAACAATTCGCAATCATCTCAGTCAACTGGTACTACCCGTGGACCTGGGAACTATAAGTAGTAAAGAATTAATTAAAGGATTGACAAAAGAAAAATGGACTTCCGTACTTAAATTAAGCAATCAGGTACACTTTTTTGTAATAATAAATTGTTTGATGTTCATAACCTAGCCAATATCAAGATGATTTCATATTGAATCTGGAATTCTGTGCTTTATTTTAATTAAGTCTCTAATTAAGTCTTTAACCGACTTTGTCAAAACTTCTCTATTGGAAGAAAAAAGTTTGTTTATCCTTCTCATCTATGACATTTTATAAAAGAGTTGACAGTTAAAACATAATTACAGAAAAACTCTTATGTCATTACATTTTAACCAGTGGTTCCAAAGTGGTTGGTACTGCCTCCTCTAGTGGGTGCTGAAACTTTCTATTGGCGGTAATTATTGTTTAAATGTTAATATTAAAACGACATCTTTTTATCCTATTCGAAACATCGCAATCAAGTAACAAAATTTTCCAATCATCTTTATATGAAGCACTCCACCAAAATTCAATCAGTTAAATTAATGATCGTTCGAGTTTATTTTTATCTCCTCAAATCTGGACCATTTCAATTTAAATCCGAAAACGTTGGAATTTATTCTGAAGTAATACAAAATTATCATATCAAATACTCAATGACCAACCGACAAACAAAAGAACACAATCATCGATTGTTCCAATCCTTTTTCCTAATGTATTTGCAATATATGTTTCGTGCAAATTTTGTGTTCCCATTATTATTATTATTTGGCGCATCTGAATCAAAATTAATTAAGGTAAAAATAAAATATACACAACATGTCTACTTTTAATACTATAGGTTTGGTTTTAGATTGAGACAAAGTCAAAAATCTGCCATGTATAAGAATGATGCAAAGCAATTTCAAGAAAGCTAACATACAGCCAAGAGTCATTCTGCCTTATTTACCACCGATTATGCCTCGGATAGTCAGATCAGATGTCAGCAATAATCGAAAGAATAAAACACGCCTTCTCAATCAAATATCATCGGATGAAAATTTATTGTCATCAAAAGAATCACAAGAAGATTTTCAAGATGGATTCAATGTTTTGAATATCCGGTCAATCTTGCACGCATATAGTTTTGAATGTGAATCAAAGTAAAAAGATTTCAGGCAAGTACCACTGTTAATTCTTCCAAAAAGACATCAAATAAAAATAAGTCTAAAAAATAATCAAAATGGAAATGATTTTTCATCGGTCAGTAAAACAAAATATCTAACTATTCAACATCTTCTTCAGTTTCGTTGGGAGTGATTGGCCATGATAGGGATTGACAGAAATCTTGATTTTGGTTTTGATATTTAATTTATCAACATTTTAATAGGGGCAATATTTTTTAATTTACCACTTACATACACTTTATATTATTTATATAAAAATTTATTACAATAAATTCTTAAACAATATAATGAAATTTTATATGACATTTTTAAAAGATAAAAGAAAGAATTGGAAAAAATGGAAAGAGTAAGATTATATTTAAAATTAATAATTTATGCTTGTGAGATAATATTTTGAATTAAATAAATTTAAAATTCTAAAATAAATTAATTAATAGTATCTTGTGTGGAATGATTTTGGAATGTTAAAAATCTGCTAAGCGCAGGGACGTATCCGGGGGCTGGTATTGGGGTAATTATTATAAATTCCTTAACAATTTAATAAAATTTTATCTGACATTTTTAAAAGATAAAAGAACGAATAGAAAAAATGGAAAGAGTAAGATTATATGACAAACTCGGGATGCTGTTCGGCGACCAGAGCCGCGGCTTCTTCGAGCATCTGCGCTGCGTTGTTTAACAATGTTAATCCTTCGGCTCGGCGTCGCTCACGATGGCGGCGATTCTTGCTTGGGTGATGTTTCTTACTGGTCCTGGGTGTTAGCTGGACTAACTTGAGGTGTTTCAGGGAGATGGTTTGCCGGGATCAGATTTAATTTCACCGCCAGATCACGACCCGCTAGCCATTTTGTCAGCTCCACTTCGGTGAACGAAGCTACCAGGACGGCGCTTTGATCATTAATGATAATCCGTTGGGCGCGATTTTCCGCAATTAAATCTTCTCGGCATCTAGACAGCCGATGTATTTTGTCTTGCAGGATCTTTACCGTTTCGGGAGCGAACCACGTGCCGAGTTTGCGTTCGTGCTCCGAAAAGAGTTTATTGTATCTTTGTTGACATAGAAGATGAGTGTCATTCTGGATGCTGCGCTGAGCGGCTATGTTTACTTTAGATTTCGGTAATTTAGGGATGTGATAATTTGGATTCATTGACGATTTTTCTTGGCCGTGGATGAGAACGAGATTTTTAACGTTTTTGGAACGAAGAAACTAAACGAATAAAATTTTTCTTATCGTGAATTTTATAATCATAAATTAAATATAATAAAAATAATAATTGACAAACAGACAAAATTTTAATCTCATTCATCATCAATCCCTCCGTTAGTATCGGTCGTCGTAGTATTGTTAAATGTCGGCATTTGCGGTATATCTAATGATGGTCAGACTTTTGTGGAAAAAATGAAAAAATAATTTAAATACTGATGCTCCGGTCATTGTTCGACTTGCAATTAATTTTCAAACCCATATTCGTTCATTACGGTCTTATTAAACATCATTTATCCGATCTGATTTCAGAGAACTTGAATTCTAATGATACAATTACTGGTTCTTATACTTAACCCTAGTCGTTCCCGTTACTCTAAAAATTTGACAGGTTTTGCAAAATATAAATATTCCTACTTAAACATTCATTTGAATGTTGTTCCCCTAGCTATATCGATCTTCCCGAATATTAATTTTTACCGTTCCGACCAACATTGAAATGGCCGCCACGGTGAAGTACGACGGAGTCCTACCCCGCGATCAGTGTAACGAGACCTGACCGGACTAGGCAGACACCGAAGAATGGTTGGCGACAAAGCAGCACATCAACATTCCTCAAAATTAACCGAGGAAATTGAATCCTGCCAAGCCATCTTCCACGAAATTAATGTATATATATATATATATATATATATATATAATTTAAATTAGGGGGACCTGTCGCAGATACTAAAAAGTATCGCGGCCATCCATGAAAAAAAATTAATCAAAACTTCATGGCATTACAAATTATATTTATCATAACAATCAACAAAACTACTTACAACTAAAGTGCATAAAATTTCAAATTTCAAAATTTTCAGAAGTTTTTAAAGGTTAAATATTATGAAAATAGCTGTTATATTTATACTGTTTTCGTGCGTGTGTGCGACCAATCAGCTAATTTCGAATCTTTTTTGGCCATTTTTTCGGACTTTTAATGTAGCCTCTTCCGCCAGTGTATTTTCTAAACTTTATTTTGCAAGGTTATAAGCGGTTTTGTATTTTTACTTTATTTTTCTATGTATATTGCGTGCGAAATTTATTAATTTATTGTTTTAATTAATTATGTTATTTTTTATTTTGTTTTATTTAATGTTTTTATTATATTTTTGATTTCTGTTTGCGGTGCGTGCTTGTGTTATAACAGCCACTTCTATAATTTTTCAACATGACTTTACATAGTCATTTTATTTTGTTTTAATGATGGCTTATAGCCCAACACAACAATTTTAAATATGAGAGAAGCATTTCTCAGAAGGTTTCAGGAGTTTAACAACAGCAGAACGACCTTAGCATTCGTCAAAAATCCTCTTAATGCTACAATAACTGAGTTGAAATTTTCTCCTTCTGGCATTGAAATACAACTGCGGGATTTAAAAAACAAGGAAATATGGAGCTCTAAATTTCAACGTCTTTGTATTGATTTGGAAATATTGGAGAAGAACAAATGTGATCTTAGTTCACAACACAAATTGTCTGCTTTGAAAGACCTGGAGAATGAAGTCCTGATTATTTTCAACGTCTGGAATAGTATACCTGACTCTTAGGATCATCTGAAAAAACGTGCGTTTGCTGTTCTATCCCTTTTTGGTTCTACATATTCATGCTAACAATCCTTTTCAAGCATGAACTTTATCAAGAGTAAACTTAGAAGTCGTCTCATTGATGAGTACCTGGAATCATGCCTTAAATTAAAATAAACAACATATAAACTTGACTTACTGAAACTTTCCAAGAAGATGCAAGGACATTTTTCGCACTAAGTGTTTGTCAAACATTGTCATGATTTAAATTTATGGATAGTTTACTTTTATGTTATTTTTTATCAACGAATAAATCTTTATTAAATTTGAAATCATGTTTTGATCAGTGTACCCGTAAATTAATCAAGGTATAAAATTATAATAAAGGTTTGCTAAATTAAAAAAGAGATTTGGCTCTTAGAATTTTTTTGAATCGTTGTAATGTATATATTTTGCTCTTTGGCCAATGAGTTTGTCGACCACTGTCCTAGTCTATTCCATAATTAATAAGCTACGTATAAATGTGAGATCTCCAATTAGGAAGGTTGGGTCCAATAAAATATACAGTACTGGAAGATTCGCACCTATTTTGGATGTGATGATAAACTAAATGTGCAAAATTGGTAATAAAAATATACTTTTGGTAAAATTACATAAATAGGTATAATTATTTAGTTCACTCTTAATGCGACTGGTGTATCATTAACATCGGAGCGAAGTTAAGAGGATAGGAGGGGAATTTAGGCTTTATTTTTCCAGAGTTTACAAGTATTTACCCATTCAGTACATAATTAGTGTTAAGGGATTTTCAAGAACCCAATCGAAGTCCTCTGGATTCATTCTCTATTCATGCGAGCTCTACATGATCACTCACGACCGGATGCTATTCATTGCAATCGCAACGTGTTGATGAACAACAAATGGTAATGATTAGAACTAGTTATCCGATAGCACTAAAATTGTATTACATTATTTATTCATCAAGCATTGGTATAAATTATGCAATTTCTATGATATTTTATTAACCTCGTGCATAATTTTCTCTATAGACCTGGTATCTCAATGCTATTTATTCATATACGATATTACCTTGTTTGATGATGATATTGAAAAAAGTCGGTTATCACAAGTGATGAAAGGAATTTGGACAAAAATATAAGTCTTTGCTGCAAAGAATGTATTATATTAAATAAGAAAATTTGAAACGTTTTTTTTGAGCAAATGATTATTTTGTCATTTATTTCGCTGTTTGACAATGAGGAATTTAATCCAAAAAATCCCTCAAGTGATAATCAATTATAGTAATTTAAAATTACCGTAATTAAATTAAGACAAAACTTAGTTATTAAAAACAGTTATGATATTGCATGAAAAATCAAAGACCGAATATTAATAGGTTTTATTGTACATTGTGTAATCCAATAGAATTTTATAAGATGGACTTAGGTGTCCAAAACTGACGACCACAATGAAAATGTCCACATAGTTACGATTTAAAGATGTTGGAAAAATCTGCACGAGATGCATCATAAAAATGATCTAAATTAGTAAATGGATGTGGACCCACTAACTCAGACCCCCTGGAAAATATCTAGGCTGAATCGAAATTTTATGTAGGTCGCGAAAACATATTCCCTAGTGAGCCAATCAATAATAACTAGGTCATCTCAATTTTTCTAAGTATTTGAAAACATTACCAAATTTCTGAAAAAACTTATGTAGGTCAACTAAAATTTGTTCCAAGTATTTTAAAATATAGAAAAAATTTATGTAGGTCAACTCAAATTTGCAAAATTTTTCAAAGTTTTTAAAACAGCCAAATTTTTATAAAAAATTTATGTAATTAATCCAAATTTTTACAAGGAAATACATTTTATACATTGAGGAAAATAATAAATTTATAGGATATTTTGGAGTTTCAATTATTTTTTGCGGATTTTATAAGCAAATAAACTTCACATTGTCAATGAGATATTATTATGTTTCAAAATTCCCATGGGAAAAATATCCCAAAATTTAAAATGCCTAAAAAATAATTCCCAACTAATAATATCACAAATTTTCAATGATTTTTGAATAATTTTCAAAACATACAAATTTTTATAAAAAATTATTCAAAAACTCTTGAACATGATTTGAATCGACAATGAAAATATCCATACATATTTGTTTAATATTCTTGTAATTGTTAGGTTTAATATTACAATTTGTAATTATCAAAACCGAAATTAATTTAAGTTTGTAAATTAAATTTGAATATTTTCTTATATTTTAACCAATAATATTCTTTCATTTAAAATATTCTCAAAGGCAATAATAAAAATAGACGCACATTTCAATAATTATTTATAAATGGCAAAAATAAAATATTTTATCAACCTGTTAGATGGCCTAACAGATAAACTGATGAAGTTATTAATAATAGTAAAAGGTATTTGACCATTTAAAAATTAGAGACAACAGAACAAAATAAAACATTATTAAAGGGAGAATTTAATGTATTATTTGATGATGAAATTAAACGGTTTCGAATTATCATAGGTTTAATGTACATGAAACATGTTCAAACGTATGTTGAGGTCTGTAAATTAAAATTAAAAATTTAAATAAAATTTAGGATAATAATTCAAATGGAAAGTAAGCGAAGAAAAAAGGCAAATAAAAGCGGGATCGTGCACAGAATTAATAGTAAATGAAAGTGCGATGGAAACAGTATTAGAAAATGCAAAAAGCAATTACGAAAGGCGAGAATCCGGAAATCCGAGAAAAATCAATAAATGGAAAAATCATCGAAATCGAATGGGAAAAACGGGACAGTTATAGATTAGCTAATGGTCAACAAGATGACGGTTAGGGATTTATCAGAAAAGGGTTAGAAAGGGTTGAAAAACATTCAAATGTATGAAAACAGAAAACGTTAATTAATTAATTAATTGGCTAATGGAAAACCCGAGCTAATGGGAAACCCGAGCCAATGGAGAACCCGAGAGATGAAGGAAACCCGAGCTGGGTAAACAAGAAGAAAGGCAAACAAAAGGAAGATTTGGGCCCATTAGCTTGACATAATGATTAATGGGAAAAGAGTAAGGAGAAGATAGCGCGCGTAGGAAGACCGGTAGGGCCATTAATTATCTAGATTCGTTGGACCATTATGGATGACAGCCGAAGCAAACACGTAGGAGAAAATGTCAAACGAAAGATTGGCTCGGCAATAACCATTTGTCATCTTGATTTCGAGGAGTATATAAGCAAAGGGAAAATCAGAGAAAATCGGCATTCTGCCTCAGCTAGGGTTCGAAGAATCAGACGATAAGAAAAGGGATAAGCGAATTAGGGAAGTAGGGAAAAGAAGAAATAGAATTAAGAATACGGAAAGGCGAAAAGGGATCAAACCAAACAGAAACCGAGGAAAACGAGAGTCAACAGAACTAAAGGATCAAAAGGTGAATATTGTTTGTTTGCAAAGCATCAACGCCGAGCAGAGAATCGTATAAACTTTGATTGGTTATTGGAGCGTGATAATAAATTGTAAACCTGTTGTTTCAATATACGTTGGGTCGTTCATTGTTTTAATTTAAAGAACACCAGGAGTCAGAGAGAACCGACTTGAAATAATCCAAAACCCAACACGTATATTGTTGGATTTGATTTTCCTATTCCTTATTCTCTTGATTCCACTCAAGAAATTCTTTTAATGTTTCATCATTACTTTGTAAAAAGTGAGATAGTTGTCTTAAATATAATTTATATATTCGTTCCTTTTGTTCATTACTACCATCATCTACAAAACGTTACTTTTCATAAATAATATAAGTCCCCCATATTAAGTATCGTTTGGTTAAATGAGTCCCAACTTGAGCAATAGCAACTTCAAAACATTGTCTAATTTCTTCTTTATCAGTTAAATATCTTAACATAAATTGACAATATTCAAACCATATATCGACACTTCTGTAATCTTCAATTGCACGAATGAATAGAGCACGTATAAAATCTTTGTCTGAATTAATAGACTTTTCATCATTAATCCAATCAATCCACCTTTCAGGGGACAATGGATAATAAATATGCATAGTTTCTCTTGATTCGCTTGCTTCAATCATCTTTTCTGAATGTTTTAGTGCATTAATTAACTTCCAATGAGAATCATAATCAAGAGCATTTTTTAAAACATTTTCTCTATACATATCAATTTTCATAATTTCCACTGAAAAATTTTCTGATTCCGAATCACTACTAGATAAATCATCATTGATCATGTGAAACATTTTTAAAATATGTTTTCTTTATAAGAATAATTCGTTTTATTGTTAGCAATTTAATTTATTAAAAATAATTCAAACTACAAATCCTATAACGTTGACCACAATTCAAACCCAATTTTAAATTTACAATTGCGCCAAAAAAACTAATACACACTAACTCGAATAACCAACATACAAACTAAAAGTAGATTTTACATAAAAAAATAAAATGAACTTTTATTTCAAGGTTCAACATATATGTTGTTTTGAATTTAAGATAAAATTAAAGATTTATTAATTATTACATGTACAATTTTAATGTTTACAATTTTAATTCATTATACTTTTAACAATATAATTAATACAGTTTTGAAAACTATTGCATTCATGTTTATCTACAGTTTTAGTAACTTTTATCGAATCACCAATTATTGGATCCTCATTATTTTCTTTTATTTCATTTTCAACCCTTATTTTGACGAATCATTGTTATCTTCTTTAGATCCATTGACGTATTCTTGTTGTTTTGATGATCCATTTGAAGTTTTTATTTTATAATGTTTTGAGCCATATATACATATATATATATATATATATATATATATATATACGTTATTTATCCAATATGACTTTTTGTAAACAATGATTTACATTATATTAATTAAAGTAATATTAATTAAGGTAATATTAACTAAAAATTATAAAGTTCTAGTAAAGAAACTTTATTTTTTGTCCAAACTATTACAAAAACACATTTTTCGACACTCAAAAAGTAATACATGAATTATTTCTAGCTTCTATAGATTCAGCAAACATTTGCAACTGTCATACCCACAAGTATCCCATATATAATTGTTACTAAAATCACAATTTTCAGCATTCTCGGTGCAAAATTAAATCGTAGAATGATCCATATGAATTAGTTCCTTAATTTCTATTCTTCATATTTCATAAATTTTTATCGCCATAACCTCTGGAGCACAATACTTGATAGAGTTGTTTAAATTAGAATATAAATTTTCAAGTTAATAAATCTTTTATTATATTTTCTAAACCAAATTAATAAATTAAAATTAACAAAATATTACCATTTAGTTTAATCATTAATCAATAAATAATCAAGTACGAGTTCATTACTTATACTATTAGAAATTTATAAAGATCCAATCAAATCCTTTACATCGTTTATAATCCCTTCAATAATTGTTTAAGAATCTAAACATTTATCCCAAGTACAACTATTTTACCACTTGAGAAAATGTTTACACACTTTATTTTAATATCAAACCTTGATAAATTATTCAAATTAATAGATTGTCCAACAGTTGTATTAAAAAAGTTGTCAAAACTAAAGTTGTACCAAAAACAAGTTATTCTCGATTTAAAAAACGTGTTACTGAAAATATTCTCACTTTGAATCTAATTTCAAAAGCCTGAAACACAATAAAAAGATTAAACTAATCAAAGCAGATAAAAGTCATCGAAGTTTTTCATTTTTCCATGCATTGTTAAAGACTTCCAGTATAAAAAGAATGACTATTTTACATTCATTTCCAAATTTAGTCGTTGATGATTTACTAAATATTATGCTAAAACTAGTCAAAGTCAAGATTAAAATTAATGAATCCATAAAGATTATATTAAATAAACACAAGAAATCATTATTATCATTAGTTAACAATAAAAGTAGAAAAAAAATGATAAACATTTTTATATAAATAACAAATAATACTGCATTAATACTGTTGACATAATCATTATTAAGCGAAACTGTTTTATTAAGCGCACCAAAATAATTATTGAACAATAATACTCTAAAATCACTTTTCAGCGTGAGTGCTAACCCTTCATTACTTAAATTTAATCTTTATTTCAAATTTTCTCTTTCTAATGAAGAAGATTTAAACAAACTCAAAAGACAAAGAAGTGCAGTAGAAAGGTTGATGAATTTGATGTAGTTCTATTCGTGTTAATAAAATCGGAACTCGGTATTAGTAAATGAATTTGTTAGTGCATATTCGTTGGATAAAATACTATATTTGCGTAATAATCAAGCCATAATCGTCAACACTCTATCATCTCATCTCAGTGGAGAGTATTGTATTTATATGTTTATGACACCTCACAAGATATATGTGTTATCCTTTGAGTTTCTATGATTTCAAATCTGCAAACAATGAATAAACCTATTGTATATAATAAAACAATGTTTCAAAATCCAATTACTCAACATTGTTTGACGTGGTTAATATACAAAAAATTTGATGAATAATAAATTATTAATTTTTATTTTATTGATTAATTTAATGACCAATATGTGTGTATGTGTGTTTGAGTTTATATTTGGTTTTATTCGATATCGATTTATTTCTATATTAAAAAAACATGCATACATGACTATGAATTTAAGTCAACTATGTATGTTTAAAAATCAGAATTACTTATTGATTTAATTCTACATTACGAATACACGATTAATATGCATGTTTAAATACACACAGATTAGATTGACTTTATAATCATTGAAAACTAAATTTTTATCACAATTAATTTTCATTTTTAAAATCAAAATTTTTACAATCCGAAAATTCAAAATGTCTCAATTAAGCAAAAGTATTGTTTCATCTGAAAATGGTTAATTTTATTTTATTTATTATTATTAATAATATTTTTATTTAGAATCAGATCAATTAGATTCATAATTATGCCCAACAAATATTGGAAATGCTCCATCGAGTAATTTATTATTTATTATTTTCAATTTAATATTATAATTTAGCTTATTTTTTCAATATCTTGAAAGAATAAATGGTAAGTTGTTTTGTTTTATTTATCTCTTTTAAATATATATATTTTAAGAAAATGATGATCAAATAAATGCCTCGGTGAATAATTATACACCCATACCTATTTGGGATGTTTCGGAAATTATTACTTTAGACAATTCGAATTCTGATAATGATGATGTGAAATATAAGCATTATTTATTTTTAATATTTTAAAACTTTTTATTAATAATAATAAGGATAATGATGGTAAGTATTATTAATAATGATAATAAAATTTGATAATAATAATATTAATTAAAATAATAATAATAATAATATTAATAATGATATTAAAACATGTTAATAATAATGATGATAAAAATGTTGATAATAATAATAATAATGATAATAATAAAAATGTTAATAATAATAATAAAAATACTGATTTCAAAAAATAAACTTTGAAGGAAAAAAATGTTTTATTCAATTTTGTGTTCAAAAATATGTTGTTAAATGTCGGTTGTTTTAATAATTGTAAATTCCTTTTCAACTGTGAGAATTAGAAAATGAAATTATTTACTGTTTATTTTTAATAATCGTAAACTATGATTAGTATTGATGTAGGTTGTGACAACTTTTAACAAGAATGATGATGTCACTTCAGGTCAAACTAAATACATATAATTATTGATTCACCTTACACTTTGCTAAATTTGTACTTAATATATTCAATTTGTTCAACAAACCTCATACTTATAATTAAACTTTTTATTAATATTAATAATATTAATAAGATGTGGCTATGTGTTGTAAAACTCAAACACGTACAACACTTTACACATTACCACAAAATAAATATTTAGATTTTCAAAATTATTCAAAGACAATCACACTACCCTACGTAATTAGTTCAGATTTTGAATAGGTTTTACCAAAAGATGTAAAACATCAAATTCATATGCCTGTATCAGTAGGTCTTATTAATAAATAATTTTACAAATGTAAATTCATATGGTGTCCTGGAGGTGGCACATCCGTCTACTCAAGTATTATCATTTAAATCTTCACTTTTTCCACTTTTTTTGTGGAGAAAATCTATTATTTCAGGTAATAAATCACGAAATTGTTCAGAAATTTACCTCTGCTTAAATATTTTAGATTGTTATGTTGTAATAATTCAGATTGGTTGCAGTGAGAAGAGACCGTTTGTATTTATGAAAATATGAGGTGACATATTTTTCAAGAAAATATAGTGCAGTCGACACTCATTTTAAATTTGAAATTTAATTGAGGAATTAATTAAACTTGAAGTTAAATCGTTAAATGAGGAAGTCAGGCTATCTTCTTTTCCTTTAGTTCTTTAGATATTAGGAAAATTACAGATAACCTAATTAACAACTACGTTCGTTGTGACTGTTGCTGGTGTACTGGGTGTAATTAATTTGTTTAAATCTGTGCAAAGCTTATTCAAACCTATTTCCCTCTATCAAAATACCTTCTTTTCCTAGGGTCTATGCTGTCTCACCCAGACGCCCCACAATTTTAATCCTACCGCCCTTATTTTATGGAAAATTCCTTGTTTCATACAAACGTTAGCCTATGGTAAATTGAAATGAATGCATTATTATAATGTCATTTTTTAGTCAAACAACTCATATTTGCTTTCCTATGGTCGCCACAGTTACCACCATTCGTAAATCTCTATATTATACTCTCACAGATCTATGCCAAAATGTATCGTTTTAGTTTAATTTTCCACCACGATGATTATCAAATAATGTACGTGATTTAACCCTACTTTATACTTTCGTTGACCTAAATTTCTATCACTAGTCGTACCCTTGAAAATATAAAAATTGGCAGGAGTTAAATTAAAAATTCAATTTTCCTACTTAAACATTTACATAAATGTTATCCCCTTAATTATGGCGATCTTCCCGCAGTTTACCCTCTTACCGCTCCGACCAACATTGAAAATGGCCGCCACGGTGAATTACGACGGTGTTCTACCCCGTGATCAGTGCAACAAGGCCTGACCAGACTAAGCAGACACCGAAGGGTGGATTGTGACAAAGCAACACGTCAACGTCCTGCCAATTTAAGGGCCGGAATTGAATGTTGCCATGCCATGCTCCACAACTAACATGCATATAAAATGAATATAAATAAGTTAGGGGGAACCTGCCAAGCGATGCCAAAAGACATCGCGGCCATCCAGAATAAGTTAAATTAAACAAAACATTAACTTAGAAAAATATATTTCTACAAAAAAGAACAATACTTACGATCGACAAGTTTGTCAGTCAAGCATCCAAATTTCAAAAATTGTCTGTCAACAAAATGTCTACCAATGTCTAAAAATTTTGTGTCAACAAAATGTCTAACAGTCTAACAAAATTTGTCTATCAACAAAAATTGTCTAAAAATTATGAAAATGACTGCTGTATATATAGCGTTTTCATGCCTGGGTGCGACCAATCCGAGTATTTTGAGCCTTTTTCGGCTATTTTCGAGGGGTTTTATTGCACTATTTTTATTTTAAATATTTTATTTTTCTCCTTATTTTTCTCTATTTTTTGATATTATTTTCTCAATATTTCGTAAATTTTTATTTTTTATTATTTAACCATTCTTTATGATTGTTTCTCTTTTTACCCTTTGATATTTAAATTTTTGGTCGCCGCTTCCGCCTATGTATTTTCTAAACCTTCTTTTGCAAGGTTTTGGCGGTTTTATATTTTTTGTTTTGTGTTTCTTTCTGCATCTGTAGGCTTTTCAATGATTTTAATTAATATTTGTTTTATTTAATTTTGTTATGTTTTTATTTTGTTTTATTTAATATGTTTTATTTTGTTTTTGATTTCTGCTTGCGGTGCGTGCTTATGTTATATATATTGATAATTTCCAAACCGCATTAATTATTTTGTTTTAATTTACCCAATTTTCTCATTTTTGTTTAAATTATGGCTTATAGCCCAACACTGTTAAAGGGCCTCGCTATGATAACGAGCCACATTTTGTCAAAAAACGCTCGATTTCTGTCATATTGTATTGCACTGAAAAATAATTATTTTACAACTTGTCATGATAACCTGTTGGTGAATAATCGTAATTATAGCGATAAAATAACAGCAAACAACAATTTCAATTTCAAGCCAAGCCGGCCTTTCATTGTCAATGTTATTATCAATTTGTTAAATGCTTTATTTTAGTAATGATGTTGAAAAGGATGTATTAAAGGAAATATGTGTGTTACCTTATTTAATGTTTTTACAACAAAAGAAAATTTATAAAAATTAAGATTTTATTAGGTATCTCTCTTATTTTGCTATAAGCCACGGTTAAAACAAAAATAAGATAAATTTATAATTGTTCGTATTGTGCAAATGGCTGCTAAAAACATACAATTTCACCGCAAGTAGATATTTAAAATAAAATAAAAACATTAATTAAAACAAATTAAAACATAACAAAAAATAATTAAAAACAAATATTAATAACCCGGTACTCGACAATGAAAACTCTTTACGTGATAATTCCCAGAACCAGCAAGAACTGACGACGCTGAGAACGTCGCCTGGCTAAAAGGGATCAAAACTACGAGGAAGAGTTTAGCGACATCAGTAATCCCTTAATAAGTTCCTCAAAAACGATGAAGTTAGAAAGTCCGGATTATTCATCGTCACTAAACCCTCATCTATTAGCACTATAATCATATTGTCTGTGGAATCTCTCGATTATTTGTGTTTGAATAATTAACGTTGGATGATTTCTATGATTATTTTTTACCGTTTACTTTTGTGTTGTTTGGATTGTAAATATAAATATAAATTATTTTTATTTTAATTACATTGTTTTGAATTAAATTAAGAAAATGATTAGATTGTTAATGGTAGAAAGAGTTGAGATGATGAACGAGATTATTATTTTAGCTTGATTAGGAAGTATTATGGTACCTTAGAGCAGAGGGTCACGAGCTGTCTTAAGGTTGGTCGCCAAAACTTTAATTATTTAGTTGTTCGTATTAATTTACTTTTAATAAACTTGGTGCAATATTTTTATATATAAGCAGGCTTATGTTTGTATCATAATTTTAGGTACTTCTAAAATTTTTCTTAGCAAATTTCTGTATTAAAAAGGTTTTTCTTATTAACAAATTATTTTAAATAATAAATAATAATAGCTATTTTAAATAAGCAACTTAAAATAATCCAAGAACCAAATTCATGACAAGTTAAGTTTCGTCTATAATAAGCACAGTGTTTTGTTATGTTAAAAACAAAATGTTCTTTTTATATTGTTAAAAATAGTGTTTCAAATATAACAAAATATACATACTGTTGTTTAAAAATATAAACTAAATAAAATTAAATGTGAGTAATTTTTAAATTTGGTAATTATTGAAATTTAGTTAAAATAAATAAAATTCTTCATATTCTAATAATTAATTTTTAAAAGAAACATTGCTACGATGGATAAGTGGTTACAAAAGACTAAAGTTCAAAAAGAAAAAGAAAGTTATGTAGCAAGAAAAAACAGTAAGAATAGAAAAATTGATGAGAATACTTATACAAATATTGAATGTTCAAAACAATAGAAAAGAAATTGTGATTATTTAAAAATTAGATTTACATGGAATAGGAAAGAAGATGATCCACAACTATCTTGTTTGTCAAGAAATGCTAGCTAAGAAGAAATCAGCATTTTAGAACGAAACATACTGATTTAAAAAATAAGCCAATGGATTATTTTAAAACGATATTGCAGGAATTGAATAATTCAAAAAATCTGCTATAAAAATTGTAAATGTTATCAAGAGCAGACCATTACAGTCACGTTTGTTTCAAAATCTATGCGAAGATATGTGAAGTCTGCACAAATCTCTACTTCTGCACACAGAAGTCCGTTGGCTATCGAGAGCAAAGTCCTGACTAAACTTGTTGAACTTCGTGAAGATATTGCAATATATGTACTATTGTTTAGCTGATATATTTTCGAAAGTAAACGAATTAAATTTGCAATTACAAGGAATAAATGGAAGTAATATATTTTCGGTTCATGATAAAATAAAAGCTTTTTCAAAAAACAATTGGTGTGGAAAAATAATATTAAAAGTTGTTACTTTAACTACTTTGATATATTACAAACTTTTAGCATTGAAAATGAAATACCACAAAATAATGATTGTAATAATTGAACATTTGGACAAACCTGTGGAAAATTTAGATTTTTATTTCCACACGAAATGAAAATTCTCGGTAAATATAGATGGGTTATACATCTTTATCAAAGTGATTCAGCTACTGAGATATCGACAAAAGTGGATGAAGAATTGATAGAGCTGTGTGAGAATAGTGATCTCAAAACTAATATTGACCGAAAAAATTGATACAGTTTTGGTTGTCGGTAGAAATATAATATCCAATTTTACACACTGCAGCTTTGAAAGTATTATTTTCATTTACTATACTTATGTGAAATTGCATTTTGAGCAATGTTTGTATTAAAAAACAAATATCTCAATAAATTACTATTATCAAACTCACTTAGCCTGAAAATAACTTATACAAAAGTAGATGTCAAAGACATTATAAACAAAAATAGAAAACAGGCACATTTATCTCATTAATTAAGTATTTTGATATTAATAAAATTATGAATTAAATTTTTTATTTATTTAACTTTTTAATATTTTTTACACATGGGTAGCAAAATCCTTACGATTTTAATTAGTGGGTCGTGACTGCTAAAAATTTGGGAACCTCTGCGATAACAAATCGAACTGTTTTATATTCTTCCGGCTATTTAGGTGATTCCCTATTTTCTGAATATACAGTTTCTGTGAAGGCAGTAATTGTTAGATTACTGACGCGCCTCTGCATATTTGTTTAATTATTCATAATTTAGATATCTTCTCGGGTTGTTGTGCTAATCGGATTTCGTATTTAATCATCTGCCCCATGTGTAGGTTGGGTTTCGTATTTAATTGCTGGTCGCAGCAGATTTGTCTGTTGGAATTTTATTAGAACACCTTGCTCATTTTAGGGACATCTCTGAACTCCAGTGTGCCCTTAAAGTAGGTTTTGATGACGACTGACATTGGTTGGTCATTTGACTCCATCCAACCATATAACGCAAGTAGGAGTTAGATTTTCTCATAACTTATTTTTAGTTAGGTACCAATCAATACTGGGTTGCGGCATTAATTCTGGGTGACATCGTCCTAACTGAAATCCTTGGCTTTTTTTCAGTAAAATTTCTTACTTATTATTATCCTAGGTTGCGTCCTCAAAACAAAGAAAATTTCATAGCTAGGTTTCAATCTGATCTACTATGGCTTCATTTAACATTGTATTCATGATTTCTCTGTTTGTAATAAAGTTATGACTCGATAATTTTGTAATTATATTATTATTATTATATTATTATTATTATTATATTATTATCTAGTTATCATTACTAATTATTATAGTTTTTCCTACTATATTATTATTACCTATTGTTATTATTATTATATTATTATAATATATCGTTATTCTTATTATATTATTATCATATAACGTTGTTACTATTATATTTGTTGGGCCAGAACACAAATAGCCTTGAAAATTGTTTAAATATATCAGTAATACAGCACGAAAACCCAGCACCAAGATAAATTAAAATATAACATACAACATCAACTAAACACTCTAAAATTTGAGAGAATATAAATAAATATAAAAATGCATCAAGAATCGCACGAAATTTACATAAAAAATAACATAATAACAAGAAAAAACAAGAAAAAAAACGACAATTTATATAAAAGTAGAAAATTAATGAATTAAATGAGTTAAAATAAAATATTTTTGGCTGAAAAATTTAATTAAAAAATTTGAGAAATAAATTGTCAATTAAATTAAGAAAATAATAAAAATTAAATTTAGATAACACAAATAATTTCAAGGTTAAATTTTGTTTTATCGCAAAAGAAATAACACGCAAGTTTAAGGTCAAATTATAGGTATATATACTGATGTGTTTTCACAAATTTCAATGACAAAACTGTGTGCAGAAACTTGACAGATTGTGTGTAAATGACAAAACTGTGTGCAGAGAGACAGATTGAATTCTAGTGTTAGTGTGCAGATAGTCAGACTAATTTTAGTATGCAGATGTCAATTTGTGGTCTTACTTTTCAGTAGTATTTTCAATTGCTTGTAGTTATGAAACTTTATGATGAAAATATGAAATGAAGAATATACGTTTATACATCAAAGCTTTTATCCAACTTAGATAGTAATATTTATTTTAAAGTAATATTTGTTTTAAAGTCTTAAGTTCTTAATACAGGTACTCAAACGAGCCCACATACGAGCCTTGTTTAATCTGAATAACCTTTCACGTTTCTTCTTGGCAGGCCGATTTCGCTGTCGGTTTCTTTTCAGCACTTCCTCTGACTGGCGCAAGGTTCCGGGAGTGAGTATTTTTACTCCAATGTCTTTTCCAACGACACTACGACTGACTATCGCTTTTTGTTTGGCAGATAGTTGATTACCGCATTGGACGAGTCCAGTTCGGATCTCATCTTTTAATTTAAGCTCGGTAATTTCTCTTTCTTGTTTTTGAATCTTCTGTTCGGCTTGTCTCAAAGCCTCGTCTTTCTGTGCTAGTTTCGTTCAGAGCTTCGACCTCAGCTCTCAATTTAGTTATCCCTTCTGGTCGAAGCCACGTTTGTTCTAGATGCCTACACTTGCGCACTAAATCTTTGGCTCTTTGATTTTGGGCCATCGCTTCGTGGTGATACTACGTGATGTCCTTGCAAAATTTTTATATCCTTTGCCTATTTGATTCCACTAAAAGAAATAATGAATAGATAAGGCCTATTTCTATCAATGCTTGATTACAATTAATTTTAGGCAAAATGAATTTCTGAATTTGTTTATGCGATATTATGAAATCATTCTTTTTAGGGACTTTTGTATACCGCTTAGATGAGGGAAGGGATGAGGACGTCTATATTTTATCCGCTTTATATTTTTTGGGAAGGTCTCTACAACAGTGCCGTATACATGACACATGGCCAATGCAGTAGGAACACTGTTGAGGACACTCTGGGTTACCTCATATTCCTAATAAGGACAATCATTCTGATGTTAGGATATCAATAACAACACTAATATTAATAACTACCATAATAATAAATAAGATCATCGTCATAATATCATTAATGCTCAACACATTTAATAAATGTAAATGACTGTAATGCGAATAACAATAAGAATAATAATCGCAAACTAATAATAATAAATATAATAAAAAAAATTCAATAATAATAATGATAATAAATATAATAATAATAACAACAACACAATTTACATTAATAATAACTATAAAAATTACTATTAGGGTTTATGTTGATAATTATAAGATTAATAATAGTCAGAATAATAATTGTAATAATAATAATAATAATTATTATTATTATTTTTATAATAATTATAGTTACAATAATAATAATAATAATAATAATAATAATAATAATAATAATAATAATAATAATAATAATAATAATAATAATAATAATAATAATCCTGGTTTCAAAGAATTTATAACATGTCCCTGTTATTCCTAAATGAAATATACTATAATCCCTAAAATTTTGATTTATTAGTATCTAAAATAGGATTAATTAATTTTATTAACTATATAGTAAAGATATATTTCGATAGCACAGCTATCATCTTCAGGTACTCAAAACCAACTAAAAATATTATGAATTAACATTTAATTTAAACAAATTATTTTTTATTAATTTAATTTTTTAATAAATAAATATTTTTAAAAATATATTTTAAATTAATTTTAAATTTTAAATTTTTTACTTATATTCTAATTTTTAAAAATTAATGTAATTTAAAATTTTCAATTATTTTAATAATATTAAAAAAACAAACATGATTTAACATACGTAAACTATTTAAAAACATTCAAAACATTCGTAGTCACAGCACTCTGCACATTAATCTTTGGATCCAATGACCTTATCAGCAATGCTTCACATATCACTCGTTCCCAATAACTATTAAAACTTCTCAACAAAATTCTAAAATCAGACATTCCGATATCACTTTTACAGCCTCTATTGTGTTCACTAATATTGGTCAAACCCTTCAATCGACAATGCTCTAGAACTCGAGTACAGAGATGACGGGAAGTCTCTCCAATGTATGTGGCATTACACCCATTACATGTAAATTGATAAACGAGATCAGAACACAATCCAACCGGAGTTTTTGATTTATTAATAAACATATTGCGTACCTTACACGAATTAGAGACGATCTTATACTCTAAATTTCCTATCAGTTTACCCAACTTCCTCTTATAATTTGTAAAGCCTTCAGAGTACGGCAATACTAACACATATTTAGGCTCAATTTTTTTATATCCATTTTTACAATCACCCAGATCAACACTCAATTCACACCCATCCGACAAATTACATTCAGACTTTCCACAACATGGATCCTTAGGATTTTTAATCAATTTATCAACAGTTTCTTTTATCATCAACAATAAAAATGATTTAGAATATCCATTCTTTATCAACAACTCAACCAATTTATCAACACTTTTTACCGAATTAGCAAAAGTAGAAGATAAAGCCCATGAACGATAAATCAATCCTTTCACCATATTTCTCTATACTTAAATTCACAAAAGCTTTCTGGAGAAGTATAAAGACCAGTATCTGTTGGTTTTCTATAAATCTCTGTCTTTAAAATTTAAAATTAATTTAAAATATATTTTTAAAAATATTTATTTATTAAAAAATTAAATTAATAAAAAATAATTTGTTTAAATTAAATGTTAATTCATAATATTTTTAGTTGGTTTTGAGTACCTGAAGATGATAGCTGTGCTATCGAAATATATCGTACGAAAGGTTTTTTATTGGCGTTATCGTTTAATTAAATCGTTGCCAAATTTATTTAATTATTTATATATAGTAAAGGATAAAATTTTGATTGATATAATATAATTAACATTAGTATAGATAAGAATTTCCTATTTGGTATTACAGGTTCACATCATAACCCTTAAAAATCAAAAATCTAAGAGATATTTCAAATATATACTATATATTTTATTATCATTTTGATGGTAATCTAATTTCCAATCTCTTTCGCTTGCCACTTATTACCATGGCAACTTATTATAGTATTTCCAATATCTATAATAAAAGTAGGTATTGATTTTTAGATACTTTTAATTTACTTTTTCAGGTATTTTAGGGTTTCCCGAGGAATCGGATCCTCATGGATAGTGTTCACTACCACGGACACTCACTACGAGGTATGTTTATTAATTTAATTCAGATGTTTTTAACTTTCTAATGCAGAATTTCCAGATCCAACCCCCGAACAAAACGCACGCAATTGAGAATCTCATAACTATGGAATTTAATTTTAATTATCTTTTTACCTTGGTGACATATTTTTATAAATAAATTTTATAAAATTTTGTAAATGGATTTTATTAGTTTTTTAAATTTGATTTTCCACGTTTAGATTCACTACGTTTATTTTATATGTTAGAAATAAATATCACTGGATTAGTATAAAATTAAGAATCGGATCCAGATAATAATAGTAAAATTTTTTGAGTTCAAACCAACAGGCTCAAGCTTTTATATATCCTCATTGTCTCAAATCTATGATGGTGTAAGCAATAATAATAATAATTATGTAATAATAATAATAATAATTAAATTTTCGAATGTTCAAAGAGATTTAAATTATAAGTAACTTGCAAAGTACATATTACTTTTAAGGTAAGTTGGTTGCATACCTTTATTGACTACGAAATACCTTTTTAACCCGCACCTAATATTGATAATGAGTTTGAGATTAAAAATCAGGGTGAAACTCAATCAAATTATATAAAATACGATATAACTAAAATAAGGTAAGGTTTATTTTATACGGTTCGTCTGACAATCCCCGTTCATGATAATATATAAAATCAAAATAAATATAAAATTTTCAGCGTTAACATTAAGCTCAATAAAATTATGATGACAGTATTAAAATGATAACAATAATAATAATAATCCAAAAGGCTGAATATAATCATTGACAAATATATACTCCTAGGGCTTACTTTGGGATTATTTTTATCAAGTATTATCGTCTATGATTGATTGTGAAGTAATAATTCGGAATGTTTTCGAAAATCAAAATTACTCGGGTATCTCTTTAACTGTAATTTATGTAAATTAGCAATCTTATTCATTTTGTCATCTATCCTACATTCGGTTTTTGGTTTACTTAGTATACATTAACTTCTTTATATATCTTTCATTTGCCATTTGTTGACCTTTTTATTTAGACCTTTCCCAGGACCTCAACACTACTCTTTCGAGGGTTGGGCGATAGGATTTAGAAGGGAGAATACTGAGCAGTTCCAGCTACTGCCTTTACCACGTATTCCCCGCCAACCACCGGTTCGATCCGGGGTAACAAAGCTTGAATTTAGTAACTTGTAAGCATGCAGTTTATGGTGTGTATACAACACAAAAAAAATAAAATTAATTACAATTTTTTGGAATTTATTCCTCGTGATGGAGGTTCGCTCACAAATAAAACTCTCAGCGAAATATAATAAAATGTTACTCCTAGGAAACATCTCAATGCCACAAAAAATAAGAAAATCTTAATAAGAACATAAATAATATTTTTAATAAATAAAATATCGATGCATATAAATGAATAAAGATAACAGCATATAACATGAATTAAACAATCATTTACTTTATCGTTCCTACTGTTTCGAATATGCAAAAATTTTATCAATAAGGTAATGATTTCGAGAGTAATAATAAAATTTGAAAACCGTACTGAATTTATGAATTAGCCATGAAATTTGTCTATTCAGCACTGCCTTATATCGTGTGTGTGTTTTGATACGGTAAAACAAGGAATTTTCGAGAATATTCTTAAAATATAATTTTTTAATTCCTTTTGATTTATTTTAAATTTTTACATTTTTTCGTATAAAATTTTATTTAATTTTTTAATTATTTTATTTTTATATACCAACACGCACAACACTAAAACGTTTTATCACAGGATCAGAGTTATTAAATGCGCAGTGTTTAAAAACCGTTGGCGTCAAGAATATGTCCGATCAAGCGAGCCTTATGGAGTCGGAACAACCTCTCATGCTCCTTCTTGCTAGGCCGATTCCTCTTCCTATTTCTTTTCGGCCTTCTACTAACGAGCGTGAAGGTCCTAGGGTGAGGATCTTTACACAAATGTCCTTCACCGTCACATTTCGGATCACTTTGGCTTCTTGTTCGGCCGATAGTGTCGCGACACTCTGCACCAGGTCTGTGCAAATCTCATCCCTCAACTTGAGTTCCTTAACTTCCTTTTCCAACGCCTACGCATTCGCTTCTGCTTGCCGCAGGGCTTCATCTTTTTGAGCCAGCTTGGCTTTCAAACTCTCTAATTCGGTCCTAAACTTGACCACCGCTTCCGGACGAAGTCATGTCTGCTCCATGGGGCGGCATTTCCGCACCATGGCCTCCGCCATCTGACTTTCTTTTAAAGCCTCCCGATAATACTCGGAAATATTCCTTCGGAGCTTTTCCATCATTCTTCTATTTGATTCCACTGAAATAAATTAATTTCAATATTCTTATCGTTATTAACAATTGATTATGAAAATTTAAATTATAGAAAACTTTATTTATTAGTCTTCATATGCTCACGTCTTTTAATTGTCTCAGCATATTAATTTTTAGTATTTTAGTTGGCTTCTCGTTGCTTATAGAATTGCACCATCTTTTAGTTGTGGCCCGTCTCTTTTCTAATTTTTGTTTGACTTGTTCATCTATCAATGTTTCATCTTCTTGTCTTATTTTTTCGTCTAGTTTCCGTAGTAGGACCCTTTGGATTCGATTTTCCGTAGCTATAGCCTCCTTTGAAGATTTTGTTATTGTTTTTGTCTCGTCGTTTTGAATTTCTTCAATTTTCATTTGAATTTCCTTAATTTCTCGTTTTTTCTCTTTTTTCTCTTTGATGGATTCTTGGATTCGTTTTATTTTCTCTTCGCTGGTCAATTTACTCATTTCACATTTTGTTTTATTTTCTGGTATTGAGTCATCGTTATTACTCGTTTTGCCACCGTCGCTGTTCACAACACACTTCTCTTATCATATTTATGCGTTTTGTAGTTCCGTTTCGGCGTTCCCATCTTGCTTGGATCTCTTTTGCTTCTTGCATCTGTAGTCTTTGCCATTCCGCTCTCTGTTGTTCTTGATTGACGTTTATTATTTGCTTTCTGACATCTCCGTTATCCTATAGCATGTTTATTCGTTGTTGTTGATTATTGCCTTTCATCTGTTCTATTTCGTTTCGTAGTCATTCAACTTCTTGCATCAAACTGATTTGTACGTTTGCATTTGCATGGTTTGGTTCAGGTGGATTTGATTGTATCTGATGTGGGCAATTCCTTGGCATGTGCCCCACTTGGTTACATGTGAAGCAAGTTACTTTTCTCGGTTCGCCATTAGCATGGTTTCTGCCGTATCCTCTGTTGCTGCCGTTTCCGTTGTATCTAACATTGCCGTTCCCGAATTCTCTGCAGATTACTTCCATATGGCCTCTTTTACTGCATCTCTGACACGTTTTTGCTTTGAAGCACTAGCTGCTTTGATGACCGATTCTCTGACAAATCTCGCATATTGGTCCGTTTTTTCCGTTGTTATTGAATCTGAAATTATTAGTGTAATTCAAATTACCGTTACCATTATTCGTTGGGTTTCTTATGGGTGGGGCCTTGAACATCTGTTGTGCCCTTGGAATGAATTGATTCATCGTTGGATTGACATTAGTTGCCTGACTGTTGGTAACTTCACTGCTTGACGTTGTTGTAACAGCTCCTGCTGTCATTGCTGTGACTTGTAGTTGTGGTAGTTGGAATGTTTCACATATATTGGCAATTTCAAGTGCTTTATCCGCTGTTTGCCGTGCTTTGCATCCCACGCCTGCTCTGATATCCTCATGTTTTAGTCCTTTTATGAATACTGAGACTATTCTTTCTCTGGTACTTTATCATCGCCAAAATCTTCTCTTTCTAGTCGTTTTAATTCACACGCAAATAGCACATTTGATTCGTTTTGTTTTTGTCTTCGGTGTAGGAATTCTAACATCTTTCGGTTGAGTTTTTTCGCGTTTTCGAATGTGTTAATTAGGAACTCTTTAATCTCGTTCAAGGTTTTAAGTTTGCTTGGGTCTCGTTTGGCTTCTAAATATACATCCTGAGCACTCCCTGTTAAATACAGTAGTAGTCTCTCTCAAATTGCTATATCTGGCCAATGACATATTGTTGTATACACTTCGAATTCTTTTATGAACGTTTGTAATTTATTGATACTTCCGTCAAATGGTTCGCCTCGGAATTTTTCTCTAAATTCCCCGATATCCACTCTTTCAGGTTGTAATGTCATTTCATTGCTGTTGGTCTCGTTTTCTGTCATGTTAATTTTGCTATTAACTTTTGATTCTCCTAAAATACTGTTCTCCTCTTGGTCTATTGATTCTGTCGCTGTTCTCGTTGTCTGGTGGATTATCTAGAATATCTTCAAGTAATTTAAGTCCTGTATCTTCGTTCTCTGATTCGGTGTTTATTATTGTTTCGACTGATTCTGGTTTCTTTGTCGGTCTCCTTGAATAACTTCTTGATCTTTTTGCGGCTTGGTGTTCTACTGTTTCTAATAAACTGGGGTTTTTATTGATGTCTGCTCTTGTTTGACTTCTGGTATTTCTGTATATTTTATCAATTTTGGATTGAGTTCTTTGACTTATATCTCTATCTTATTTCCACTGGGAATTATTTGTAACTGCTTTGATACTTGAACTTGCTCGGATACTTTGTTATCTACTTTTAATTGTTGATTTATTTTCTTTGTTGATTGTTGATTATTGACTTGATTGAATATCTACAAATAATAACACTTCTTGTACGTATATTATACTGTATACGAAGATTTTTTACGGTTTTACTACAATATCCCATCTTTTGTATTTACATAAATCGCTTTGACTTGTCTTCTTGGATATTCATTTCATGGTTTTAACCCCCATTAATTCAGTAGATTTTAAATTATCGACTTCCTTGTAATAATTATCTCTATAGTCGTATCATTTATCTATTTGATCGTAGTAATTATCTATTTATTTATCAATATATCAAAACATTATTATAACATAATCAAATATAATTATAAATATAATTATAACTCTAGTATTCTCCAAAAAATTGATCTTGTCACATTTCTATATCCGCCTCGTGCTAATACCCTTACTTCTACCAACCCAGCTCTCCTTTTGCGGTCTACCTTCGATATAAGATTTCAATCATTTGACCCTTGGTCATCATATTTTATATTACTTCAATCGTCTATTGGTTCTACTGACCTCAACGCTAACATAATCATTTTCACTTTCATCGTTTTCAATTCGTCATCTTTTATTAAAAACATCTCATTTTACTCAGTCATTATTTTTATACATAAGTTCAATTAAAACAACTAATTCTCAATTATCCTTAAATTCAATCATTATTTAAACATTTAATTCTCAAGTATCATTATCACTAATCATAAAAACAATTAATTCTCCATTATTATCATTATTTTCTCTTAAAACAATTAATTCCTAAATATCCTTATCTTTAATCATCTTTTTCTCTTAAACAATTAATTCTCAAATATCATTATCTTTAATCATCATTTTTCTATTAAACAATTAATTCTCAAATATCATTATCTTTAATCATCATTTTCATCTTAGAACAATTAATTCTCAATTATCATTAATCTTAATCATCATATTTTTTTTATTGACTCAATTCTCTCAATCCAATTCCCAATTGAATTGACAAAATCACCCAATATTTTTAATCTTTCATTTTTCTTATTCAACATCATTTTTCATTATATTCCTCTGTCTACAACCGGTAAAAAAATAAATAAATAAATCTATTGTTCTAGCTTCTCCATACGTTTGCCCACACGGATGGAAACTATAGGCCCTCCAACGCCTTTTGAAATTATCTCACGTTAGGTTAATTATAACCGATAATACCATTGTCCCTCGACCATCGGCTTTGCAAAAATGGTTTATCCACTAAGAGGTCTACCAAAGGTGTTCACGCCGGGTACGGTTCTTAGCATCTTTTGACTCGAGTCAGTTTTCCGGTTAACTTGAGTCTCACTGCCGATTCAATGTGAATTCGATACTTGGGTTGGGTATCCGGGTCATGTACCGAACCACTGCTAGTAAAAAAATTCAATTCATCTCATCATAACCGATAATGCCATTGTCCCTCGACCATCGGCTCCAAAACAACGGTTTTATCCGCTAAGTGGTCTACCAATGGTGTTCACGCCGGGTATGGTTCTTAGCATGTCTTTTGACTTAAATTAGTTTTCCGGTTAACTTAAGTCTCACTGCCGATTCACTGTGAATTCGACACTCGGGTTGGATATCCAAGTTGTGTGCCGAACCACGCTAGCAAAAATCTCAATTCAAATAATCATCATTGGTAACATTTCATCTCATTATCAAAAATCAAATTTCTATTTCTCATTTTAATTCAAATTCTCATAATCATTTTAATTCAATTTATCATCATTTTAATTCAATTTATAATTCCAATTCTTATAATCATTTTAATTCATATCATTTCTCGTTTTAATTCAATTCAATTCTCATAATTCATCATCAATTTATTTTATATTCTTTTTCATTTTAATCAATTTCAAAAAATTTCAACATTCGCTTGGCCAACATAATAGATCGTACGGGCTTTTTCCTTTTACCCCTTTTTTTCAAAAAATAGAACGATCGCGTTAGCTTGCCCCGTACATGTGGTGATCAGTCACATATCAGAATTCGCTAACATTTGCGACGGGCCTATCCTATCTTTCTTACTCAGGTTGATCAAGGTTTTCCGCTCCCAGATATCGCGTACTATCGCGAGGTAGCACAATTATCTCTCAGTACTCTCTCTCATAATTACCATACACTAATAAAAGAAAAGGAAGAAGTAAAACAAAACAGGAAATAGAAGGAAAGTTATCATAAGCTTTAAGCATTACTATCAATCAAAGAAACCCATTTATGATCGAACACTCCATCATGCTTATTGTTTGATTTTTCAGCATTAGCTGTTTATGTTATGTTTCTGGTATTCACTTCCTATCATTTTATTCAACGATGATTTGTGTTTTGTGTTTTTGTGTAATTGTTCGTTATCACCTTTCGGTTGTTATATACTTTCTTTGCTATTCGACATGTGGTTATTTACTTCGATTTATTCTACATGTTCTCGCTATACGTTACCCACTCACGACATTACTTACACATCGGCATACTATTTGTACTTTCATCATTTATCATTTATATAAACACGATTTTATCTACTTGGTTTTCAAAAGTTTCCAACAACTTTGACTTCCTTTCTCACGACAATTACATCAAAATGAACTCACTACTCTCACAGCTCGGTCAATAGAAATAATGCATCATTTTATAAACATCGGTCACATCGGCCTTGCGTAAAGTACTTTTAAAACTCAATTGTTTCATTTATTTATCTTTTACTCTATTCGTTTAGTACGGCTGCACGTCATCTTTTATGTATTTTTCGTTAATCGAATTCTCACGTTTTCCATTATCTTTGTATTTTATCATTACTAAGCAAGCTTTCGTTGCTTTACGAGATTCGTTCAGACAGGTTTTATAATTTTTATACTAATCTACAATTAAAACAAAATATTTATGTGCAACGTTTGGTGATTATGACTGTTCGCGGTTCCTGTATAGGAATACTCTAGTTAATAATACATCAGTAATATAATTAATAATCAAAACAACAATAACATTCTAATTCATCTCGTTTATATACATCATGATATGCTAGGCAAAAAAAATGAATATCTCCTACGTACAGTGCGGAATGATATATTAATACCAAATTATGACCCCATTATTTACAGTCCCGATAATTGCAAAAATGTTCTAATTTAATTTCCCTCTGATTTTATGATATATTACAATACAAATTTACATTAAATTTTCGTTTCCCTTTACTATATTTTGATTTTTATTATAGCCATCCCCATCGTCTTAACCCTCTAAGACAGCAAATATCCCTTTTTAAAATCTTATAATCGTGCATTTAACTTGTCTGCACTGTTGTCCATTTTAGCGAATCTACGTTGATCTTCTACTACTTTGTCCTTTTTAGTTACATCAAGTCTCTCATTATCTCATTCCCTCTTGATCAAACCATTGCTCTATTAAATTCCTTCCATGATTTCGATTTTTGCTATTTTTACGTTTGTATGAAATAACCCTGATCAAGCGATAACGTTGATTACATTTTGATTTTAGTCATTTACATTCATTCCAATTAAAGTCAAAAAGGCTAATAAAAGTACTAGTACTAGTTATAATAAACATTGTAATAATAATGATAATTATAATAATAATAATAATTATAATAATAATTATGATACTAATAATAATATAATAATAATAATAATAATAATAATAATAATAATAATAATTCTAATAATAATTATGCTAATAATAATTATGATATAATATTTTTACCTTAAGAATAAATAATTTTAAATTGGAATGAACGTTTCAACAAAATTAAAACAATTAAATGTGAGTTAATATTTCCCAATTATTCAATCTCTTTCCCCATAAACCAGGTGCACTATCAAACTTATTGTTGTTTAATGTTTTCACTCGCTTTTTCCAACGGAACCAATAGTGTCGCGCCACTCTGCACCAGGCATGTGCGAATCTCATCCCTCAACTTGAGTTCCTTAACTTCCTTTTCCAACGCCTGGGCCTTCTCCTCTGTTTGTCGCAGGGCTTCATCTTTTTGAGCCAGCTTGGCTTTTAAACTCTCTAATTCGGTCCTAAACTTGACCACCGCTTCCGGACGAAGCCATGTCTGCTCCATTGGGAGGCATTTCCGCACCATGGCCTCTGCCCTCTGACTTTAGTTTAAAGCCTTCCGATGGTACTCGGAAATATTCCTTCGGAACTTTTCCATCATTCTTCTATTTGATTCTACTGAAAGAAATTAATTTCAATATACCTATCATTATAAACAATTGATTATGAAAATTTAAATTATAGAAAACTTTATTTATTAGTCTTCATATGCTTACGGCGCACTCTCATTAGGGATGGAATTATACTCTCTGAACGGGGGAAGGGCTGGAGCACGCTCATTTTATTTGTCCTATACGTTCAGGGAGAGTATCTACAACAGTGTTCATAGACGTTGCACCGGCTAACGTGCTATGCCCACTACTGGGGACACTCTGGGTTTCTTATTCACAAAAAGCTTTACAGGGTCGACATGTCATCAAAGACCCTATTAATGCCGTCGCCAATCTCTGAAAAACTTAAATCTAAAATTTATGTCCATAACATTAAAATAACAACAATATTAACGACAATAATAATAATTATAATAATTCATTCCGTTTTAATTGCATTTACATTACCAATAATAATAATGATATTAAAATTTTTATTTTTAAAATTGTGAAAGTTTATTCCTAATTTTATTAATAAGAAACTCATTTAAAACCCAAAATGTTTTAATTTATTAAAGTAAAAAAAATTATTTAAGTTAATTTACTATATAGTAATTTATAAAAATTTAACTCGTAAAATGAAATTAACTTTACCATAAATTAAACATCTTATTTTATATTACATGCTATTATGCTGAACCTTAAAATTCAAGGGTTTGAGATAACTTTCATTATATGGCATTTTACCCATATATATTCCATCCTGCTTGCGATTTATTGCCATAGCAACTTAATCAACAATTCTCAATTCTTATATTATAGTAAGTATCGATTTTTAGATACTTTTAACTAACATTTTTTAGGTGTTTTGAAGCCTCCTGAGGGATCAACACCGTATGGAAGATTTCGCACGGTCTGGGTACTTTCCACGAAGTTTGTTTATTAATTTAACTCAGTTATCTTTAATTTTTCCTTGTAGGATCCCCAGATTCAATCCCCAAACAATACTTCGAAAATTGGGAAATTTCTTTCGATATGGATTTTTTTTAAATTGTTTTTCTTAACAATAAATTTTAAATGATGGTATATTTGTTATTTGTTTTTTCACTTTCTTAACTTAAATCTTAACGATAGAATTATCAGTGAGGATAATAATATTGATGATAATAATAACAGAAACAATATTCAATCTTAATGGTAATAACAATAATAATAGATTGGTAATAGTAATAATAATTGTAATAACAATGCTAGGTTAACAGTAATGATATTATTAGTATTAATAACAACTCAGGATAAAAATATTATGTTAACAACATCGATAATAGTAACACTAACAATAATAATGATAATAATAATAATAATAATATTTATAATAATAATTATGATACAAGGGTAAGCAATAATAATAATGCTAGAATGATAATAATAACGATAATATCATTGTCAGGCTAATGTCACTAATCATACAATAATGGCAATAATAATAATTCTACTAATACTGGATTAATAATAACAAGATTGGGTTAATAATAATAATATTAATAATAATAATAATATTACGTTATTAATAGTGATATTGATAATAATAATACTAACAATAATAATAATATTAATAATAGTATTCGTAATAATAATAAATTACCGGCAATAATAATATTATATCGATAATAATAATCACAATAATAATAATAATAATAATAATAGTAATAATAATAGTAATAATAATAATAATAATAATAATAATAATATCGAACGAATAAATATAACTGGTTTAGTAATGGTAATAGTCATTTTTCGATCCGTGGGGTCACAGAGTTAATTTTTGTAAAAATGTATAGAATTGTGTCGTTAATGAAATAAGATAATCTAGTCGTTGGGGTAAACGTGGAATTTCAAATTTGATATCGATTTTGGTCATTAGAATATTACAATCAAAATTATTGGTAAGGTACGATTAATGACATCACAAAAGTCTGATGTGAAATCTAATTAAATACATATTCCTAATTTACGCCGGTCTTTGTCAAATAGAGTTCAGTGTGGTCAATACGTCAAATTTCTCAAATTTTTGATTATGGCTGCAATTCGATCCTATATACATAGATGGTGACGTTCGGTATTAAAATAAATTCTGTCGTGAAAATGTTTGTTATTTCTGCTAAATACAATTCTATATATGTTTTTCGTGATATTATGTAAATCTTTATATTTAACCTTTCCAGGACCTCAACACTACTCTTTCGAGGGTTGCTCGGTAGGATTTAGGAAGGGGGAATACTGAGCGGCTCCAGCTACTGCCTTCACCACGGGTTCCCCGCTAACATACCGGTTCGATCCGGGGTAACGATAATTTTTTAATTTTACTAGCTTGCGTGCATGTGAGTGTGTACCAATTAACATCCGAGCAACGCAACGAAAAGTTTTAATGTTAATTTAAAATCCTCATGATGAAGGTTCGATTTAAGATGAATTCTAATCAATGAAAAATCTATTAAAATAAATAAAGAAAAATACTGTTAAAAATAAAATTGTTATAAATTTAATCATATAACAATGTCCAATTACAACAAAATTTACTTTCGTTCAACATTTGTTGAATCAAAATATACGTTGATAGAGTGATTGAAATAGGTAAATAACAAAATAGGTATTTAGAAAGAGTACGTAAAAATAACAAAAATGTACTGAAATTTGTCTATCCAGCACTGCCTTATATATCACGATTGTTCGTGTGTGTGTTTTGATGCGGTAAAACAAGGAATTTTCCAGAATATTCCAAAATTATAATTTTTTAATTCCTTTCGACTTAAAATTAATTTTTATATTTTTATTTACAGAAACTTTTATTTAATTTTTATTTATTTTATTTTTCTTTAAATTCTCCATTTTTTCTAAATTTAAGTTTTCCGCTCAAAAACATACAGGCGTTATCGTGCTGGTTAAACAAAACAGCAGTAAAAATTGGTAAGAACAATACATTTAATAATAACGGTGATAATACTAGCAATAATAATAGGGAACATAGTAGATATAAAAGGGATAAGAGTAAGAGAGGTATTGTGAGGATATTTAACACAACGAAGGGTATACAGTCCATAGAAAAATTAATAATACGAACAACGACAAGGATGACTATGGAAATGGATATAAGGATAAATGATATATCGGGATAGATTAACATTTGAAAAAAGTAAGTGAAGAATGGGACCTAAAAATCGAAATCTAGCACAAGCCTTCTATCGGCAACTCGGTGGACCCATGGATCGTTCAGTCAATTATAGCATTAGTAATAGGGCTCACTTTTTTCGTACGATTCACCCACTCGAACACAGTTCCAACATTGCTTAGCAACGGATGCTGAGTGTTAAACGAAAAATATTTGTATAGGGTTGTCTGGGTAACGACCATATAGCTTCAAAATCTCAACACCCAGAAACCCACCATTTTATTATATATCGTTGTTACTATTATATTGTTACCTATTGTTATTATTCTTATATTATTATAATATATCGTTATCTTATTATATTATTATCATATAACGTTGCTACTATTGTGGGTTAGTGGTTTTTAACCTTGACACCTTTACAAACAATGCTTTACTCCCTCCAATGGTTACCCGTTGCTAAGCAACGTTGGATCTGTAACCACTGGGTATGAGACCGCCAAAGTTGAACTCTAACTACAGAACTGCTAAGGCCTGGCCTCATGGTGGGTCCAAGGCACTACCGATAGAAGGTCTACGAGCGATTTCCTATCTCATTCCCTTCCGTGTGTACTCGATACTTTCAAGAATCAATTATTGCACGAACCCCACTCGCTTCATTTCAATTCAACAGATTTATTTGCCAAATCAATTATTTAACTTTTAAAATAATGACAAGAATAATTTATAATAAGAATAATAAAAATAGCCAGCCAAACTTCAATTTTGGTCTCTGATTTGTTGCGCACGGCGTTTTGCACGTTTCGCCTTCCCTGGCGTCGCTGGGGACGCTTAGCTGCTGCTGGAATGGTAGTACTTGTCGCCTCTCTGTACTCTAGTTGGACTGGGGCGAACGCCAGTGGGTAAGTCACTGCATTGCCTTCTTGGCAAGCCGACAGTGCTACTTCCAAACTGCGTATTTGCATTTTCTGGGTTTGTCCTAGTTGTTTTTCCTCCGTCCATCCGCGCTGTGCGGCTGTCAATCTCTGGTAGATTGCTTTTACTTTCGTGGGTTCCACCCACGGGTCATTTGAAGTAGCTGACGGTGGAGCTCCGCGTTCTCCCTTCGTAATTTTATTAACTCTTTGCTCAGAGTCCTGTGGGAATTCTTATCTACAATCAAATTATTCGTCAACAACTTCACAGCTTTGATTATGGAACTCTCATTATTTATTACTATATCGGTATATTATTATTTGTCTAGGGTTAAGTTACTCAAAAATCTACTGGGTCTCTACCTAAATGTACTATCTAAACTGTCTTAATTCATCATTATTACGCCCGTTTTCAAGAATTTAGAATTATATATATAATTGAGAATTTAAGAACTAAGAGGTTCTAATTAAAATTTATTTTATACTACAAGCTTCTTATCTTCTCGTCTAGTTTCTGCGATATGAGCCCGAGTCGAATCTGGACCGATCCCGAGCATATGAATGCTCTTGCCGTCTCGTGGGACTGCCGTCAGAGTCCTGCATGTTTCTTGGTAACAATTTTCTGGGTATTACTACGTTCATGGACGTTGTATGATCTGTCAGAGCGGTATCATCCAATTCATGGGACACTCCGTAAGATGGAGCGTAGCCATCGGTGCTGGGGATTCTCCCGGCGGCGATGTCCGCGTTTATCTTTTCTAGACGCCTTCTAGCCATAGTCACCTGCCAGTTAGTTTGCTGCCGGTGAATTTCAGGGCGGACAAGGGTAAATTCTGCTCGTTGTCTGGCTTCGCGGGCTGGATTTCGGCCTGGCTCTCTCTTGATGGCCACATATGGCAAATCCACTTCATCGCAGTCGTTAAGACGACCCTCTTGGGATTCCCTTACGGGGGAGATCAAAAATCCCGCATCTTACATAGCTTGTCGGCATCTGGCTGCCGTTCGCGCTGGGAAACGCACCGTAATTTGGGACTCATCGACCCAGGATTCGTCTACGATAGTGAATTATAATAGATATGATTCTATACATGGGTTTAAAATTAAGAAAATTTGCTGTGACTTTCACGCGAAAAATTAGTGAATATCTCGATTGTGTTGAGGAAAAATATCATGATGCTTGAATTTTTCTTACATCTCATGCTGGTTAGCGGTGTCTAGCCAAGGTATTCTGGTGATTAAAGTTTCCTCTAAGGTCATTCGACTTGGCTCTTAGGATATCTCTACCTAGAAGTAACGAATGGCGAAGTAGTAAGCGAATTATTTGTTAAAGCTTTTGGTTCGATTTCATCATCGGACCTTATCTATTTTATTTATTTCCCGATTTCGTAACAACCGTATAATAGAAGGATGATCGCGATTAATTCGGGTCCTTGGCTAGTGTCATGGCGAGCTATAATACGAATATAGTTCCGGCCAATATTATAGGGTATGGAGAGCCTAAATTTGTATGTGGAGGATTTCTTGATTATTGACCTGATGGTTATGCATAGATAATATTTCGAGTTGTTAAAAATTTATGCGGCGATTCATTCCAAGTTAGATAATTTATTGATTATAAACGGAGTTTTGTTTGCAAGAGATAGGTGAATGACTGACACTCTACATAATATGGAATGAGACAAAAAAATCATTTCTTATTGAATATTTTATTCGATATAATTGGTACTCCTATGAGAGCATTAATCGTTCCTTCATTTTTAGGCTCCTTGTGCTCGTTCCTTGGGGATTTTTCGGAAGTATTGCTCGTAAAATCGAAGCATCGCATATAATTCTCAGGAATGAATGATTAAAAGAAAATTTACTATCAAATGAAACAGTACCTTCGTATTCATCCTCTTTTTTCTTTGCTTGCTCCTCTCTCCTGGCTTCGTCTCGTCGATGGATGTTGTTGCCCTCCTTCGTCTTCGGAGTCATAGTTATGCTGTCCTTTGGCGCATTCATTTCTTGTGTTAAATTTCAGTCGTAATCAAATGACTTATTACTCTTATGATCGACGATATATATCTGTCCATATCGACATGGCATTTAGTCGATATCGATCAATAAAATTTTCCTGCCCTTTATGCGACGTGGCTTTAAAATTTCTCACCGCACAAAACTTTTATTGGAAAATGTGCTATTTTGTGCACCCTTCTTCTGCATTGTCACTCATTTATTGCTAACGTGTCGTGACGTCATTCAATGTCTAGTCGCGTGGTCGGTGATTTTATTTTTTATTTATTTATACTGGAAAACTTTTATTTAGTTATTATATTTTGTTTTTCTGGTCGTTGTTCTACCCTTTGAAAACCCTAGTAAGTAATTTCTTCATACTCCCTCATTCACTTATGTCTACTAGGTTCCAAGTCCATTGTATGTCATGGCTCCTCCCTTCCCAAATCGAACTACTGAGATTTCAATGCACTCGATCTTCTCGGATGATAACTATTGTTCCTTCTAGGCAATACGCAGCAAGTTCATTCCTTCCCACAGATTTATAGAAGAGAAAAACCTATTACTTGGGATTAAATGTATTGTGTTTAGTCGGCCAGTATCTTATTTAAGTGATATTATGCCACAGTTCTGCTCTCCATTCTTAACTCAATTATTAGTGAAAATGCAATGATCTCTTTTTTCAGATCTATTTTTAATAATTAAGTACAAGGAAAATTATTTTCTATATTATTAATTCCATCATTAATAAAAAATGCGATGATCTGTATTATGTATGACTCTCAAAAAAATTAAGTACAAGGGTTTTTCCATTACCATGTTTAATAATGGGTGGCTGATTTTACGAAATCTCACCCATTCTGGTATTATTGGCATTGTACGGTGCCATTTTAATTTACCGTATTTTCATTTTTAGCACCACCATTCCATTACCGTTAAAGTTTTGTATTATTACTTTTATTCCGCCTTAGAATTATTATACTTTTGAATGTTACTCGGTTCGGTTCCCCTGCTAATATTTTATAGATTACCGTTACATTATTTCCATAATTCCATTTCATTTAACCTATCGCTCTGTTCAGACTCGCATCTTAATAATATGCACGCCAAAGGTTTTGGGTTATTTAATTAATTATAAACCTTTACGCCATTTATTGAGATTGTCATTTAAATAATGCATTCACCCAAAATTTCCTTATCTATTTAGACCGTTACTTGGATGTTTTGGTGATACCTTTTATGTTAACTTTACCGTCATCGAACGCTTATGGTTATAGATTTTATTGACTTGCGGTGATGTTTCAGCTGTGGGCCGGGAAAATTTCGACATAGTAGAACGCTTTCTGTCAATTTATGTATTTCATAAGACATTGTTTGTATCATAGTTAACCATCATCATTCATAAAATATTTCCCCATACGTGCGTTCAAGTAGAGCTTACTTGAGATTGTTTGAAACGCAGTATGGAAAAATTGTCGATAATTGAGATTGTCTGCTAGAAAACTTGAATTTGCTCACAAATATCTGCACACACATTGCATTAAAATTCTGTGAAAATGAATTGGTATATATACCTGTTCTGTGACCCTAACCTTGCGTGTTCTTTTTGATGCATTTAAACAAAATTCGACCCTGATTTTATTTATTATATCTAATTATTATTTTATCAATTTTTATATTAAATGAATAATTCTTTTTATTTTTCTTTTTAATAGAATATTTCTTATTGAAAATATTCCGTTTCATGAGTTCGCTGCTAATTTTTATGAATTATGAATTTGGAGGTGAAATTTTATGTTCTCTTGTTATTTTTATATTAATTTCATGATGATCTTGATGCTTTTTGTTATTATTTTAATTTTACTTTTATGTTTTTGATTTTATATTTTTATTGCATCTTTCTCATTTTTTAAGGTTGTTGAATTGATGTTTATGGATCTGATTTTAAATCTGCATGTTATATTTGCGTGCTATTTCCAATTCATTCAAACAAAATCCAGTGCTGGCCCAACACTATTATATTATTATGACTTATTAAGTATCCTCAGAGAACACCAGTTTTATTTATATTTATAGACTATGTAAGTTTATAACTACAAAACTTTCATGTTGCATTGATTTTCAAAATATCCCCCTCTCACTTCCTTACTAAATTGATCTTATGGTAATCTGTGTTGATTTTAGGATTTTACTAGTGCACATTGGGCTACTCGGTGTAATGAATTTTAGCCAATATGTATTATTAATTGTAGGTCGAATTTTCGGGCGAAAGTCAACCAGCCAAAAGATGTTCCGATGTTCCCACCACCCTATAGGATATGAAAATGGACGTTCAGGCCCGTTGTTACGCACGACTAGGCCCTCACAAGTATGAACTATAGGCGGAGAAACCGCACTTACATAGTTCGATAGTTATGTAAGATTTTAATGTCTTGCAGTATTTTTCGGCTGTGGGCCGGAAAAATGTTGACAAGTCAGGAAAAATTCATTCGTCATATTAGCATATCAACAAATGATAACAAATTTGATACAATTGACATTATGCATTCCCATCATACTTCTAGAGGCACGTTCAAGTAGGGACTTATTTAAAGTATACTTGAAGGCGTGTCGTAGAGAGTTTGTTTCTCCAAACTTTTCTCGAGCGTTTCCACTGAAAAATTGACTTTGATAAACAAAAATGTCCTATTTTCGCAAATAAAAAGTGATTAAAACTTTGAAAAACTGAATACGTATACTTACCTTTTCGGTGACCCTAACTTTTCGTGTTATTTTTAATGCGTTAAAATAAAATTTAACAGAATTTATTTGTATTCTCTAAATCTAATCTTATTATTTTCTTAGATTAAATAGACAATATATTTTATAATTTTTTTAATTGAATATCTTCAACCAAATTTTTTTATTTTGATTCATTTTATTCATTAATTTTCTAATTTTATGTATTGTTCATTTTCGGTCAATTGTTCTTGTTATTATATTATTTTTATTTACATATTTTACTTGTGTTTTTGTATTTTATATTTAATTATGTATTTTTTTCTCGTATTTTACGGTGTTTACTAGATGTTTATAGGTTTGATTTTAAATCTTGACTATTGTGTTTGTGTGTTATTTTGATTCACTTAAAAAAAATTCATGGTCACTCAGTTTTGGCCCAAACTTAAAAACTGTTGGGATTAGAGCCAAAATTAAAACAAAATTACCAAAAATAAAAATAAAAAGATAAAAATAGGGAAAATGGTCACTGCACATACACACGCACCGCAAGCAGAGATCAAAAATAAAATAAAACATATTAATTAAAACAAAATAAAAATATAACAAAATTAAATAAAACAAATAATTAATTAAAATTCTGGAAAAACCCTACAGCTGCAGATAGAAACACACCTGAAATAAAATAAACTGCCAAAACCTTGCAAATAAGGTTTAGAAAAAACACAGCAGAAGAGTCGGCCAAAGAAATAAAATATCAAGAGTAAAAAGAATATTGTGAAAAACGATAATAAAAAATAAAATTCAATAACGTAAAATCAATATATCAAAAAATAAGGAAAATTACACGAAAAATTATTAAAATAATTCGAAATTAATAAAATAATTAAAAAGCACTAAAAATCGCGAAAAATCGCTCATTGGCCGCACACAGACACAAAAACACTATAGAAGCAGTTACCAAATCCACTATTTTTAACCATACCATAACTGTGACTTTTTAACTTGTTGACATTTTAACTTGAAAGCATTTTGCAACTTATTTCAACGTTTGAATTCAATCATACTAAGTAAGGATTGTAGTTTTCATTGTAATTTTATGAATTTGTGGTAATAATTATTGTATAATCTGTATGAAACCTTTCGATGTTCGCAATAATTAAACTGTTCTATGCATTTCTATTTTGATTACTCTAACATATTTATATTTATATAGCGAGGTCCCATTAAAATACTATTTATAATATGTATCGTAATAGTTCTCAGATAGGCAGATAGGCGATCAGGCTGGTGGATTAAGTTCCCTAGTTGCGATCGCGGGTCGAGCATGTCTGAAATCTTGGTCTGTCCGCGACGGGGCCTGGTCAAATGGCACAGGACCCTCCTCGTAGGGTATCGTTAAATCACTCACAATGGCTGATGGAAACGTCGGTTGAGGTGAGCAGAGAAAAATCTAAAATTCGGGAAGAGCGAAACTAGATTAGGGTATTAAGAGCGATCATTAGACGATCGCATAGAGAATTTTTCAAGTAATCCTCGAAATTATATTACTAAGGTTAGCAGGAATAAGCCAACAAAACGAACAAAATCTTTTTTATTAATTAACCAAATTCACCCTACTTGTATGGCAGATGTAGGATAACACACAGCTCTCAAATTATTCCAGCAAAATGTCCCGAGAGATTACACCATGACGTCAAATATAAACCATAGGAGATTTAGTAATAATCTAATGCCCAACTGAGAGACCGAAGACGCAGGAAACCCTCAACAAAGTTCTCTAAGGCACTAATTTGCACGTGGATTCAGATCCGGTAGACCCTCATTTTAGATTTGACGTAGGAATCATAATTAATCAGGGATCGACATAAATAGTCCTCGAGTTGCACGAATAAGATACATTTGTATACATTATACGATACAGTTAGATAATCCACAGCTAATCCGTGCAAATATAGTATTCCAACCGTAGATTTCCTCACGACATCCTCAAATAATTTGAACGATTAGGTCCGAAGCCTCAAACCGAAATCCCTCGTGATAGGTCATAACTAGTTCAAATTCCCAATCCATTAGCCAAATTTTCTGCTAATTAGATTACCAATTAAATCCAATAAAATCCAAATGAGATCGACGTCGAATTACCCTCTGCTAGATCCACAGTAACCAGAAATTCTAATATAAATAATGGACCGGATATCGACAGTCATTATACCAATAGATCCAACGATTTCATCCGCTCGAAAGTAAACACTAGCGATCGAGTTCGACTAGTAAATTCGTTACGTACCCTAAATTGATGTCAATAGTAATATAAACTATATAGGAGCCAAAGTGCAACACGATATTTGAATGACCGAGTTAAAATAAACAATTAATCGTGTTCAAATTAGATTGACATTTTTACCGTGCAGGAACTAGATTTTAGGTTCAATTGATTTATTTTTAATGCTCCAATTTTACAAATTAAATACCCTTGTCATAAAGTTAGCATTAAATTAAAATAACGACACCTACGAAAATCCCATGACCATTAACCTACACCAGAAGAGACCTATAATTATCCACCCCGATAAATCTATTCATGCTCAAACTCTCTTACAACAATCTCCGCCGAACTACTCCTTGCGAAAACTCCCGATTTAGAATTCCTAAAATTTGTCATGATTTCCTTCTTCTGTAGAATCTTGCAAACGACCAATATCTGCTCAACCCAGGCTAATCCATCAACTGTCGACGACAAGTTTCATCAAACATAATCGAAAAATCATTTGCTCGTATAGATGTCGAGCCTATCAAATCTGCCTCGCATTCCGCGACTGTCCCCTTCCATGTCTCAACGGTTAGAGACCCTCGAGAAAGACTTCACCATTCTGAAAACTAAATATCAAAAGCTCAAAGACACCTGGAGTCCACCTGAGGCGACTTGAAATCTCTACCAAAAAATCTCACGTCTCTCCAGAGCCAGAGACGATCTAGTTATTGAGAATCGAAGTCAGCGTATTACCATCGCTGAGCAGAGCGCTGCACTCCACCAAACTTTTACGGAAAATGAGCTCCGAGCTCGTCTGTCGAGCCGTAGCTGGACTCAAGAGATCAATATTATACCTGCCCAACACCTCCCCGTCAATCCAGTAATAATGCCGTCAGATGGACCTTCCATGAGTAGACCCTTGGAAAACCGATCAAGCACGCAGAGACGGCGACCGAACCGAAATTGTCATCGTCGGTAACGGCGTCGAGTGGAGGCGAACCTACTGCGAATCAACGAGAGATCTGAAGCGCCGGCCGGAGTAAATAACACGCCCCGGCCTATACTTAATTTGAGTTTCCGGAGATAGTGTATGCTCCGTCCCGGATAACTTACCCACCACCTCCTTCAGTGTACATCGACTTAGTGGCAGACGAATTCGAAGCTCCTAACATGAATCTCATATTAGAAAATCTTAGACACACTCCCGACGAGATTGCTGTCCTGAGTGGACAGGTCTCCTCTAGTACTCGCTTGGAAGAAGAGCCGTCAACCTCAATACTGGAGTATACCAGCCAAACTACATCAAGCCCAAGACGTAGACAACCGAAACGACGTTGTCTACCAGTTGATATTGATTTGGAAAATTGAAGCGTCAGCCTAACTGAATATTTTGAACTAATGCAAATCTGACTTCCTCTAACTTAACAATATGTTTCACAATTCCTTGTGTCTATTTTCTTTCTACTGTATTTTAGTCTTAATTTATCAATGAATAATATATTTTGATATCGTAGTATTAAATTTTTATGTCTTGTTTGAGCTGACTTAAATTGGATAGTGTGTTAAAATGTTTCTTGCATAGAAATAGGAATAAATTTAAGGATAAAACCTCGATTAGTGGGAATTATCAAATTGAATTAAAACGAGGGTTCTCACAATTCTCACTCCAAAAATCCCGTAATTCCCGTTATTTCGGACGTACAAAATCAGCATACGAAGCGTAAGACCTTCTATCGGCCGCTGGGAGCTGGGTAACGAGGGTGATTTGAGGAGTCGTATTGGAAACAATGCTCACCTGCTCAAATAGCTTTCGGCTGTTACGTACAGTACCAACATGGTTTCGGCCATGGGTGTGTATCAGTGAACTAAAGTCATGAGGCGTACGCGGTAAGGGAACCCTAGAATGAAGAGTAGAATGTTAACGATCATAGCGTATGATTTCTTTATGAGAGTCTTCCCGTACGAAAAACAAAACTAAGAAATCGGGAACACTATCAACAATATTATGATATTTATTATAATCTTTTAAATAAGTGATAACGAAATAAGAAAAAATTGAATTAATATTATCCTGTATTTTTGAGATTGGAATAGTAGATTCCAAAAATGTCCTCTTATCACTTTAAGCAGAGCCACATTTATAATTACTGTGGTTAAGTGACAAGCTTTAGTTTTGTGTTTAAATTTATATTTTACTTCTCATATATTTTAATTTTATAACTTTTTCGCTTTAATTACAAAAAATTACTTTTTTAAATAATTAATAAATGAAAATTATTATTCTTAATTTCATGTGACCTTGAAATGAAAATTTTGTTTAAATTGTTTAAATTGATATGCAACAGTAACTATGTTGATATTATTAATAAGTTGATGTCAGCAATTATTCTTAATGCCAGAGATACTAAGGTGAAACGCATTATACTTTCAAGAATATATAAATACAACTATAAAGTTGCAAATAAATTAAAATTTAGAAATATGTTCAGCCAACAAATCTATATTTAATATAATCTTCATAAATTTTTAAAACAAATTTGTATGTTTAGATTTAACAGTTGCGTCATAATGGACTGTATACAAATGACGTCACAAACCTAAGAGGAGGAGGGTCACACATTTGTGACTATGTATGACGAGGGACGGTGAGTGTCTAAGGACCGTGATGTCACATCTTAAACTTGTATTTCTTTAACATAATTTTATTTTTGTTTGAGCTTTCCAGAGCAAATCTATAGTAGAAATACGAAATTCTAATAGCCCAATTTAGATATTACATAATTTACCAAGGAATCGATGACATAAAAGAACAATTGAAACGCTTGTATGCTATTGATGCACACTTACACCCAAACAATATGTTGGTCAGAGATTTCAGCTGAGTTGTCCAACACTACAATGATTTGATTGGCCCATTTAATAACAGACAGACAGACCAACAAATTTGTCAAGCTTGATGCACATTTGAACATAATTCACAAATTTGAAAGTGAAAAACGTTCAATGATATTTCTAAATTTTTTTGCCAGCTTGATAATTCTAATTTATGCAACTGATCTTGTCAGTTGTGGAGAATATTGCAATTCCATGTTTTATTGTTCTGATTATTGCTGCAGCAGCACATTCCCTTATAGGTGCTGCTCGAGTTGCAGTTTAAGTGTCATTTCTAGTTGCTATTATTCGACAAACACATCCGTTGGCGCTATTATTGGAGGCATAATTTCAACCATCATATTTATCATAGTTGTGTCACTTCTAATTTCGATATGTTGTGGCTGTATATGTTCAACAAGGACAGGAATACAAAGGCGAGGGCGAATTCTCCAGACTGGTCAAACGACTGTCACAGTTGTGAGTTCAAATCAGCAAGGTCAAGTAGTCTACCCCCAAGGGCAAATTATTTACCCACAAGGGCAAGTTATTTACCCACAGGGCCAGACTAGCTATCCTCAAGGTCAGGTGCCATATCCGACCGCACAGCCTGGTACCTCGGTTCCTCCCCCTTATACTGGGAATTACAATACCGAAAAGCCTCCAGCATACAACCCAGCATATGTGGCTGACAAATAATTTTCATCAAAAGTGTTTGATTCTTCAGATTTGAACGATTTCACATTGGCTTGATTATTAATTTTTTTCGCTTCTATTTTTTATCTGATAATATATTTTATTTGCTCCTCCAAATAATTATCATTTGCTGTGTCTTCTTTGCTCGACATAAGCATCTGGCACATCTCACGTCCATTGATTTGGTCACAGGAATACACGCATTTATACATCTTTGTTGGTCATCTGGATAGTGAATATAAATATTTCGTAGAACCATCTAAGAACTGCTATTTGCGTCCATTGAGTTAGGAAAGAGGAGTGAATTTAGATAGTATAGTTTTGTTTAATGACAGCAAGATGTGAAATTATTGGAAATGTGAATTATTTTTTAGTAATACTTTCTTTAGTATTATAATTATCATAAAATTATAATACTGAAAACCCTATTATTATTAATATTATTATTAATATTATTTTATTATTATTTTATTATTATTTATTATTAATATTATTTTATTATTATTTATTATTATTTATTATTATTAATTATTTATTATTATTATCAAACGTATAATAATTATTACACAAATTATCCTAATATTAATCAATAATATTAATCACTTCATAATATTTTTTGTAAAGCATACGTCAAAAGAGAGTACAAAAGGTATGTGAGATAGAAATAAATTTAAAAATCAATAAAAGTGTGCTATTCAATATTAAGTCAGAGCAAATACATTATTTATTGTCATTCACTTTCTGCTGTGTTTTGCATATTATGATCAAGTATTAGGCTATCGCTTTATTATTATTATTATTATTTATTATTAATTATTATTATTATTAAAAGAATGACAGAAAATTGGCTTTGAATTAAACCAAAGAAAGCACGAATACACAAATATATACTACTACAAAAAATATCGACAATCTCACTGCCTCTGACTCCTCGTGTCACTTTTTTGATCAAATAAGCAAACCCAACACAGAATAATTTTATTTGCACTTTATCACAATAACAGATCAATCCGTTTGATTCAATATTTGTAATCACAATTTCACTACTTGATTTGCACCTTTTAACCACTGTTTGGCTCGGATTATCTTAGGGTAGGTTGTCCAAGGGAGAACCACCCTGTCGGATAGATAACATTGACTTTTACTTGGATTTGGATTTCTCTACTAACCTAGTTACTGCTCGTTCACGTCGATTCACTCTAGTTAATAATATCTGCTCTTTCGTATCTGGTTACTAACGATTGTCTTTCGTATCTAGTTAATAATGATTGTCCTTTCTTGCCTGGTTGATAATGTCTCTCTTTTCTTGTCTGGTGAATACTGGTTCTCTTTTCTTGTCTGGTGAATACTGGTCCTTTCGTGTTTTTCACTCTTTCTTTTATACTCCTGCTCAGACTGTTTTCCGACGATTGTCAACAATATGTTCTGCATTATCAAATTATCATTAATAATTACTTTCCAGACCGACATTTGTCAACAACGTTTGGTCCATTACCGAATTACTAATTGCAACATAATTACCCCTCCGCTACCCAGTGGCGCCCATTTGATGTTGTTTAGACTAATTTATCCTACTATATTATTCCGTCTATGAGCCGGGTTTTCCTCATCTCTCGGGATTTCCTCAGCTCTCGGCTTTAAGCGTAAAAGTGAGGCTGTAAAAGTAAAATAGGAATGATTGATTTTAGAAGTTTGTTAAAAAGTATTAATAGTTAATTGGAACGCGTGATATGTGAAGCATTGTTGATAAGGTCATTGGATCCAAAGATTAATGTGCAAATTGCTATGGCTACGAATGTTTTGAATGTTTTTAAATAGTTTCAGTATGTTAAATCATGATTGTGTATTGTTTTTTAAAAAAATTTAAATTTTAATATTATTAAAATAATTTAATTTAATTTATAAAATATAACACATTTTTTTAAAATTATAATATAGATAAAAAATTATAATATTTATATAAAAAAAATTTATAAAATTAGTTAAAAGTATTTAAATATTTTTGCGTGTTAATTTATTTGAAAATTAAATTAATTTTAAAAAAAAATTATTTAAATTATAAGTTAATTCATAATATTTTTAGTTAGTTTTTTGTGCCTGAAGATGGCGGTCAAACTGTCGAAATACATTGCACGAAGAATTTTTTATCGACGTTTTCTTTTAATTAAATCGTTGCCAAATTTTTTAAAATTATTTATTAACAATATTAATAACGCTATAAATATCTTGTGGACATTTTTAATTTTAACATGATTTAACATTTTTAAAACATAAAATATACTTACATTTTTCACTTCTGACACCAATTGTAGAGGCGCAATAATAACATCAAAATGTATTCAAAATAAATTCAATAAGTTGATTAGATCATTTAATATTTAAATATTTAATTTATATAATCAAACCTTTGTTACCCTGATATAGATGCTCTTAAAGTAAAACTTAATAATTTGATTATTAATATTATTCACCAAATAATACATGATATATAACAAAATATAACAGTTTTTTATATAATCTTTCAACTCTTCTGAATAATATTGGTGATAATTCTGACAATGTTTTTAGTGATATTTTTAGGATTAATACTATTTTAAACCCTCAAAAATATAATAATATTAAAAAAATAAAAAATAATAATAATATAACAAATTGTACTTTATTGACCTTTCAAAGACGAAATAATTACAACAATAAAACATATTGCAGTTTATGCTATTTTTAATAATAAAAAAGGACTAATCCACTTAAATTAAATTTAAACTCATCCTCTGGAAGCGATAAAATTACCTATAAAGATTGAAAGGTAATTGATTCTCAATTTATAATACTGGTTGCTGCCTTTAATAATACACTCAGAAACAAAATAAGCCCTATGAAATGGAAACTTTTAAAACAAAACTGGTAATTTAACCAGGTAAAGAGACGTTAAGTCATGAATTATCATCATGGAGACCATTAGCAATTATGGATTCTTCGTATGGATCTTTTCGTTAATAATTCATGAGCGCCTATTAATATGGATTAAAGAGAACAACCTTATTTCAAAAACAAACAGCTATAGGGATTAATACGGATATTAACATAATTTGGCTAGACTTAGCTGATGCTCTTGGTAGCACCCCACATGTCCTTTTATGGAATACCTTAGCAAACTTAATTAGTATACATGACCTAGAATTGTTTAAAGAGTTGTATAGGAATTTTGAGACGTAATATGAATGTAAGGGCCAGTTGACTAGTAGTATTAAAGTGAATAATGGCGTCAAACAAGGTTTCCAAATGTCGATGACACGTTTTTGTCTCGCTATTAACTATATCCTAAAAAATATTCTTTTTGAATATCCTTTTATTGTAAATGGATACAGTGTCAGCATCATGGCTTATGCGAGTGAGATTGTGCTCATTTCTGAATCTCGTAATACTATATTTATTATGTTGCAAAAAATTATTGAATATTGTAATGGTTCCAACTTGACTTTCAAACCCAGCAAATGTGGATACTTTCTATGTTCAAAATAGACCAAAACAATTAGGATATGACCAAAAAGTAAAAAGATTCATTATAAACAGTATCGGAGAGATTTCACCAATGTAGATACTACATAATCATCATAATGAACCCCCTTTAAAAATTAAAAAGGTCACATGACTAAAACATTAGGATTTACGAACTCCTCTAGTCACCAAATCAAAAGACACAATCTTAATGATAATCAATACTTTTTTCTTATTAAAGCACGAATTAATATGTTATATCTTAACTATAGCCTGAAAAGACATAAAAATAAACAAAACATCCCATTCAGACTTTGTAACACTGATTGGGAAACACAAGCACATATTTTTAACCATTGCAGTAAGACACAGAATGCCCGCAGAAATAAACTTAACACTGTTCTTGAAAATGTAAAAAAAGTTTTGATTTCTAAGCAATTTGAGGTTGATATTATAAAAAGCCCTCCAGGAGTAACAACAACTTTTAGACCGGATCTCATTATAAAATCAAAAAGAAATGACAAAATTTATATATTAGACATTAAAGTTACATATGATACGATAATACATTTTTATAATGCACGCACAAACAACTATGAAAAATATAAAGAGTTAGTAAAAGAGACTGCAAATATTAACAAATGTAAATCTACTATCTCAGCACTGGTGGTAGGTACACTTGGCAGTTGGGATGCCAAAAATGATAAATATCTAAAAGAAATAGGCTTGACTGAAAATGAAATAAATTCACTAAACAAAATTTGCATTAAAAGCGCAGTGCAAACAAGTTTTAACATATATATGATAATGTCGGTGGGTAATGATCTCTCTACTGTAATAACTCCTTATATCTCTCTGTAAAATATTTTTACTGTTTATTATTTTCGTCGTACTGTTTATTGGTTGACATTTTATTCTTTGTGCTGCACTTTATTTTTGAAACCATTGTGATGGCTGATGACTTAATTTGTTTTTTACTAGATCTGGATAATTTTTTGTAATATTGTCTTGGTTTTATTTTTTATGTGTTTGATTCTTTTTTATGGAATAGAGGAATCGTTTGATGGCTGGTAAACGAATTTCTTTTATTTATGTACTATATATTTAATAGGTATTTAATTGTTTTAAATAAATATAATCATACTTTGAATTGGAACAAAACAAATGGACACCTGAATAATTGAAGCAAATGAAAACCAAATGACACCCGATATTGAATGATGAGATGAACAACCAACTTCCTCTGTTAAAATGTTTTTAACCGATTCTTAGGAAAGGTTTTTATTAAAATAAATTTTGCTATAAATGGAGCTCACTTGCTGCTAGATTTTCGACCACTTTGTACAATACCAACATTGTAGTAGCCATGCGCACATAGGTGGGATAGTAAAATAATCCTGAAGGCGTTAAGATAAGAGATAGTGACAGATTCAGACAATAACCTATAAAATTAATTTAAAACAAACCCTATTCGCCAACAGTAATATAAAAAAATTAAAAGAATATTTTTAAATAAATATTTTCAATCGTGCTTTACTTTGTAACTTTTAATAATAATAACCTTCGTTTGCTATTAAATGTGCTGTTTATTTTTTTACTATTCTAAAAAGGCCGTTTTAAAATCCACAGCCAGGGCTTGGAAGTAGTGATAATCTTAGTGTTATTCCTACCCTTACTCTAACTTTTTAATTTTATTTCAAATATTTTAAATTAATTTTCATTTGGACTAAAATATTTTAATTCAAAAAGAAACTTCAAATTTTATTTTTATATAAAATTAAACCCTCTTTACATCAATTAAAAAGAAATCAATTTTAAGATACAGTTCATAGTGCACACAACTTTACAAAAATCACTCAACTATTTGCTTTTATTTTTACTTGTAACTTTCTTTTCCGTATTGTATTATTTTATTTATAGAATGATTTCTAATGTTTTCAAAAACTTAGAAAAGTTTTGAAGATTTGACTTAACCTACTTAATTTTGAATGGCTCCCTAGGGAAAAGTATGTATGCTTCATTTATAATATATTTTTTCGTGACATACATAAAATTTTGATTCGACCTAGATAGTTTTATGTGGATAGATAGTTTTTAATAGGATTTGGACACCAAAGTAAATTGAATATTCTGATATTTTTATAATCATAGTCCTCATATTTATATTAATTTATTTGATTAATTTTATTAGAGCTTGATTAAAACAGCGGCTTATTTAGAACGGTTTAAACATCACTATCAAAGTTCCCTCTAAATTTTGTTACAACTGCACAGTTATTTTTGCATTCAGAGCACAATTCGATGGTTCACCATTTTTATTTCATTTTATAAAACAAATATTGATATAATAAAATTATTTGTATTGTAATTATAGATAATAAATCATATAATAATTATTATTGAAAATGTTTATTCTACATTTATTTTCATAAAATAATAAATTTATCAATAATTTATTTTATTACATTCACTTTTAAAATTTTATACTAATGTTGGGCTCAGAGCCACAATTTAAACAAAAATAAAAATTAAAATTAAAAAAAAAAAGTAATGGAACGAGTCACTGAATATAAGCACTCACCGCAAGAAGATATCAAAAATTAATGTAAAACATATTAAATAAAACAAAATAAAAATATAACAAAAATAAAATAAAACAATTAATTAATTAAAATCACTAAAAAGCCTACAGCTGCAGAGAGAGACATAGGAAAAATAAAATAAACTGCCAAAACCTTGCAAAATAAGGTTTAGAAAAAACACAGGCAGAAGTGGCGACCAGAAAAACAAATAACGAGGGCTAAAAATAATACTATAATGAAATAATAATAGAAATAAAATTTAACTCTAATAAATTATATATCAAAAAATAGAGAAAAATGCACAAAAAATAATAAAAATAGTTTAAAATTATTAAAATAATTAAAAAGCCCTAAAAATGGCGAAAAATCGCTCATTGGTCGCACACACGCACAAAAATAGTATAAATACAGTGACAAATTTCATTATTTTTAACTTACGCTTTTACAATTTCACGTTTATTCAAACTATTCGCAACAAACCTTTTAGAGTAAGGACCTTTTTTTTTGTTGTATAAAATTTTTCATTTGTGTAATTTTATATGCTTTAGTAAAAGTTTGAATGCCTTGCTTACGATTTTTAACTTTATATGCTTTATCATATTTCATAATATACGAGGCCCCTTTAAAATCTTTATTTATTAAATGTATATCAATAGATATCAATGGGACGGATCGCGTGCCGGCTGGTGGATTAAGTTCCCTAGTTGCGCTCGTGGGTTGTGTTCCATTGAATACTCGGTCGTACGCAGTAGGGTCGGGCCATGTGCACAGGACCTCCACGCAGTGCATCGTTGAACGCCTCGTAGCGGCTGCTGGAAAATGTGGCCGGAACGAGCAGAATTTTTAAACTATGGGAAGTTCGACCACAGGTAGGGGAATTAGGACAGGTCGCGTGGCGATCTCGTAGGACCAATTTTATGGTTGCCTCGAAAAGAAATACGCTGAGTATAACCGGGTAGAAGGGATAAGTACGAGTAAAAAGTAATTTAACAATTTATAACAGTAGAAATTCAACAACAACAGAAGTGTCAGAACTTTTATTTATCAAATTCCAGAAAAGAAATATTAATTACCATTAATAGCTATCCATGCATATAACCGTAGAGATACTCACCGCATATTTAGATTCATAGATGAGAAATGATCGTCATAGTATATGATAACGGATTTCTAACTTCATCTATATAGACATCCAAATACTCTTATCCGCGAGTTGGAAAAGTAGATAGAAATGTTTTTCATTGAACCGTTAAGCTCGGAAGGCGAGGACGCTTATCTCGTCGTAGTCGATCTCCTGAATAGTAGAAGTACCGACCTGAAGATTTGAGATCACGTGACCAATTATTTCCAACTAGATAAGGCCACAGATCGATATATCCATGAGTTACGAGATGAAACCACGACTAACTAACCATCAAATATAGATAACCACTACCGGTTTGACATTGTAATTAGAATTAGACATCTCGGGTCTATTTTTGAACATGCGAAAGCTAGCACAATACTGGCGAATCCTGCTATCATAACATAGCCGACCGATAGAAGAAAGAATTTCCAATAGTATCGAATCACGTTACTTGATAGCTAAAAATCATATGCTTACTGATCGATCCATAAAATTCCGTTGATGACCACGGGAGATCTATAATATTGTCTCTAACAACGCCAAATTTCATGATAGCCCATAATAAATCCACTCATTGCAGTGTGCTGACTGGTTTCAGAACTATCTTGTAGATATTTTCCTCTTCCACCAAATCGATGACATAATCGTTACTAATTGCTACAGTAAATCATGATAACTTTGCCCTTCGAATGATTACGTCATTATATCTCCATTAACACCTGTCGCAGATTCCCATGAACACGACTATTACTGGCGTTCGAAATCACTGATATTTCACCCTGACTATTATCAGTATGCAGAGTAACCCCCACTGGCACTAACACCATCCATCTCATCGGTAATAACCCCTACATTACCAGCAGTACTATTAACACGGATAATTAATATTACCATCGTCAATAGGTTGACTACTATTAGTAATAACAGTATTTTATTATTATTATTAATGTTATTATTATTAACCATATTACTATTATTACTAATATTATTGATACTCTTAACTAATAATATTTTATTACAGTATTATTAAAAGTATTATCGTGATTATCATCAATATTATTATTATTCTTATTGTTATTATTATTATTAATATTATTTATTATTATTATGGTTATCATTATTACTATTATTATTATTATCATTACTATTGTTATTATTAATATTATTATTGTTATTAGCATTATTAATTAACGGTCATCAGTAAACTCACCGCGATTTTTTAAAGTAATTAATTACTATACCTCTAAAGTATGATTACTAACGAAAAATTATCAGTAATATAAATGACTATGACCAACTTTAGTACCATAAATGCTGTCTAACTCTTCCCCTCTCTGACAATCTTATCGTATTAATATCATTAATAGTATCGTATTAATATCATAATGTATAAAACTAAAGCTTTGACTCCCATTCTGTTCCACCCGATGAGTGTAGAAACTTCTCCGAGAAGGAAAATTATCCTATCTTTAGTCAGTCTTCACATTTAGATGACCAGCCCTACAAATCTACCCAGGATTCCACGGTTGTCTCCATCGATCATCGCTACTCGACAGCGATTAGAGCAACTAGAAGAAGAACACGCAGCTCTCCAGAAGAAGTATCAAAAGGTAAAAGGAACTTGGCTTTCGCCGGATGCAGCCAAGAAACTGTATCAAAAAATCTCTCGTTTGTCTCGGGCGAGGGACGATTTGATTATCGAGTCCCGCGGACAGCGGATTTTAATAAAGGAGCAAGGAACAACGCTCCGGCAGATTTTCACAGACGCCGAACTCCGTGCTCGCATCCCCGGAAGTGTCCTGGCCCGGAATCTGAACATTATTCCGGCACAGCATCTTCCCCTGGAGACACCCCCTGTCACCCTCTCAATCCCGACACCGGAAATCGTCGAGTCTTCTCAAACTCCCGTGGCCGAACCACGCGCTGGAGCTGCCAGGCGACGGCCAAATCGAAACCGTCGCCGTCGCGAACAACGACGCAGAGCCGCGAATCACTTCAACGCGGCGGAGCCATCTAATGCTCCGTACTCGATACAGGACCTGCCACCCCCGTATCAGGAGTTCGAATTCCCTGATATAGATTCGGATGTATTATACGCACCAACAATCACAATCCATTCTCCGGCCAGATCAATCCACATCAACTTAGTGGACGAGGAGAATGAAATTCCGGAAGCAAGTCGTACTCTAGAGCAGCTGGGTCTGGACGCTGGCAAAATTGCTATTTTAACGGGTAGGGTACCCAGACACTTACCTCTCCCTGACGAGCCAGGACCCTCTACCCGAGTAGACTTCGACAACAGTATGATCCCGCCACCATATCGCCCGGCGAAACGTCGATGTTTCCCCACGGATATAGATGCGGACGAATGAAAATTGTATACAAATCAATCAGTCTTCATCTCTGTTCAATTTGCCCAAACTTTATCATAGCGATTATGAATTTATCTGCGAAGGCTTTGACAATGAGTGTATGGTCCGTCTTGACTTCTGTATAGTTCTGTGTATCACTCCTATTATATATTTTTCTATGTATATGAATAAAGTTTTTGAATTTCAAATTTTGTAATATTAATTTTAAATATAAATTTATGCAATTAGTATTAACAAAACACGGGTACTAACCCAGGGAAGAGAATTACAAAGAAAGGGTTAGTGCGAATAATAATAGTAACTACTGAGCGGAACTCTCACGATTGTCGACTCAGGAAAGATGTAATGCTAGGCTTCATTGATGCTATGACTTTAGAGTAAAAGTGCGTAAGACCTTCTATCGGCGGCAAGTGACTGGGAACGAAGGTCCTTCGAGGAGTAGCACTAGCGATAGCGCTCACCTGCTCGAATGGCATTCGGCTGTTGCGTACAGTACCAACATGATTTCGGTCATGGGTACGCAGCAGTTATTCGAATCGTGCGTCGTATGGGGAAGAAACCACCCTAGAGCATAGAGAGGATATACACGACACTGATGTACGGATGTGCTAGAAATAGATTCCCCGTATGACCAACACTAAATATATTCTTATTAATATTTAGAAATGAAATTTAATTATAACGTTTATTGTGAAATGTCGTTGAAAGAGTAGAGACAAACAAAGATATGAAAGACAATCTATGCTTTAAAATGTATTTATTAAAACATTTTGTTATCACAAACAAGCATAGGCCCTTCCATCACTTGGACACTTTTACATAAGCTTTGAATATTTTACTCTCATATACCACACGGTCTACGAAAACATTAAAAGGAACATTAATCATAAATTTAGAGTGATCAACTGACAATTGAAAAGGCCGTGATTTTTAGGCCGAGAAATTTAAAACAAAATATTTAAAAAGTAATTTTGAATATTTAATAATTATTTTTTATTATTTGCATTTGTATTAAAGTTAGAAAGTCCGGTTGACAGAACTATAGATCTTATTGTTGGCGAATGGGATTGGTTTTTTATTTATTTTTTCTAGGGATTTTGTGTATCTACCCCCTAAACGCCATCAAGATTATTATTCTATCCCTCCTATGTACCCATGGTGATTGCCATGTTGGTACTATACATAGAGGTTGAAAATTCATGAGCAGGTGAGCTCCATTTCTAGAACTACTCCTCATGATATTTTCACTTTCGGGTTCTGGACTGCCGATGGAAGGTCTTACGTCTTTCTCTTTCTATATCTTGGTCCTTACTCGTCTATTCCTACAATTTCCACACTTATTTGTCATCTTTACCCGTTGTTTATAAAGGTATCCTTCAAATATTTGGGCAGCGTTCCTCCCTTATTTTTCGTTAATTTCCTATTTCATTTGTTTAATCACGGTATTGACTTCATTTTTCCTAATTTACCTTAATCTTTCCCTATATTAAAATTTGATTAACAATTCCTTAACTCCCGGTACATTTCTCGTGATTTTAAGTAGTTACAACCCTCTGCGATCACTTTAATAAACGCTACTGTCTTCTGCCAGATTATATCATTCAACCTTTGGAAAACTACTTTCAACTTTACATTCCTACACTATCCTATCCTTTTCTACTTGATTTTCTGATTAATTTTCCGTAAATATTTTAAATTTTCCCTACAAAACTTTATCCTTCCTTAACTAAAGTCACACTTCCTTTGATTTTAGTTTCTGCTCGCCTCAACCGATTTTCATCAGTCGTTGCGAGTCGTTCAACGATGCCCTGCGTGGAGGTCCTGTGCGATTTTGCAAGACTCTACTGCGGACTACCGAGGTTTCGATAAGGCGCGACCCACAATCACAACTAGGGAACTTAATCCACCAGCTGGACCGGGATCTGCCTGATCGATAGCTATTGCAATACTTATTATAGATAAGATTTTAGGGGGACTTGTCAGTAGCACCAAAAGATTCCACGACCATCTAGAATAAAATCAAAACTTTAACTCCGAAATATATATTTATACAAAAATAACAGTCATGCAACCAGATTTGAAAAATTGGCATAAATTGGCATAAAATTTTTCTACACAATCGTCTCTAAGAATTTTGACTAAAAAATTTTGTCTGACTGACTGACTGTCTAAAAGTCTGTAGTCTAAAATTCTGTAAGTCTGTCTGAAATTATGAAAATGACTGCCATATATATAGTATTTTTGTGCCTGTGTGCGACCAATGAGAGATTTTTCGCAATTTTTAGGGTTTTTTAATTATTTTATTTATTTCAAAATATTTTTGTAATTTTTTATATATTTTTCTTTATTTTTTGATATATTAATATTTTACTGTTGGATTTTATTTTTATTATTATTTTCTTATAATATTATTTTTTTAACCCCAATATTTTATTTTCTGGTCGCCTCTTCTGCCTGTGTTTTTTCTAAACCTTATTTTGCAAGGTTTTGGCAGTTTATTTTATTTTTCATATGTTTTTATCTGCTGCTGTATGCTTTTTAATGATTTTAATTAATTATTTGTTTTTTTTAATTTTGTTATATTTTTAATTTGTTTTAATTAATATGTTTTATTTTATTTTTGGTCTCTTCTTGCGGTGCGTGCTTATGTTACAGCAGCTATATTGACAATTTCCAAACGACAATAATTATTTTGTTTTAACTTATACAATTTTCACCTTTTTGTTTAAATTGGTTTTGTAATTTTGTTTTAATTTTGGCTCTGAGCCCAACATTATTTAAAAATTATTTTAGCTGATTTAGACATCCTTGCCATTCTCTGTCCACAAGAACTATTGAATAATTTCTTCTGTTCTTTTATTACGCGGTTGCCAAGCGATTATTAACTTTTCTCGTTAGGAAAATTTTCGGTAATATTATTGCTTGCAGTTATACAAAAAATGATTCTCAAGTATTTATATTTTGTTTTTATTATAAAAAGGTGTTTTTATTAAAAATTAATTTTACTTAAATATGTTTTAATTAAATGGCCAGAGCAGTTTTATGAAATATTGATTAAATTAAGAATAATAATTAAAGTACAAAAATTAATTAAATTGATAAAATTAATATTGATCGAGTAGACGGATATTGTTGAAAACTGAATCAAGAAACTACCTCAAATATAATAATAAGGTCCGTTGCCGTAACCACAAAGAGATCGAGTAAATCTCCAAGATCGAATTCAGTGTCAATATTGCAGAGGCTATGGACACATGACAAGATCATGTCTAAAAAATAATATATATTTCCAAAGCCAACAATAAAGAAAACTTTAAATGACAGATTGCAATAAGATAATGTAGCTTTTGTGCAGCTGAATTATTTTAATGAACGAAACGAAAGTGAAATAAAACAAATGGGTTGATATTTAGATCAATTAATGTGCAAATTTGAATTCGACGAAGAATTTAATAACCATATGGTGCATGATTCTGCGTCAAAACGGTCAGAGACATAGTTAAACGTAAAAGTAAAGATGATTTGGAAAGTGAAAAAGTAGCAATAATTATGTTGAGAATCGAGATGGAATCAAGATCGATAGAGACATTTAAAATAATTCCCTCTTTAAAAGAATTGAGTTAAACATCATTGATTGTACGAATTTGAAAAGTGTGATTGAGGCATGATTAAAATTGAAAATATAATAAAAATGTTTGGTGAAACATTTAGAAAAAACGCAGGGTTATATTTTGTTTTTATTGATGTTGTCAATGAAAGTGGTAATAATGTGATTTGTAAAGAAGATTGCGTAAAATACTTGAAAAAAAAATTTAAGGAGAATCATTGGAATTGATTAATACAATTAAAATTTAAAAATATATGTCTAAATGATTATAAATTTCTAATTGATTTGGGTTTTACACCGGGAAAAACATAAATTGTAGGTAGATCTTTTAAAAGGTATACATATAAGACCCTGGAAATATTTGTGGCAAATTTATGTTTATAGGACAATCGTGGGCTGGTTTTCGTGGGCTGGTATTTGTGAGAATATAATTAAATTAATTCATAAAATAAATAACCAAATAAATATTAATTAAATAAAGTCAATGATCCAAGATCCAATAATTTCTATCAAAGATCTCGACCAAGATTTAATGATTTTAGATTTCAGGAAAATAATACACGAATTTTAAAATGTTGAGCTTGTCAAGAAGAAGAGCATAAGAGATCTGAATGCCCAAATGTAAAATGCAATCATTGCTATAAATCAGGACACTTTCGTCACCAGTTCTTCGAATTTCGATTCAACCAAGAACGACGATATCGAGAAAAAGTGGCACCAATAAAGCAAGCCGATGATGAAAATGAAAGTTAATACCCAAGCTACACCACAAGAAGAGGTGATCGGAGCTATACAATAAATGTAAGTAATCTATTGCATAAGGAATGCATGAATGGAATGATTGATGATGGTTTGTGTGCTGTGAAGGATAAAAAAATTAAACCTTTAGATAATAATTGTGATTGTTGGTTAGACTCGAACACGTATAGTGATTGTTTTGTTGATAAATGGAGAATGGATGATTTAGGATGTAATAATGAGGAAAATTTCAATGAATATTTTTGTATAATTAATAATAATAATAATTTAAATAATAAAATAATTAAATACGATAATTTAAATGGAAGACCTAGTGTTTCTATTTTTATTAATATTAATGAGTTTCCGTGTTTATTAGACACGCGCAAAAATAACTGTGATTGATAAAAGTTTGCTACAAAAGTTTGGAATTAGAAATTTAGAGAAACTTTATGTAAAATTAAAATGTGCAAATGAATCACCTATTGAAATATTGGCAAAAATTACCGTGGAAGTGCAAATTATTGGAATATCGTAAAAGAAAGTTGTTGAATTTATTTTAGCTAAAGGGATATCTTCTAAAGTTATTGGAGGAATAGATTATTTGAAAACATTTAATATGATGTTAAAATTGGAAGCACTACTAGTAATAATAAAAGTGAAATAAATAAATTGACAGATAAAATTGTTGGATAAATATGATTGCATTTTTATGAAACACAAATTGGATATAGGAAAAACAACTTTGTTAAACCATGAAAATTTTTATTTCAGGTAAACCTAAAGTCATTATCCCTAGGCGACAGCCCGCTCATTTGATAGGAAAAATTGATGAAATGGAAAGGTTTGGTGTAATAAAAGAATGTAATTCCCGTGAATACACCGTTAGTATGTATTAAAAAGAAAGATAAAAAGGACTAAAGAATATGTATAGGTTTTCGGGCGCTGAATAATATAACAGAAAATTCAATATTTCCAATTCTGAACAGTTAATGAACTATTGGATACATTAAATGGAGCAAAATATTTTAGTACGATTGACCTGGGAAATTCATATTACCAAGTTGAGCTAGATGAAACATCAAAATTGAAAACTGCATTTTCCACTATGACTAAGCAATATTGTTTTAACCGAATACCATTTAGAATAGCAGCAGCTCTAGTTACTTTACAAAAATCATTGAATATAATACTAGGAATTGTTTACTTAGATGATATTTTAATATTTTCGAAGGAATTAAATGAACATTACAAAAATATAACAAGTGTACTTGAGAAGATAAGACTTGCTGAATTAAAAATTAGTCCATCAAAATGAAAATTTTAAAAGATGAAGTAAGGTTTTTGGGGCACACAATAAATAAAAGTGGTGTAAAGACAGATGAAAATAAAATACAAGCAATTAAACAATTTGAAAGACCTAAGTGTATAAAGCAATTAATGAGATTTTAGGACAAACTAGAAATTCATAAAAATTCATAAAAGATTACACAAAGAATTCCAAAAACTTAGAAAAATTATGTGGAAGCAAAGAAAAGAAACTAATTTGGACTGAAGGCTGTGAGAAAGCATTTATTGAACTTAAAGATAAATTAATAAATGCACCTATTTTGAAGGCTATTTATTTTAGATACCAATGCTAGTTTTGATCGTATTGGAGCGGTTTTCTCTCAAATTGACGATTCTGGGAGAGAAAATGTTATTGCATATGGACCACATGCTATGTCTAAACACGAAGTTGGTTACTGCATAACAAGTAACGAACCTTTGGCAATATATTTTTTTACAGGGCACTGTAAGCATTATTTATATGGTAAAAAGTTTACACCTCGTATGGATCATAAAGCATTACTTATATGATGAAAACAACGAAAGCTATTACCCCACAATTCCAGACATGGAACAACTACTTAAGTAGTCTAGAAATAGATTTTCAGTATAGAAAAAGAGAAGATTATTAAGGAGTGAATGTACTAAATGCATTCAATGGCAAACAATTCATATTGATCGAAAAATTAGGAAATTAAAGACTAAATTGTTGGCGGTTATGACAGAAAACCCAGAAAATGAATGGCAAAATAATTCGACTGGAATTCAAAAGATTATACAAATCTTAAATTTGAAAGACAAAACCAAATTCAAAATAAAAGATGGGTTAATTTAAACCAATGATAATAAGATATAGATTCCCGATAGTCGAAGAATAGATTTTGTTACAAAATAAAACCCCGGAACCCAGATTATTTGAAACTATATTTATTGATTTCTGTGGCCCATTGAAACAAACACTATATGGAATGAAATATATTCTCGGAATCATCGACCAACATAGTAAATATCCCTTCATGCAGTTAAATTGCAAAGCGAAGATACCGTTGTTACAATTTTTAAAAATAATTGGATATTAAAATATGGTGCTCTAGAGGTTATGCACTGTGATAGAGGGAAATCATTTGAAAGTAAAGATATGAACAATTTAATGAAAGCTCATAATATTAAAGTAATTTATTCAAGTCTTTACCATCATTCTGCAAACGGACAGACTGAAAGACAATTTAGGACAATCAAGCACGCAATTCATATTTAATTAAAGTATAAAAAGTATAAAAACTGGGCTGAATTGTTACCAGAAATTGAGTTTATGATAAACTCTACCTACCAAAAAACGATTGGTCAAGCACCTTGTAAAAGAGTATTTGGAAAGCGTATTTACAAAGAATGGTTATTGAATATGCTAGAGAGAAGCAAGACAATTGATTCAATTACGAAAAGGAAATTTGAAATAGGAGATAGCGTTTTAATTAAAAGCAATACGAATAACAAAGAAGATGACAGATACTTTGGACTAGCAGAAGTCGTGAAACAAATGCATGAAAGAAGCTATGAAATAAGGCTTGAAAATGGAAACCGATTGATAAGAAATGTTAAGTGCCTAAAGCCATTTAAACGAGGGGGGATGTGAGAATATAATTAAATTAATTCATAAAATAAATAACTAAATAAATATTAATTAAATAAAGAATTAAATAAGTGTATGTTGTGGATTGATGTGGTATGTAAATTTCTTATGCTTACATTACTTTGCGTTTAATATAATTCCTCAATAATTGGGTTTAAATATTACGAATAAATTTTGGGATTTTGAATTTTATAAATATTTATTATGGACGTTATTAATGTTGGATGATGAGGGTAAACCCATCAGCACATTTATTCTAAACAAATATTTCAAAGCAAGGCCTGGGAAATACAGGGTGAACGTACACGCTGAGGAGCGAATCTAATCCAGAACAAACCAATCCCCAATATGAAGAACAAATCCTAACAAACCATCAAACCAATATTGTTTATATGATACCCTCGTGATTTATTCGAACAATCCTTGTGATTTATCCGAACAAATACTATGACAAATTTTTGTAACAATTATTATTCTTTTTTATGTGATATTCGATAGTAAATTAAATTTATGTATAGAGTATATTATGGTGGATGTTATTTTATTGTTGAGAATTATATTGGTGTTTTAAAGTTATTTTTTTAGGATGTTATTTTATTGTTAAAAATTATATTTGAAAAATGAATAATGTAAGCTAAAATTTATTCCAACGAAACATTAAGATTTCCCAATAAACTATAAATAAATAAAAAATGAATTATTTAAATGAATTTCCCAATGAACCCTAAGTAAATAAAAAATGAATTATTTAAATGAATTCTCCAATAAACCCTAAATAAACAAAATGATTAGAACCCTAAATAAATAAAAAATGAATTATTTCTTGGAATATGAAAGGAAAAATAGAATATCCCTAAAAATATAAAATAAATTAAATAAATAAATAAAATCATTTTTTTAAGCAAACATTTTAAAATCAACTTAGTATAAATAATAGAAATTTTTTAGTTCAAAGCGCAATTAAAATCTTAAGCAAAAAAGAAGTAGTCTTAAAGAGTTAATCTTTATAAGACTTTAAAATAAAACAGTCAAAAACGTTCACAATTGATTTTTTTGCATTGACTATAGTAGGTAGTTAGGGGCACTCTGCTACATAAAAAAAATAAAGGGGGAGGGGGGGGGTTTATTTACAGATTAAATTCGGATTATCTTGATTACATAATGATGTAATCAACTTAATTAATTTTGTGTGTATTTTAATTAATTTTTTTTTCGAAATTTTTGTGTAGTAGATAGTTAGGAGCACACTGGCACATAAAAAAACATAGGGGGAGGGGGGCGGTTTAATTACAGATTAAATTTCGGATTATCTTGATTACATAATGATGTAATCAACTTAATTAATTTTGTGTGTATTTTAATTAATTTTTTTGTGTGTATTTTTTTTTCGAAATTTTTTTCGAGTTTTTGGCGCGATTTTTTTTTTAAATTCAAATTTTTTTTCGAATTTTTTTTAAATTCAAATTTTGGCGAATTTTTGAAATAAAATTGAAATATTTTTTTTTGAATAAATTTTTTTTTAATCACACTATAGTCAGGGGGTATTTTTGAAAAAGACTAAAATAAATTGGCTTGAATCGCCTAACGATAAAAAAAGCATAAAATTAAAATTGGCTCAAATCGCCTAAGATGTGATATAGTCAGGGATATTTTTAATTCGTAATAAAAACTAATGCAATATTTGGTCTCAATACTTTCTATAGGTAAATATAGGCATAAAATAAAAATGGCTTGAAACGCCTACTGATCAAAAAATTGACAGAGGTATTTTATAGGCTTGTTACAAAAAAACACTTGAAATATTTGTTCACACAATTTTCATAGGCAAATTTAGGCTCTAGATAAAAATAATTTAAAATACCTAAAGTAAATTAAGATAAATTAAAGTACATTAGGATACATTAAAGTATATTAAAGTAAATTTAGATAAATTAAAGTACATTAGAATACATTTAAGTATATTAGAGTAAATTAAGGTTCCTCAAGTAAATTAAGATACATTAGAGTACATTAAGGTAAATTAAAGGGTCGAAAGTCAATTTAAGTACATTAGGGTACATTTAAGTAAATTATGGTTCATAAAGTAAATTAAGGTACATCAGAGTAATTTAAAGTACGTTAGAATAGATTTAAGTAAATTAAGGTACTTAAAGTAATTTAAGGTGCCTAGAGTAAAGTGTGGTAAGTTAGGTAAGAACTTTTTTAAAATTAAATAGAGTCAACAGTTAAGTTACATAAGGGTAATTTTTAAAGCTGAAAATTTTAAAAGCAGTTATAGTAGGCAAATTACATAAGGTAAGAATTTTTAAAGTTAAAGAGTCGACAATATTGCATGATAAAATTTATTAAATAAAATTTTTAGTATAGTTTTATCGATCAATTTTTATACATATTTTTAAATGATAAAATTTTTAACATAAATTTACAATGGAATTTTTTATACATGATTTTTAAAGATGAAATTTTTAGGATAATTTTAAAATGAAATTTTTTATACATGATTTTTAAATAGAATTTTTAGTATAATTTTATCGATGAATTTTTTATATATAATTTTTAAAGATGAAATTTTTAGGATAATTTTACAATGAAATTTTTACACATGTTTTTAATTGAAAAAATTTTTAATGTAATCTTACAATCAAATTTTTAGTATAATTTTTACTATTACTTTTTTATACATGTTGATAACGATCAAATTTTCAAAGAAATTTTTCAAAAACTTTTTGCAAAGAATTTTATTAAATTAAATTTTTGAGTTTCAGTGTTACATAGTATTGCCTAAGGTAGGTAGTAGTCATTCGCAAGAGCAACCCATCTCCTCCACTCTGCAGCAACCCATCCTTAATAAAAAAAAATAATAAAATAATAATAATAAATAATAATATTAATAAAATAATATTAATAATAATAATAATAATACTTTCAGAAAACATAAAAAGTTAACTTACTTGGTATCAACTTCTGAACACTGACAACCCATACACAGTGAATAATTCATTAATAACTGAACAACAATCACTAGGTACTGTATACAAATAACCGAGTACTGTACAGCTTTCTATATACATATTAGGCATTGAATAATTTACTTATTCATTAAAATGACATATTTAAATAATATTTACTCTTTCAACACAGATATTGAATCAACTCAACCCACTTAAAAAATAAAGTTTTCTCTCAATCATTTCCCTTTAAAATACTTGGTTATTCACACACTCACAATATGTTATCAATAACTAGTTACTGAACAAATCAATATCAAAAACTAATTACTGAACCAATAAATATTAATGATCGGTTACTGACCAACTAATTTTGAAATAAATCACATAAAAGGTTAACAAAAAGAAATACAAGTTGAAATTTTATTAACTTTTTCACTATTTTATCGATCATTGATGTGTCCAAATGTTTTGGTTGCTTAGTTACCTTGTCGTTATCAGGTGATAATTAATCAAATTCATTGAAACCAAATCAATTGCTATATTTACTTGGTATCAACTTCTGAATACTGATACACACTGAATAATCCATTAATAACTGAACAACAATCACTAGGTACTGTATACAAATAACCGAGTACTGTACAGCTCTCTATACATACTAGGCATTCAATAATTTACTTATTCATTAAAATGACATATTTAAATAATATTTACTCTTTGAACACCGATATTCAACCAACTTAACCCATTTAAAAAATAAAATTTTCTCTCAATCATTTCCTCTTAAAATACTTGGTTATTCACACACTCACAATATGTTATCAATAACTAGTTACTAAACAAATCAATATCAAAAATTGTTTACTGACCAAGAAATCTTTAAATAAAAGCACATAAAAATTTGAACAATCAAAAGAAACACAATTTCAATTACAAATTTTATTAACTTCTCCACTCTTTTATCGATCATTGATGTCTCCAAATTGTTTGGTTGCTTAGTTACCCGATTACTATCAAGAAATTATTAATCATTGAAGCCCAATCAAGTGTTGTATTTTCTCTGAATAAAAATTTATTGCTTTACTGTCTTGTATGTGATTTATTGAAATTATTTTGTAAAACTTAGTTAAAAAACTTTGAAATTTTTCTACCATTTTTGTAATATTTTTAATTGCGTCCAACAATGAACAATTACTAAACGTTATTTTCAAAGATGAATGCCAACCTTTTCATTTATTTTTCACATGCCCTAAATAAATTAATTGCTAACTCATCAAATAATTACTTAAATTTATTTTTATAGATTTTCTATTCACCCCCAACTCTTATTGTTTACTGAATGATAAATTAATTAGTAACTACAAGTAGTGGTTAATCTAATTGCTAGTGAAAAGAAACTTGATGAGAAAAAGATACTTAAATTAATTTCTCAAAACATATATATTTTTTTCATTGTACTTGGAATAAATTTTCATATATTTATTGAAAATGATTCGACTCTTTAAATTATTAACTCAAAGATGCTAAAGGTTTGAATAAAACTGATAGAAAAAAAATTAATATCTACAGCATTACTAAAATCAAATAACTATAATTTCTGATACCATGCTTCAATACATACATAGGTTCTTGTGTACTGATATCACTTACTGAAAACCCAAACTTATAGGAAAAATGTATGTGATTGTCTATTAGTCTTTGTAGAAATTATTTTTATTAAATTGTGGTTAGCTGGTGAATAAAATTTGATTAAAGTAGTGGGAAAGATGTAAATTTTAAATAAATTTGATTAAATTTGTTAATTCTTTAAATAAAATTTTTTAAAGAAAGCTTCAACATAGTAGCAAATTTTAAAGAGAATAGTACTTATCAATTAAAAATTAAATTAAATTAACTAAGTTGTAAGATAATTGAAAAATTTATTAGATCATTTTTTAAAATTTTATGAGGTTGTTAGGTAATTATTCTAGGTACTTGTTGAATGAAAATTAGTGTATGTTATCAACTGCTCATAGTATTTAATTCTACAATTTCCGGATAAATAATTATTAAATTCTTGATTTCTGGAAATAATCGTAAATATTTAAATTATTCAGAAAATTGTCAAAAAAAAACCCTAAATAATGGGTAACAAAAAAGTTTTAAATACTAGTCAATTTTAGTTTTTAATGTAATTGAGTTACAAATATTTTAATAAAATCAAATAAATAGTTACATGAATCAAACAATTTCTTAGAATTGAAATCTTATCGATATATCCTGATTAACCTTAAATCAATGAAAAAAGTAACAATTTTCCTAAGTATGTTATAAATTCAACCAACTCAATCCCCTTAAAAATACTATAAATTCACCTCTCAACCAATCATTTCTCTTCAAATGTCATTTTTCACTCCATTATATCAACTATATTCATACTTTTCATAAAAACCTATCAAGTAGATAATATTTACCCTTTGAACACTAATATTCATTCCAGTAAATTCCTTTAAAAATATTATAAATTCATCTCTTGACCAATCATTTTCCAACGAATAACAATATTTCAAGCCATATTCAATATTTTTCATAAAAATCATAACAATACCCATTTCTATAATATTTACTCTTTAAATAACAATATTTAACTAACTCAAGCCCCTTAAAAATGACAACAAACTTGTTCTTAATCGACTATTTTTCACTAAATAAATTCCACTCTTGACCAATCTTTTCCCATCAAATAACACTTTCCCCTACTCTACCAACTATATTCATTCTTTTATAAAAATCACCTATTAAATAACGATACTTAACCGACTCAACACCTTAAAAATATCAACAAATTTGCTGTTAATCGATTATTTCCCTTTAAAAGATCATAAATTCTCTTCTTAGCCAATTGTTTTCCCCTAAAATAAAATTTACTCTCAACCAATCATTTCTCTTTAAATGAGATTAATCCCAGTTATATTCATTATTTTCATAAAAAATCACCGACATATCGATATTCAACAGAATAAATCTCTTGAAATCACCTTAAAATAAAATTCCTCTCTTGACCAATCAAATCCCCTTAAAAATATTATAAATTCGCCTCTCAACCAATCATTTCTCTTTAAATTACAATAATCCCCGCTATATTCATTATTTTCATAAAAATCACCAACATATCGATATTCAACAGGATAAATTTCCTGAAATCCATCTCTTGACCAATTATTTGACACCATAATGATCGAATTCTTTCTGTTGTTTTATTTTTACAATTCAATAACCTATTGAGTGATGTAATCCAGTAGAGGGATATGAGGACTATGCCCCGTGGATATTTGGCTTGAAAATTGCCCCGTGGATATTTGGCTTGAAAAAATCCCGAGACCCCCCCCCCTCCCCCCTAAAAAAAAAATTTAGGGGGGGAGGGGGGTGTTAAATTTTATTTTAATTATTTGTTTTAATGAATGAAAAAAAAAATTTTTTTTTTAATTATTTGTTTTAATGAATGAAAAAAAAAAATTTTTTTTTTAATTATTTGTTTTAATGATCAAATTTAAAATTTTTAAAAAATTTTAATTCATGATAAAAAACTTTAAGTATTTTTTTATCGATTTAAAAGCCTAAAAAATAAAAATTGGCTTAAATCGCCTATGATTGAGTGTACTGATGATTATTTTCGAATAAAATTGGTTCAAACCCGAGAACCTAAAAATATTATATAAAAGCCTAAGTATTTTTTCATTATCCATCAAAAATGGCTCAATTCGCCTGTCAACTAAAAAGCCTAAATATATTTGCTCGAATAAAAATCATTATTATTTTTATTTACTTTAATTATTTGTTTAAGTCAATAATATTATTTATTTATATTTTAATTATATTAAATTTAATTATTTGTTTAAGTCAATAATATTATTTATTTATATTTTAATTATATTAAATTTAATTATTTGTTTAAGTCAATAATAATATTTATTTATATTTTAATTATATTATTATTTAATTATTTGTTTAAGTCAATAATATTATTAATTTATATTTTAATTATATTATTATTTAATTATTTGTTTAAGTCAATAATATTATTTATTTATATTTTAATTATATTATTATTAAATTTAATTGTTTGTTTTAATCAAGTCAATTATTTATTTTTTAAATAATATATTTTTAAATTAAATTGTTTGTTTTAATGAAGTGAATTAAATAATTATTTTTTATTTTCATTTAATTATATATTTTATATTATTATTATTTTATATCAATATTATTATTTTATTATTATTAACATTTTATTTGTTTTAATGAATGAAAAAAAAAAAAAAAAAAAAAAACTTTTAATCCATACAAATATTTTTATTGACAAGATTAAAAAAGATTAATTTTTATTTCAAATCAAAAATATCCGAGTAATATGTTTTACGCATTTCGGCCAACAATATATGGATTTACCTTTTGACATTTTTTAATACTTAATAAAAAATTATACTAACTTAAAAACATAAAAATTATAAACATCAACAAAAATATACAAAAACAAAGAATATTTTCAAATAATTTATTCATTCAAAATTCTTCATAATCGTCATATTCTTCATTAAACTCTGAAAATTCTTCTGGACTGTTACCTAAAACCACATCACCTCCTCTATAATGACCATATGCCACACTTATATTTTTCCCCACCCAAACCCTTTTATCATCCTTATTTGTTAATGCAGTTTTACTGTTTTTAATTGTAAATAATTGATGTTTTTTACTAGTAATACGAGTTTGTGGTACAGAAAAAATTAAGTTTTTGTTATAGCAATCTAGGTATGACTTATGTTTTAAGTCAGTACCCTTCAATGTTATACCCTTAGCTTTGATACTTTCAACTTCAGACAAGAGGCTATAACATTTTGGACGAAGAAACACCCACTCCTTGTATTTAAGTCCTTTATTCTCGTCTTTGAACTTTCCAATGACAGAATCAAGATTCCTACTATACAAGGGATGTTTTGGGTCATAATTAGAAGTATCGAGGAGATTATCACGAACCATAGCAGATAAAAGAATGTCTAACTTACAATTCTTAATTTCTAGAAAAAAGGAATCAGTGTCCCCAGCAACTATATTAATTTCACAAGTGAATTCGTTTCGATATTTTTCTAACTCTATATATTGTAATTGATACATCCTAAGTTTAGATAAATCGAGTACAGTTTGTCCAATGTAACTCGGTCGATCTAAACACACCGATTGCTTATTTAATAACACAGAGACCAAATCATTGTCGATTTTAAATGATTTTCGAAAAGTTGGTTTTGAGCAATAATTAATTAATTTGTTTGCAGAATTACATAATCTTAAATTAATTAGTTTTTTAAGATTTTCAACTGTTTTTCCGTAGAGGCTATTATTTAAAAGTTTATAATAGTTTTTATCTAAGTCATTGGTTGATTGCGCTCTAAGTTGTGTGTTAGTGTCTATATACTTTTTAAATATTGATTTTTGATTATATTTAATAGCTCTATGTACATGTGTAATTTTAATTTGTAAAGAAACAAAAAGCTGCAAAAGTCTCCAATGAAGAACATAATTCTTCTTTGGATAATGCGTTAGCATTAACTTCTCAACCTTAGAACCCGGAGCGCACATCTTTTCAGCAGTTACTGGAAAATCATTAAGTTTATCATGAAGAAATGTTGGGATTTCTAAATCTACTTCAAATGTGACAGCAAATGACAGTGATTCTTATTCAAAAAACTAATTAAATTATTTAATTGATTAGTATCAGTGACCCATTCAAAATCTATTTGGGTTAAAAACTATGAACAAGGGGAAATTGTACAATTAGAAATGAAGAATCCAATGTATTTACCAATTTCAACTTCAACTATAAACAACATTGAAATTAATATTCGCGATGATAGTGGAAAATTAATTAAATTTAGTAAAGATACCAAAACACATTTATCAATACATTTTAGAAAAATAAATGAATAAAGAATTTTACATAAATCTACCGAGTAATAGTTGTCTTCTTACTCATCCAAATAATAAAGCTGATAAATTTAATGTTGAATTTCAAAATCCTATTTACTTGGAAGGTGAATGGCAAGTTGCTCTGACCGATTTCACTTTTGTATACAATAATTTTCCATTTTATAACAACTCAAATATTAAATATAGTAAGAGTACATTACATACAAGTTATGAATACTTTTACTATAACGATGCAAATAATGAATATACAATTAGTCACGACTCTATATTTTATCTAGTATACATTGATGGAAATACTTTAAATATTAATTGTAAATATTTTCCATTTAAAATTTCATTTGATAGTATTGCAGAAGCTCAAAAATTAGGATTTAATAAAAAAGAAATAAATTTTGTTGAAAACTTGAATCAAATTAAAATTCCTTCAAATAATCGTAAAATAAAGTTTGACACAATTCGATTAACTATAAATTATTTTACGATGTCGAGTATACAGATAAATTTGAAGAAAATTTAATCATTACTAATTTATCACAAATAAATGATCAATTAATGACTTTTTATCCGCATCCATTTAAATCTTGCGAAATTGAACAAGGAAGATTAGTCAAAATTGAATTGGAAGATGATGTCAGTAAAGTTAAATTTAGTAAATTTTTGGCTCAAAGTTTGGGATTAAGTGAAGAATCATATTCAGAAAAAGTTATTGTTGGATTACGTTTACCAGAAATTTTGCAAAGTAATCAACAAATGATGATCTATACAAATATCATTGAACCTATTCTTGTTGGTGATGTTTTGATACCTCTATTGAAATGTGTATGGGTTGAAAAACATAAAAAGGATGATCTAGTTCAAATTATAGAGAAAAACCCAATGTATTTGTCTGTATCATCAACATATATAAACAATATAGAAATCAATATTCGTGACGATAGTGGAAAATATATATTTGGTAAAGAAGATAAAACTTTTCTTACATTACATTTTCGTAAAATAAATGAGTAATCCTGACATTGTAAATTTTTATAGTAGTAGTCAATCTGGTGGAGAATTACCATATTTTATAGGTAAACAATATGGAACCGGTTGGTTGAAAACAATAGGTAGATTTGCATTACCTATTCTTAGACGTATAGGCAATTTTGGTATGAAAACGGCAAATGACGTAATAAATAATAATTCTGATTTTTTACCTGCTTTAAAATCAAATGCAATATCTGAATTTAAAGAATCTTTACCTAGTGTTATGCAAACTTTACCTAGTGTTATTAATAAAGTAAGTGATGTATTTAATCATGAAAATGAACAAAAAGGAGGGACACTTAAGCGTAGAAAGATTATGAAGAAACATATAAACAAAAGAATGAGAGGATTCGGAACTATATTTGAAAAATGATTAGTGCAAAATCTGAATTATGTCTTTTTGATAGACCATCCCCTCAAGCCGTGATTGAACATGGTTCATTTGAAGATATTTTCCCAATGAATTCAATAACTGATGCTGGTACCTCTTCGATTCAATTTTACATTAACGGATCACAAACAGAATATTTAGATTTGAACGATACTTTGTTATATATTCAGTTGAAAGTTGTAAATAGCTTAGGTGAAAATATTACACAAGAAGCTGACGTAACAGCAAACAATTTCTTTTTTCAAACTCTTTTTAAAGACGCTGAATTAGTTTTTAATTCTACTAAAATTGAAGGAGCAAATGATAGTTTTGCACACAAATCTCTAATTGAAACTATTATAAATTATAATCAAGATACTAAACATACATCTTTAGGGGAATGGGTTACACTGAACATGATCTTATGCGAAAAACATGGATTGCAAAATCAAAAGCATTTTCATTATGTTCACCACTCCAATTTGATTTCTTTGATCAACCCAAATATTTGTTACCAGGTGTTAGTGTCCAAATTAAATTAACAAGAACAAATCCAGAAAAAAGTCTGACATGTACTAAATTTGTACCTAAAATAGTATTGCTAGATGCAAAATTAATGGTTAGAAGAGTTCGTGTTGAACCTTCTGTTTTAGTGGGTCATCAAATAGGTCTTGCTACAAGAAATGCAATTTATCCAATGCGAAGCAAAGAAGTTGTTGAATTTTCTTTACCTATTGGATCTTCTTCTTTTTATAAGGAACAAATATTTGGTGATAGACGATTACCTAATTTTATACTTGTAACTTTCCAGGGAAATAAAAGATTTAGTGGTTCGTTTTCAGATACATTTACTATGTTTGATCACTTTAACGTTAAGTCAATAACTTTAAGTAAAGGAAGTGATTATCGTGAAAAATATAGTCAAGATTTTGAAAATGATAATTATAGTACAAGTTATATGCAAAGTATTGTTAGGAATATGGGATATCTTAATAAAAATTTGAATTGTGGTATCAGTATGTCAGATTTTAGAAATAAGTATCCATTCTTTACATTCGTATTGGCTCCAGATTTCGATCTTAACCAAAGTCAGTTAACACAAAGTGGAAATTTAAGATTAGATATAAAGTTTGGATCACCCCTAACTGAATCTGTTACGGTAATTGTATATGGGGTTTTTGAAAAGGAGATTCAAATTACTTCCAATCGAACAGTATTAGTTTGAACTATAAACCAGATTGAGATTTTTTAATTGTCAAGTATGAAGTAAGAATTTTTATTAATTATATATTTTAAAATTATTATTAGTTCTATTCAGATTGATTCTATTGGTAGAAAATTATTGGGAAAAGATTTTCTTGGAGTTTTCCCTCTAGATAAAATTCCATATATCGATGTTAACAAAGCTTTGATTGTAAATACTCAATCATCTAATCTCAGTGGCGAACATTGGCTTGCAATTTATGTAAAACCAAATAAAATAAATGTATTTGATCCAATGGGTTTCTATTATCCCCCTATATTAATTAATAAACTAGAATCAATGTTAATGCCAATTGAATACAATCGAATTCGTTATCAAAATCCGATGACAAAAACATGTGGACAGCATTGTTTAGCTTGGTTAAAAACAATGAAAAAATAAATGAATTTATTGAATAAAGTTTCTTTTCAAAATTGTTTTTTAATTAAAAATGTAATGAAAGATGCATTATGTAATATTCCTTTTAAAGGATTAAGTTCAGAGGATTATATGTATTTAAATGTTTTTGATGTTATGTAATTAAGTGTGTTTTATAAACTAAATTTTAATTGGTCCATCATGTAATCACTTACATGTTTGTTAATATATAACTGAATGCATTTTTTAAAAAATTCACTTTTATCAAATACCAAACTTTAGTAAGTTTTTTATCATATATTTAATTATTTTATTTTTCTTTTTAGAAAATGGAATCTATCAATAATATAATTCAAGAATTAAAATCGTTAATAAAAATTACCAACAAAAATGTTAAAACTCAGAGTCGCAAAAGTAAAAGAGTTAAATGTAAGTACTATTAAATTTTTACTATTATAAAATGATAATTTTTGAATTAAATTTAATATTAACATTTTATTAATTTAAACACAAAAATTAAAAATAATATGATAAAAAACTATGACGAATAAAGTTAAATAAATTTTATTTAAATACATTTGGCTTCAATAATTTTCCAAATTGGTCGAATAGTCTGGTTTCCTTCTTTATATCCTTGAATTCTTATTTTAATCATAAAATGTTCATTTTCTTTTTTATTTTCATAATTACATTCTTTTTCACAATTCATAAAAGTGAATTGTTCATAAACTAATATCTTTGTTGATGGCTCGTAATAACTCTGTTATATTTTTTCGATCAATTTCACCAATTTCACCAACTTTCATATTATATAGGCTTTGTTTCAATGTTGTTGGTTCCTATTAAAATTTATTAATAATATTACTTTTAATAAAAATACTTACTCTAAATGAATAGATGATTGGAAATTTTAAATATTCCATTGAATATTGTAAATACATTACTGGTAAATTTCTGCTTAAACTGATAGCATTTATGGAATTTTCCTCAAGAATTAACTTGATAGCTTCTTTTCTAACCGAGGTTTCTATAAAAAACAATTAATGAATAATTACATAATATAAAAACCATTTACTTTTATTCATTTTATGATTTTAAACTATTTTAAACTACTTATATAAGATTTTCAAAATAAAATTAACCAATCAAATTCATTTATTCATTGTGTGTAAAATTAATTTAATGTTTAGTGATTTATTTTAACGATTTTTAATGATTTATTTTAATGATTTTATACTTATATATTTAAATTTTTCTTTTATTATAACAGGTAACCTTTACCCAAATTTTTGCAATTCTCCACAACATGATGGAAATTGTGATACGATTATGGAGAATTATTATTCTCATACCTATAATCACATCACCTATTTTATTTGCCCCACGTGTAAAACCACCCATAAAATGAATTATACCGACTTTTATTTAAAGCATAAGGAACATTTAACACAGTTTAACTGTAAGCGAAAATATATTTTTAAATTGCCATTGAATGATAATAATAATAATAATAATAATATTAATAATAATAATAATAATAATAATAATAATAATAATATTAATAATAATAATATTACAAAAAATAAAAGAAAAACAAATAATAATATTAATAATCCACGCTCTTCGAAAGTTCCTAAAGTTATAGAAACTATCATACTTTCAGACTCTGACGAATCAAAGACGGATGATGATGTAATAATCATTTCTGATTCAGATGATGTTTTTCCTGTTGATATTCCTTCTGTTAATCAATATGGTGGCTCCATAGCACCTATTGTTAATTTTGATTTAAATCAATCACATGCCATTGTTAGAATGAATGTTTCGAATTTAAATTTAAAGTTAATTACAGTACCCACACAGTTAATTAATAAATTAAATAATGTTATCAATCAAATGGGATCTGTTAAGATTCAATTTTGTATTGATGTAGAGTTTGAAAAAGATGGAGAATTTCAATCTTTCATCATTTCAAACTCTGCCAGAATAATGAATGATTCATTTTTAGATGAAGGTGCTACTCTTCTTGACGAAAAAATAACATTAATTAATGATAAAGGTAGTAACTGGGTTATAAATAAAATAAAAGAAATTCATTTTGTTCTTACCAAGTTTTCACAAATAAATCGGCTGAGTGGTCATGGATTTATTCCAACACCATTATCATTATTAAATAAACATTGTACTGTAAATGTTGCTAATTCCGATAATTTATGCTTCATTTACAGTATTTTAGCTATTTTAAATCATGAAAATATAGGTAACCATCATAGAAATGAAACCTTTAGCTACAACACATCTGAGCTTGACTTTTCACCTTCGGATTTACCTATGAAACTTTATGACATTCCAAAATTTGAAGCTAAAAATCAAAATCTTTCAATTAATGTTCTTACGTATGATGAAAATAATTTAATTAATGATTTTTCTAACCCTGAAGTTTTCAAACACCCTTATGTCGAAATAATTCATCGTTCTAAAGTTGTTGGGGGACAACCCATTAATTTAATTTTATTAGAAAGCCTTGATTCCTATCATTATATCGCTGTTACTAAATTAGATAGGCTTTTAAATTATAGGAATCATTCTTTTACTGATACTAGAGTTCAAAGTATATGGTGCCATCGATGTCTAAATGGTTTTCGCAATATAATTTCATTAAATAAACATAAAGGGTTGTGTGATAAAAATCAATTAGGCACAACTCTTTATACTTTACCTTTAAATAAAAACTTGGAATTTAAGAATTGGGCTAAAACTGTTACTCCTCCTTTCGTCCTTTACGCTGATTTTGAGGCTATCTTACCTTCAGATGATATACATTTTCAAATACATATGCCGATTTCAGCCGGTTTACTTTTAATTAACAATTTTACAGGTGAAAAATCATACAAGAGTTTCCTGGGTGATGATTGTGTAGTTAATTTTCTACAAGAAATAAATAATATTTCAATTAATACTGTTTTACCCTTTTATCAAAATAATTATAAAAAGAAAATAATATTAACTGACTCAGACATTCTTTCGTTTTCTTCGGCAACTTGTTGTTATTTGTGTAATACGATTTTATCAGTACTGGTTAAGGACCATGATCACTTTACTGGAAAATATTTGGGAGCAGCTTGTTCAAAATGTAATATTTCTCGACAAATAAGGTTTGAATTTCCAGTTGTTTTTCATAATTTGAGAGGGTATGATCTTCACCATATCCTCAAGTATGGTATGAGTGATTTTAAAATGTGGGAAATAAGTTGTATTCCTGTAACAAGTGAAAAGTTTCTTTCTTTGTCAGCAAGAATCAGTGGATTAACTGTAAAATTCATTGATTCTTGTCAATTTATTAATAGTTCATTAAGTAATGCAGTTAAAACATTGACAACTCTTCCTTTAACTCGTTCGGAATTTGTAGGTAGTCTTATCGATACTAAAAGCATTTTCCCTTATAACTTTGCAACTTCTCAAGAAGTGTTAGAAACTACATATGAACTTCCACCGATTTGGGAAGATGTAACTGAAGCCGAATATAGTAAGGCTCAATCTACTTGGGAAGAAACCAATTGTAACTCTTTACTAGATTATATGATGGTTTACCTCAAACTTGATGTTTTACTTTTGGCTGACTTTTTTCAGCAATTTCGTTCAAAGTCCTTAACTCATAACCGATTGGAACCACTTAACTTTTATGGAATTCCCGGTATGTCTTGGGCATCGGCTCTTATGACTCTTGACGAACCAATTGAACTTCTCACTGATATGGAGATGTATAATTTTTTCGAAGGGGGAATCCGTGGAGGATTAACCTTTGTTAATAAACATCACGTAGTATCTGATGACAACACCGAACTGCTTTACATTGACATCAATAATCTCTATGGTTGGGCTTTAAGTCAACCATTACCATATGGAAATTTTGAATGGGTCACTGATACTAATCAATTAAATAATTTAATTAGTTTTTTGAATAAGGATCTTGAATCACTGTCATTTGCTGTCACATTTGAAGTAGATTTAGAAATCCCAACATTTTTTCATGATAAACTTAATGATTTTCCAGTAGCTGCTGAAAAGATGTGCGCTCCGGGTTCTAAGGTTGAGAAGTTAATGCTAACGCATTATCCAAAGAAGAATTATGTTCTTCATTGGAGACTTTTGCAGCTTTTTGTTTCTTTACAAATTAAAATTACACATGTACATAGAGCTATTAAATATAATCAAAAATCAATATTTAAAAAGTATATAGACACTAACACACAACTTAGAGCGCAACCAACCAATGACTTAGATAAAAACTATTATAAACTTTTAAATAATAGCCTCTACGGAAAAACAGTTGAAAATCTTAAAAAACTAATTAATTTAAGATTATGTAATTCTGCAAACAAATTAATTAATTATTGCTCAAAACCAACTTTTCGAAAATCATTTAAAATCGACAATGATTTGGTCTCTGTGTTATTAAATAAGCAATCGGTGTGTTTAGATCGACCGAGTTACATTGGACAAACTGTACTCGATTTATCTAAACTTAGGATGTATCAATTACAATATATAGAGTTAGAAAAATATCGAAACGAATTCACTTGTGAAATTAATATAGTTGCTGGGACACTGATTCCTTTTTTTCTAGAAATTAAGAATTGTAAGTTAGACATTCTTTTATCTGCTATGGTTCGTGATAATCTCCTCGATACTTCTAATTATGACCCAAAACATCCCTTGTATAGTAGGAATCTTGATTCTGTCATTGGAAAGTTCAAAGACGAGAATAAAGGACTTAAATACAAGGAGTGGGTGTTTCTTCGTCCAAAATGTTATAGCCTCTTGTCTGAAGTTGAAAGTATCAAAGCTAAGGGTATAACATTGAAGGGTACTGACTTAAAACATAAGTCATACCTAGATTGCTATAACAAAAACTTAATTTTTTCTGTACCACAAACTCGTATTACTAGTAAAAACATCAATTATTTACAATTAAAAACAGTAAAACTGCATTAACAAATAAGGATGATAAAAGGGTTTGGGTGGGGAAAAATATAAGTGTGGCATATGGTCATTATAGAGGAGGTGATGTGGTTTTAGGTAACAGTCCAGAAGAATTTTCAGAGTTTAATGAAGAATATGACGATTATGAAGAATTTTGAATGAATAAATTATTTGAAAATATTCTTTGTTTTTGTATATTTTTGTTGATGTTTATAATTTTTATGTTTTTAAGTTAGTATAATTTTTATTAAGTATTAAAAAATGTCAAAAGGTAAATCCATATATTGTTGGCCGAAATGCGTAAAACATATTACTCGGATATTTTTGATTTGAAATAAAAATTAATCTTTTTTAATCTTGTCAATAAAATATTTGTATGGATTAAAAGTTTTTTTTTTTTTTTTTTTTTTTTCATTCATTAAAACAAATAAAATGTTAATAATAATAAAATAATAATATTGATATAAAATAATAATAATAATATAAAATATATAATTAAATGAAAATAAAAAATAATTATTTAATTCACTTCATTAAAACAAACAATTTAATTAAAAATATATTATTTAAAAAATAAATAATTGACTTGATTAAAACAAACAATTAAATTTAATAATAATATAATTAAAATATAAATAAATAATATTATTGACTTAAACAAATAATTAAATAATAATATAATTAAAATATAATTAATAATATTATTGACTTAAACAAATAATATAATAATATAATTAATATAAATAATATTATGATTAAAAAATAATTAATTTAATATAATTAAAATAAATAAATAATATTATTGACTTAAAAAATAATTAAATTTAATATAATTAAAATATAAATAAATAATATTATGACTTAACAAATAATTAAAGTAAATAAAATAATAATGATTTTTATTCGAGCAAATATATTTAGGCTTTTAGTTGACAGGCGAATTGAGCCATTTTTGATGGATAATGAAAAAATACTTAGGCTTTTATATAATATTTTTAGGTTCTCGGGTTTGAACCAATTTTATTCGAAAATAATCATCAGTACACTCAATCATAGGCGATTTAAGCCAATTTTTATTTTTTAGGCTTTTAAATCGATAAAAAAATACTTAAAGTTTTTTATCATGAATTAAAATTTTTTAAAAATTTTAAATTTGATCATTAAAACAAATAATTAAAAAAAAAATTTTTTTTTTTCATTCATTAAAACAAATAATTAAAAAAAAAATTTTTTTTTTCATTCATTAAAACAAATAATTAAAATAAAATTTAACACCCCCCTCCCCCCCCTAAATTTTTTTTTTAGGGGGGAGGGGGGGGGGTCTCGGGATTATTTCAAGCCAAATATCCACAGGGCAATTTTCAAGCCAAATATCCACGGGGCATAGTCCTCATATCGAAACGAATTCACTTGTGAAATTAATATAGTTGCTGGGGACACTGATTCCTTTTTTCTAGAAATTAAGAATTGTAAGTTAGACATTCTTTTATCTGCTATGGTTCGTGATAATCTCCTCGATACTTCTAATTATGACCCAAAACATCCCTTGTATAGTAGGAATCTTGATTCTGTCATTGGAAAGTTCAAAGACGAGAATAAAGGACTTAAATACAAGGAGTGGGTGTTTCTTCGTCCAAAATGTTATAGCCTCTTGTCTGAAGTTGAAAGTATCAAAGCTAAGGGTATAACATTGAAGGGTACTGACTTAAAACATAAGTCATACCTAGATTGCTATAACAAAAACTTAATTTTTTCTGTACCACAAACTCGTATTACTAGTAAAAAACATCAATTATTTACAATTAATATAAAATATATAATTAAATGAAAATAAAAAATAATTATTTAATTCACTTCATTAAAACAAACAATTTAATTTAAAAATATATTATTTAAAAAATAAATAATTGACTTGATTAAAACAAACAATTAAATTTAATAATAATATAATTAAAATATAAATAAATAATATTATTGACTTAAACAAATAATTAAATAATAATATAATTAAAATATAAATTAATAATATTATTGACTTAAACAAATAATTAAATAATAATATAATTAAAATATAAATAAATATTATTATTGACTTAAACAAATAATTAAATTTAATATAATTAAAATATAAATAAATAATATTATTGACTTAAACAAATAATTAAAGTAAATAAAAATAATAATGATTTTTATTCGAGCAAATATATTTAGGCTTTTTAGTTGACAGGCGAATTGAGCCATTTTTGATGGATAATGAAAAAATACTTAGGCTTTTATATAATATTTTAGGTTCTCGGGTTTGAACCAATTTTATTCGAAAATAATCATCAGTACACTCAATCATAGGCGATTTAAGCCAATTTTTATTTTTTAGGCTTTTAAATCGATAAAAAATACTTAAAGTTTTTTATCATGAATTAAAATTTTTTAAAAATTTTAAATTTGATCATTAAAACAAATAATTAAAAAAAAAATTTTTTTTTTTCATTCATTAAAACAAATAATTAAAAAAAAAAATTTTTTTTTCATTCATTAAAACAAATAATTAAAATAAAATTTAACACCCCCCTCCCCCCCCCTAAATTTTTTTTTAGGGGGGGAGGGGGGGGGTCTCGGGATTTTTTCAAGCCAAATATCCACAGGGCAATTTTCAAGCCAAATATCCACGGGGCATAGTCCTCATATCCCTCTACTTAATCCCAACATAATGATATTGTTCTCCAATATTTAATAACAATAAATTAATAATTGTTCCTTCTGAAACTTTGGACCTATGAATTATGTTTAAAAATGGATGTTTTAAAACAAAGTCGTCGTGTTCGGGTTTAGCTGTTTCATCATAACTAAATATATTAATTATTAATCCTTCGTTATTTGACTCAAATTTTCGAATACCATTTAATTTCATGGGCATATCATTTGGGTCATAATTTAATTCATTTAGATACTTTGTGTAACTATAAATATTATTTCTATTCTGACTAATAATCTCATCTTTTTTAAGTATTGATAATATGCTATAGATAAAACATAAATTATCACTATTTTTTACATTTAGTATACACTTTTTGTTAGCCAATTGTTTTGGTGTTTTAATATAACTTCTACCACTTAACCTACTGATGTTACTTATTTTTGTTACTATAAAGTAAATTTCAGTTATTTTTCTAATAACCCAACTACTCCCTAACTGTGTTATTGAAGATATCTTTTCATTTATCTTTTGTATACTGTCGTCAAAGAATGATTGGGTAAGTGGTCTTGCACTGTTGCTTATATTATTTAATTTTATTTCTCCATCTTTCTCAAATTCAATTTCTATTCCAAATTGAATTTTTACATAACTAAGTTCATGTATTATCTCTCTTAATTTGTTTATTATCTCTATAGGAAAAACAATTTCTTTAATGTTCAAGTTGGTCGTATCTATACTAATTATTTTATGTGTACCTCGTAAATCACTTTGGATTATAGGCAAATTTCCTCCTATTTGTATATTGTTATTTTGCCCCATTTGTACCTCTTCCATCTCTCCATCCCATGAATCCATCGATCCGATATCTTCAATCTCTTCAACTGCTCTAACCCATGAATCCATCGATCCGTTATCTTTGTCCGCTTCGTCCGCTTCGTCCGCTTCAACAATTTCGGCTGATTCCATTGTTTCATTCACCATTCCAATATTATCATTTACAGATTCAAAAATACTATTTATGAAATCAGTTGTATGTTCACTAATGGGTTCACTTATAGGGGTAATTTGGATGCTGCTTAATTTAATTGCTCCTGGTTTTTTAAATAATTTAATTTTTTTAACATTAAACTGTCGCAAATGATTTTTATGGTGGTCATAAAAGTCTAAATAGGGAATGGGTTGGGAAGTTATGCATACGGGACATATAAAATAAATTGAATTATGGTATTTTTACCATAGTATTCTTCCATTTTTGTGACATTTTATTTTATTATGCACAGTTAGTTGGCAATAATTTGGGTATAATTTACCTAGTAATAAAATAAAAATTAATTAAATTATTAAAATAAATGTGCATGTATGCAACCAATAAAAATCATTTATTTGCTATAAATAAAAATATTCTTGATGAAAAGCAACAATGTCAAAAGTATATGAAATACTCCTAGAAGAAAACAGTACAGCTGTTATTGGGATGACATTTAAGCCTCCTGTTCAATACCTTCAATACAGTATGAACTATTTAAATTTTCCTATTACATATACGTTCAAAGTAATGTTTATTTTAATTTAATTTGATTAATTATTTTTTAGGAATCAGTTGATTTAAAAGCTAATGATTACAATATTATGATTGGAAATATTGAAAAGGAAGATCGAAAAAATATTTCAGATATACTCCATTTGTTGAATAACGAAATGGTTTTTAATGAAAAATTTTCATTTATTAATTGTGAAAGTCAGTTGAAGGATCAAGTACAAGATAATAAAAAATATAAAATTCGGATAATTATTAAAGGAGTCAAGATTTACAATTCTATTATCAAACCTATTTGGAAAATTCTAAATGTTGTTGAATAAATTTTATCTTTTGAGTTTTGTTGATTTTATAATTTGTAACTAATAGTAAACACGTCATTTAAAAAAAGCTTACCTTGAGGATCTATTATTTTGATAAAAATTTTGAGCGGGGATAATTGTTGACAAATTATATTCAAAAACTTGTTCTCTTATAAAATATAGTGGTCAGTTTTTAAATAAATAGATAGCCAATGTTCTCCACTGAGATTAGCTGATTGAGTATTTACAATCAAAGCTTTATTGATATTGATATAGGGAATTTTGTCCAATGGAAAACACCAATAAATTTTTCCCAATTAGTTTTTTAGCAATAGTTTGTATCTGAATAGAACTAAAATTAATTAAATTAACAAATTAATTAAAATACTTACTTCATTTTTAACCATAACTAATAACACATTGGTTTATAGTATGTTCAACAATGTTTGTCAAACAAGTACTGTGCGGCTTGATGTGATTTGAATTTCTTTTTCAAATACTCCGTATACAAGTACTGATACAGATTCGGTTAATGGATTTTCAAATTTTATATCCAATCGTAAATTTCCACTTTGAGGTAACTGACTTTGATTAAGATCAAAATCAGGTGAGAATACAAATGTAAAAAAGGGATATTTATTTTTAAAGTCTGACAAGGTAATACCACAATTCATATTTTTATTAAGATAACCCATATTCCTAATAATACTTTGCATATAACTAGAACTATAATTATCATTGGCAAAATCTTGACTATATTTTTCACGATAATCATTTCCTTTACTTAATGTTAAAGACTTGACATTAAAGTGTTCAAATATTGAAAATGTTTCCAAATACGATCCTCCATATCTTTTATTCCCTTGGAAAGCAACAAGAATAAAATTTGGTAGTCGTCTATCACCAAATATTTGCTCCTTATAAAATGATGATGATCCATTGGCAATGAAAATTGAACAACTTCCTTACTTTTTCATTGGATAAATTGCATTTCTATTAGCAAGCCCAATTTGATGACCAGCTAAAACTGACGGTTCAACACGAACTCTTCTAACCATTAACTTTGCATCTAATAATATTATTTGTGGAATTATTTTTGTACATGTTAAACTTCTTTCAGTATTGGATCTTGTTAATTTAATTTGAACACTAACACCAGGTAATAAATATTTTGGTTGATCAAAGAAATCTAATTGAAGTGGGGAACAAACACTGATTGGTTTTGATTTTGAAATCCAAATTTTTCTTTTGTGTCATTTCATCGTAACCCATTCCACCTAAACAAGTATGTTTTGTATAGTGATTGTAATTAATAATAGTTTCAATCATTGCCTTGTGTGCGAATACATCGTTACTTCCTTCAATTTTATTAGAATTAAAATTACTTCAACATCTTTAAAAAGAGTTTGGAAAAAGAAATTGTTTGCAGTAACATCTGATTCATTAGATAAATTTTCCCCATTGCTATTTACAACTTTCATTTGAATGTAGAGTAATGTATCATTCAAATCCAAGTATTCGGTTTGAGAGCTATTAATGTAAAATTGAATTGAGGTGTTTCCTGGATCTGTAATTGAATTCACTGGATAAATATCTTCAAAAGAACATTTTCAATTACTGCTTGAGGAGATGGTCTATCAAAGATGCATAATTTTGATTTTGCACTAATCATTACTGGAATATAGTTCCGTATCCTTTCATTCTTTTGTTATATGTTTCTTGATAATTTTTCGACGTTTAATTGTTCCACCTTTTTGTTCTTTATTAAATACATCAGAAACTTTGTTAATAACAGAAGGTAAGTGTTCCATTACAGAGGGCATAGAATCTTTAATTTCAGATATTGCATTTGATTTTAGAGCAGGTAAGAGTTGTGCATTATTATTTATTACATCATTAGCAGTTTACATACCAAAATTTCCGATACGTTTAAGAATAGGTAGTGCAAATCGCCCAATTGTTTTTAACCAACCAGATCCATACTGTTTACCTACAAAATAAGGTAAATCCCACCATTTTGATGAGTGCTATAAAAGTTTACAATGTCTGGATTACTCATTTATTTTACGGAAATGTAATGTCAAGTAAGTTTTGTCTTGTTTACCAAATATATATTTTCCACTGTCATCAACGAATATTGATTTCTATATTGTTTATATACAAGGATGATACTGGTAAATACATTGGATTTTTCTCAATGAATTGAACAAGGTCGTCTTTTTTATGTTTTTCTATCCAAACACATTTAAGAAGGGGAACACTTAATTCACCCACAAGAATTGGTTCAATAATATTTGTATAAATCATCATTTGTATATTTCTTTGCATTATAGTAGGTAAACTAGATCCAACAATGATCTTTTCACTATAAGATTCCTCAATTAATCCCAAACTATGAGCCAACAGTTTACTAAATTTAACACTTTTAACATCTTCTTCCAATTCAATTTTAACAAGTTGATCTTGTTTAATTTCACAAGACTTGAAAGGATGGGGATAAGATGTCATTAACTGATCAGTGACTTGTGAAAGTTCAGTAATGAATAATTTTCTTTAAATGTCTCAGTATACTCTACATCATAATAATAAGATATAGTTAATCGTATAGTATCAAATTTTGATTTTTTATTTGGTATACGTATCTGATTCAATTCATCATTAAAATCTACTTCTTTTTATTAAATCCCAAGCAATTAGCTTCTTCATACTATAAAATGTTACTTTGAATGGAAATATTTACAATTAATGTTCAAAATTTTATTGTCATATATATCAGATAAAATGTAGAGTTGTGACTAATTGTATAGTTTCCTTCAATATAATAAAAATATTCATAACTATTATGTAATGTACTCTTGGTATATTTGATACAAGAGTTGTTATAAAATGGAAAATTATTGTACACAAAAGTGAATTCAGTTAAAGCAACTTCCCATTCCCATCCAAGTAAATCTGAATTTGGAAATTCTACATTAAACTTTCCAGCTTCATTATTTGGAAATGTAAGTGGACAACTATTACTGGGTAAATTCACGTAAAATCTCTTTTATTCATTTACTTTCTAAAATGTAACGATAAATGTGTTTTGGTATCTTTGCTAAATTTTATTAATTTCCCACTATCATCTCGAATATTAATTTCAATGATGTTTATAGTTGAATACGATACTGGAAGGTACATTGGATTCTTCATTTCTAATTGTACAATTTCTCCTTGATCATATTTTTTAATCCAAACTGATTTTAATAGTGGAACTCTAACATCACCAACATTTATTGGTTCGATAATATTTGAATAAATGAACATTTGTTGATGATGATGTAATAATTTCGGAATTTTAGTGCCTAGTATAGTGCTGTAAAGTTACTTAGCTTTAATCACAAAGATTTAGACAAATTTGTGTCAAGAGATATATTTGAAATGTCATCTGCAAGTGTTATTTTGACCAATTCATTATTTTGAATTATCAATTCTTTAAAAGGAGAAGGATTAAATGACAACAAATGACCTTGTAATTCCGATAAAGTGTTTATGAATAAATTATCTTCAAAATATTTTTCAAATTTTGATTTTTCTTCGTACTTTTATTATCCCAAATTGTTCCATAACACCATCATCTGTAAATTTTGGTAATTTTATTCGACAATGATCCTCTTCACAATGATTGATGTAGATTTTAGTCCAAAACTAACGCATGTTGAATATCGGGGAATGTTACTTTAAATGGAACATGTGGACAGACAATAACCAAATTCTCATATTTTTCAATAAACATGTCAACATCTGGAGTATATTTTGGATTTATATTTCATAAGTATGATTTTGATTATTTATTTTCAAATACTTTATTTCACTACCACTCTTTACCGATTCATAACGTATACAAGAATTACTATATACGGAAAAGGATTATACACAAAAGTAAAATCAATCAATGCAACTGCCCATTCACCATCCAAGTAGACAGAATTTACTTGTACATTAAAATTACTAGCTTCGTTATTAGGATAAATAAGTGGACAACTATTACTAGGTAAAATCATATAAAACTGGTTTTCTTTCATAATATTTATTTAATCAATTGAGATGAGGATATCCAAGTTGGAGTTTCGTATCCATGCCACTTGACGTAGTATTGTTTATATTTACCAACATTTTTAGTTTTTAAATCTTTTGAATTCTAAATATTGTTGGGATTGGAATGACTTGGAGTTCTTGTTCGTAGAATTTTCCACTAATTTCTTTATTTTCATGATCTGCTATTAAATACATTACTGGATTCTGTTTTGTATCTATTTTCTTATTACATATACTTCATCGCTCCAATTGTTGTCAAATTCTGATGAACGGTGAAGTACTGATTTTACTAATTCTTACATGATCACCAACTTGTATTTTTGCCTTATTGATTTTTCTTTCTTTAATGATTGGTTTCTGCTGGTGTCTGTTATATCAACAGGTCTGAGACCATTTAATCCTTTATGAGGCGAATGATTGTAACTAAAAATAATTTTCGGTAAAACATGTATCCAAGTTTTATTACCTTGATGCACAAAGTATTTTTTCAATCTTTCTCTCAAAGTTCGATTAAATCTTTCCACATAACAAGCTTTGAATTGAGAAAATACAGAGTAATGATTGGCTTTGATAACTTCTTTTACTTGCTATTATAAAATTCTTTACCTAAAATACATTAAAATAAATAATTAATTAAATTTATTACCCAAATCAGTCGGTAGATTGTGAGGTTGTCCGTCTTTAAATAATTTTTAATTGCAATGGCCATTTCATTAGCAGATTTAGTTTTTGTTGGAATGGCACGGCATATCTACTGAAAACATCAATACATGTTAAAATATATTTGTACCCTTGTTGATTCTCGAATAAGGTATGATTTCCATCAAATCCATTTGCCACAAATCATTGATTCCTCTTGTTTTATATGGTCTGGTTGGGAATCTTTCAACATTGGTTTATTTAAACTATATGCTAGTTGGTCTGATAACCATTTTTGAGTCTCTTTTTTAGAATTAATCACTCTTTTTGTTAATTTTTCTACACCACCAAAACCATATGGATCTTTGGATTTGTCCAGATTGTTTAAGTGGATTTTTGGTTAATTGATCCTTCATTATTACAACAAGATGTTAAAAATATGGACAACTTTATCTGGTTTAGAGTATTGTAAACCCATTAAGATCTTAGGGATGAATTGCACTAATTGCGGATAAAACTATAGGAATTAATGTACCCAAGAACCCACCCTTTTGTTTATACATTATTCTTTTCATTAAACTTCTATTTTTAGTGTTTACCAATGATAAAAGGGATCTCTTATGTCTTTGTAATACCACTCTTTTAGCTTTACTAATATTAACATTACCCGGACTATATTTACAATAACTTCAAGCAAATCGTCAATAACAAATGAAGAGAAAGCTTGTAAAATTGCTATTCTTTTATTATTTTGTGCCTTTACCAATGCATTGAATATGGTGACTACGTTCAAATTTCATGTTTACTAATTACAATTATTATTATTGTTTATAATTTGATCCACTTCTTTTTAAAATCTTTTACTTTTTTAGATTCTTCTTTACTTTGGATTTGGTTTTACGAATAACGTTTTTGGGTTGAATTTGATTTTGACAAGTACTTTTTTAAATGACATGATTGATAATCATTTACTTGTTTTCAATTTTGTTTATAAATCGTAACCCATTTTCATTAAAAATATCTGTTCGGATACGTAAATCGTCACTACATTGTTGTGTAAAGTCAAAGAATAAATATCCATGGGCACGCTTATAGCATCTTGGAATGATTCAATTAAAAATTTTCTATTGTTTGGATAAGCTTGCCTGGCTAAGAAATCGATAATTGTTTGATCGCGAGGATTTTTGAAAATAACTAGGTATTGAACATTTAAATTACGAGTTCGATGACTTCCTCCTTGATGAAATAAATTTTGAGTTATAAAAATAACAGTAACTCCACAATGTCTACTGATTTTTGTGAACAAATTATTGAAATCTTTTTCCTTATTTGCTTCTTGATACAATCATCTATAATTATTACATCGCCTCGACGTAACCTAGACGACCAGCTTTATCAATTCCTTAACTATTGTCATTTTCATTTACAAAACTGATTTTGTGTCAATCCATGTTCTTCATCTGCACCCCTATGCCAATATATTTTACTGAATTTTGATTTGAACATGTTTGACTGCAATAAATTACATACAAATAAAGTTTTCTGCTCCACTAGGCCCTACAATTTGATATACTGCATCATTTCTTAATTCCATTTAATTTAATTTAATTTAATTTGTTTATAATTTAATATACTGATTCATTTATTTTGATATCAGAAAATGATTAGTAATATTAATTATAGAGGAAAATGTGAAATAACTGGAATGAAGTTCCCAACCGGAAAACCTCAACATGTAGTGGATAGAAGTGGAAAATATCCAATCTTATTCTTCAAGAGCGGAAAATGCAGAGTAATGGGTTGTAAAAGACCATTACAGGAAGGAGATCTCAAATATCAGATTCAAGATTTACAAATTCAATCATTATCTTTGAATATTGACATGTGTTGTCGAATCAACTTGTATGATTTGTCTACAAAACAGAAAACATTTACGAACCGGAACTGTTCCTGCATTAAGACTTGTCAAGTATAATCCACTTTGTGTGAATGTATTTGCAAGCGGAAAAGTCGTTATCTTGGGAATAAAAACACTGGATACAACAGTCTAGTACAAGAAATATTTAATTTTATAAAATCAAAAATTAATAATCTTAATACCGACGAAGAAATACTAGACTATTTATTAAGCACTGATTGTGTTTAAATAGATTCAATTCTGACGATTGTAAAAATTAAAAATGATCGACGAGCAAGCAGCATACGTATTCGAAACAATTCTGATGAAGATGGAAGAACTGTTTCCGAATATGAAAAACAAACATTTCTATTGTGCTCCTGAATACTTGGCTACACGGATCTATCAAATGACAGGAATCAACATTGAAGAAATTGTACGTATGCACTATGAATCAGTTCAAGGATCTGGTTTGAAATGTTTAGAAGATTGTATTGTTTGTGCAGATCCCTTAATGTTGACTTGTCCATTTAGATGCAGATGCTGCAGAGACTACAAGAAGGAAGTTGTACATATTTTGTTGGCTGAGCTAAGAAGAGCTTATTATAAGCAGATTTGTGATCATGTAAATAAATTTTGATCTTTTACGATTTTTTTTTATAAAGATTTTTATTGGTGGAATTATTATTATTATTATTATTATTATTATTATTATTATTATTATTATTATGTTAAAGCTAAATTTCTTTGATCGTTATCAACGTGTATAAAAAAATTCATTGATTAAATTATGCTGAAAATTCTACTTAGAAATCATATATAATTTTAACTTATATATATAAAAATCATATTTTTAAAATCATATATAAAATTCATCGATAAAACTATACTAAAAACAAACCTTGTATAAAAAATTTCATTATAAAATTATGTTAAAAATTTATTACTTTGAAAAATTATATTTTAAATTAAAAATTATACTGAAAAAATTTATCTTAAAAATTCGTATATAAAAATTTATCGATAAAATTATACTGAAAATTCTACTTAAATCATATATAATTTATATATAAAATCATATTTTTCAAAATCTTATATAAAACTACATTGATAAATTAAACTGAAAAAATTTAATTAGAAATACTTAAAAATTTAATTAAAAATACTTAAAAATTTTATTTTAAATATTGAAAATAAATTCGAAAATAAATTTGAATTTAAAAAAAATCGCGCCAAAAACTCGAAAAAAAATTTGAAAAAAATACACACAAAAATTTCGAAAAAAAAATTAATTAAAATACACACAAAATTAATTAAGTTGATTACATCATTATGTAATCAAGATAATCCGAATTTAATCTGTAAATAACCCCCCCCCCCTCCCCCTTATTTTTTTATGTAGCAGAGTGCCCCTATCTACCTAATGACTATATATCATACACCTACATACATACTAACACTTACTTAACACGCATTACTTAGCATCAAAGAAAGAAAATTTTAATATTGAAGTTGAAAGTGATCCGAATATATTGAATTGGTAATTTTTGGTGTATTCAATAAATTATTTATCAAAGAGAAGTGAGAAGTTGAGACCTCACAAATTCGAGACCTCAACATTAATAGTAAAAGTAACGCATCTAACAGCATTGTAGTAACAATAAATTAATTGTATCTCAAGTATTATCTGCTTATATTACAGGGTTTTCCTAAATATTTCATCATCTTTATCAAAATGTTTAATCACTTTGTCAAAATGTTTAATCATTTTGTCAAAATGTTTAATCATTTAATTTAATAATTTGAAATCGATTTGAATTGAATTTAACAGAATCACAAAAACTAGAGTTTATGGCGTTCCAGGGCATATTTGTAATTAACAATCACCGTTTCATTTAAATTTGTTAATTCTAATATGACATAGAAAAAATATTTTAAAAATCCAGATTATGATTTTATGGTGCACTTTCGAATCTAAATTATTCAAAAAAATACAAATAATCAAAAACTTTAAAGATTTCGGACGGTCACCTATTTGAGTACTAACGATTTTTGTAACTGCTTAAGTTAAAATGCAAATTGATAAAAGGAGATCAGTAATATGCAACTGGAGTTAAATAAATTTGTCATTTTTAGCCCTTCAAGAACATTGTATTATTTTTATATTTCAATTTTTGTATTCTATTCTGGAGCAAGTTGTTAGACGGAAATCACCGTTTCACTAAAAAATAAAGGAAATTCATCAATTTTTTTAGCCATTCAATAACTTTTTATTATTATTTTATTTCAAAGTTATGTTTTCTATTTAAGAATTAAACGAATAATTCAAGAAATAAAAATAATATAACTTTCGGACGGTTTTCTTTTTGAGTATCAACGAATCCTTTAACTTCTTAGGTTACAACAGTCAGTTTAAAATATTTTTATTACTACTTGGTTTGAATATGGATGTTAGATGCAATTAAATTTAAATCTTTTTCTAACATTTATTTATTATCACAAAAATACTCATTCAAAATTTTCCTCAAAATCTGAAAATTTAAACAACAGGCGTTGTAATTATTAATATTGATATAGGTATCGGTTACAAATATATTTAATATAATTTAAATACTTTAATAAAATTTAATATAATGTTGGGCCAGAACACAAACGGCCTTGATAAATTGTTTAAATGTATCAGTTATATAGCATGAAACCCAGCACCAACATAACTTAAAATACAACATCAACTAAACACCCAAAACTATGAGAAAACATAAATAATTATAATTAAAATTTTAGAAAGAAATTGTCAATTTAAATTAAAAAAATAATAAAAATTAGATTTAGATAACACAAATAATTTCAAGGTCAAATTTTGTTTGATCGCAATAAAATTAACACCCAAAGTTAAAGTCAAACTATAGGTATATATACTGATGTGTTTTGACAAATTTTCTTTAGATTACACTTAATTAAATAAAAATAAATCGTAAATTAGGATAGTTAAATAAATTTTACTTCATGTATAAGCTGCCAAGAATTCCAAAAATCTTGAGGAACACCCCTGTAAACGATTCCTCTTCAGTCGCTTCTCCTTTGGAAGAGGAATATCGCGTCTTGTACGCTAAATATGAAAGGTAAAGATTTCCGGCATCACAACGATGGTCCGAAGAGCCTTTTCTGAGGCAGAATTCCAGTTCTTACTGCCCAACCACGATTGGGCTCAAAATATCGATATCGTGCCAAGCCAGCACGTTCCCAACAATGGTCCGCCTGGATCATTAAAATTCAATAATATACCTTTGGAGCGTATTCTCCTTCCAGCAAATATTCCATTACCGTGGTTAAGAACCCGAAACATAAGCCTAACAAAAATCGCCGACGACGCGAGCAGCGACGAGCAGAACACGCCTATTATTGGCAGGCAAATGGGACATCGATGACACCAGTTCTCTCGACGTCCACCTCAGAAAATATTGTCCACCACAACTGGAAGCTCGAAGCCCATAAATTCTTCAACTGACCAAGATGAGTTAGCATTAAATATCCGTCTAACCATGGATCAGTTAAACATGAATTTTCCCGAAAAAATCAAATTGGCCATAGCGGCAGGCCAGCAACGACAACAGCTTCCGGAAGTTATCGACCTTAGCAAACTTCCTGGCCTAATTTTACCATTGGCAAGACCATATGTAGATCTGACATCGGGACGTACCGTGAAGAAAGATGGGGATAATTCACGACCAACGCTCAGACGCAGATATTTTCCTGTCGATATCGACGAATAACCATCCATCGTTGAAATCTGTTAACTCGAAATTGATAAATCAATGTAGATTAAAATATAATTAAATTTCTCGTTTTGAATTCTTCTCTTATTATCATATTAGCTGAATTTTAACATCTATAATTATGAGAGTAACACTGACGAAAGAGACGATGTTTGTTCCGAAAATGGAATAATTCACATCCAGATGATAAATCTAGAACTGGGTAATTTTAAAATATTAAATCTATTATTCCAAACCATGATTATTATTAGCATAAATTAATGGATAAAATGTGGGGATTTAAGGCCACACAAAGATGTTATAAATTCAATATGCTTGTACCATGTCTCTGATTCGGTTTAATTTCTATACATTTCAGAAAGTAATTACGAGATTAACGTTTAACACTTAAGTAATTCTCGATGATTCCAGATTACTTAAATAAATAATAATAATTTAAAAACCTTTGAATTTGATATATTAATAAATAACTTAATGCGTTTAAACACTGCAAATTATTCGCTAATAAATTTACATTTAAATAAAAATTTTAATAGCATAAAGGCAGTGGTAGCTGGATCAAGTTGGTCACATTATTTGTAATTTGTAAAAAGACGTCAGCCCTTCTACGGCAGTCTGGAACCCGTAAACGAAGGTCATCCAAGGAGTAGTATTGGTAACGGTGGTCACCGGCTTGGATGGTTTTCGGCCATTGTGTACTAGCTCACTAGTACATAATGGTGAAGCGAAGTTATGAGGTATATGAGGGATAGGCATACCCTAGGAAAGATGAAACAAGGAAGGACAACCGAGATTTCCACGGTAACCATAAATTCGTAGCTCACCCGTTCACGAACATTTATTTTTTCACAAATTTTCAGTCTAAATTTAGTTGGTGTGTATAACAAACTGAGAGCCGTGCATCCAGTCAATTAAGTGCATTCAGGTAAGTGTTTTGCCTTACTCTCAGATAGTGTACGAGTATTGATTTGTGTGTTAAACCTGAATAATTACTGCCATATGAATTTATGAATAGTTTCATAATGATTTTATGAGTTTCGAATTGCCAATTTACCATGGTTTTCTGAATGAATTTCTGATGGATGATATGATATGCTGAATAAATATTTACAACTAACAACTTTTGTGCATCGAAGCTTTTTGATCCAATGGTAATATTTATTTATTTATTTTCCGGCCCACGGACAAAGCATATACCAACACACTATTCGAGACGTGTAAGAAGAGGTGCATCCACCGACGTCTCGTGCTCGTGAAGGTCTAGTCGTGCGTAACAACCGACCAGAACGTCAAATCATAAAAATGAATAGAGAAAGAAGGTAGCTCGAGAGTGGGTCTTTTAACTAAACTTTCTTGCACCCAATTTCGATAAAATCGACATAAACTTTCAAACAACATTCGGCTCAAAATTATTAACAGTGAGTAGTTCAGTGGGCAGTCATTTAATACAATGGGGACACAAATAGATCATAAGGACAAAGAAAAGAAAGGGTAGCAGGGAAATCTTGAAATCGCTGCAAAATGATTAACCATCGGAAAAGATTAATCCGAACTACCAAAATCATGAAAAAGGAATAGTTTAAATAATATTTAAGAACTAAATAAACTATTTTGAGTTGAGATGGAAAAATGGGCGGAACGCTGTGCAAATTTTCAGAAATAATTAAGATACTTTATCAAAAAACTGTAAAATTAGGGCGGAACGCTGATCAATTTTCTGAATAATTAAATACTTTATCGAAAATTGTAAAGTAAAAGTGGAGTGCTCCTCAATTGCTTATATAATTAAAATATTCTAATAAAACTGAAAAGTAAGGGTGGATCCCTACTAAAAATTTAATAATAATATAATAATATAATAATATCATAATAATAATAATAATAATAATATAATAATAGTAGTAGTAACAATTGATAAGAACAATACATATAATAGTAACTATAATAATACTAGTAACAAATAGGGAACATAGTAGTTATAATAGGATAAGGATAAGACAGATGGTGTGAGGATATTTAACATAACGAAGGGTGTACAGGCCATAGTAAAATCAATAATACAAACAACGACAAGAATGACTATGAGAATGGACATAATAATAAATGATAGCACAATATAGATTAATATCGGATGAGATAAGAGAAGAGTAGGACCTACAAATCGAAACCGAGCACAGGTCTTCTATCGGCAGCTCGGTGGACCATGGATCGTTCAGTCATCTATAGCATTAGTAATAGCGCTTACTTTTTGCGTACGATCCACATACTCGAACACAGTTCCAACATTGCTTAGCAATGAGTGCGAGTGGTAAGCAAAAATATTTGTATGGGTTGTCTGGGTAACAACCACATAGTTGGAAAAATTTCAACACCCAGAAACCCACCAATAATATGATTTAAAATTAGCCTAACGATTTACCGAATTTCTCTATAAATCAGAAGTTCGAATTTTTATTTCATCTTTTTAAATATTGATAATGTGCCAGATGATTTTCAAATGGAAATAATAGAATTTCAATCCTACTCAGAGCTGAAGGATATATTTATTAACCAAGATATTGTGAATTTTTATAAACTTATATTTCATTCGATCAATTAACTGATACGCACCTTAAAATACATTGCGACTAGCATATCACCGAATATAGCAGACATATTATAAATACACCAATTTTAAAAATCACATTAAGTTTGATTTCGTTCAAACTACCACATCACATTACATGCCAAGATTATATACATTACAATGTAAATTTCATTTTCATAATAAAACTAAACTTTTAAATGTAGTTGAATTTTTTTGCGGCCACCTTCTTTCAAAAAATAAACATATTGTTGGGCCAATACAATGTTTTGTTTAAATGAATCGTAAATAACATGCAAACACAGCTACGCAATTTAAAACAAACCTATGAACACCGAGTAACCACCCTACAATATGAGGAAAATGTAATTAAATATAAAAGAAAAATACATAAAAGTAAATTAAAATAATAACAGAAAATGCATCAAGATCCGCAAGAAATTAACATAAAAATAACAAGATAACATAAACATTTGACCGAAAAAACGAACAATTTATAAATATTAGCAAGTAACAAATAAATAAAGAAAATTGAATATTTCAAAAGAAATATCCATTAAAATTAAATAAAATAGATTGTTCGTTTAATGTAGAAAATGATGAAATTAAAATTAGATATTAGAATTAAATCCAAGGTCAATTTTGTTTGAATGCATCAAAAAGAACACACAAGGTTAGGGTCATAGAATAGGTATAAATACCGATTCATTTTCACAAGATTTTAATCAATTAGTGAGAAATCCCTTTTTCTTGCAAAAGCTAAGGTGTTTTTGTCAGAAGAAACCGATAATCACTTTGTGAGCGATCACTTTTTCCTTGCAAAAAGCTTTAACCGTTTTTTTCAGAAAAAAATCAGTCGACTTTACAAAATACCACCAGTTTTGAAAGGAGTCTTACGAACACTACGGATCAATTTTATTTAACGCTGTGGATTTATATTACAAGTGACGGGAAGTAGGTAATAGTGAGATCACGATGACTCATCGTTTTTCTCGTGAGCTCTCGATGACTCATAATTTTCTACCCTAGTGTGTGTGTGCAGTGACATTAAATAAGATCCTAAACTTTTGTGCCCCACTGTGTGTGTGCAAGGGATATTTAATATAAACCTAGAAATTTTTTAAAAGTACATGTATTTTTGTATAAATTTTTCCAAAATATTTGTAAAGACCCCCCCCTCCATACCAAAAAATTTATTATCAAAATATTTTACGTATGTTAAATCATGTTTATGTATTGTTTTTAAAAAAAAATTTTTTTAATATTATTAAAATAATTGAAATTTTAAATTACATTAATTTTTAAAAGTTACAATATAAATAAAATTTTAAATTAATTAAAAGTTAGTTGAATATTTTATAAATATTTAGTTATTACAAAATTAGATTAATAAAAAATAATTTGTTTAAATTAAATGTTAATTCATAATATTTTTAGTTGGTTTGAGTACCTGAAGATGACAGGTATGCTGTCGAAATATATCGTACGAAAAGTTTTTTATTGGCGTTATCTTTTAATTATTATTAATATTATTATTATTATTATTACTATTATTTTATAACTATTATTTTATATTATTATAATTACTTTTTAAAATCAACAAGAAAACATTTACTGATTAATACATATATTAGAATATTATCATATTCAGAATCAATTGTTAGACTAGCATTGTCAAATGTTTTACACAGATGGATTAAATATTAGTTGTGATTTTTCTCCATTTACAATAATATTTGAAAATATTAATGATGCCAAATGAATGGGTAGTGATAAGCTTAACATTGTTGTTACTGGGAAGGAATACCTATTACGTTTCAATGCTTTTGAAGAAAACAGTGTTATGACAGAAGAAATCAAAATATCTGTATCATATATTAATGAAGTTGGAGATACATTTACGTTTACTAATGATTATATATTGATACACTTGACGAGTTACATAAATATATTTTCAACACTTAGTTACATATATTTAAAACTCTTGAAATTCTTAAAGATGGATTATTTAAATTCGGTCTGAAAGTTAACATTTGTGAAATTACATTTGATAAAATCTTGGCTAATACATTGGGATTAGAATGGCAAACATATTGGACAAGTGATATTGGTGTACGCAAACCAAAAATAATTAAACTTCATCAACAAATGTTCATATATACTAAGATCATCGATCCTATAATTGTTGGTGATACATATGTTCCTCTATTTAAATCCGTTTGGGTCGATAAACATGACCAGGATGAAGTTGTCAATATAAATATTGAGAATCCTATGTACATACCAACATCAAAATCTTGTATAAACAATATAGAAATAAATATTAGTGATGATTGCCGAAAATTAATAAACTTTCCAAAAGATACAAAAACTCATTTAACCCTACATATTCGTAAAATAGATCTCTAATAACGATATTATTAGTTTGTATAGTGATAGTCAAACAGGCGGTGATTTGCCATATTTTATCGGGAAACAATATGGTTCGGGCTGGTTTAGAACAATTGGTAGATTTGCACTCCCGATTCTTAAACGTCTTGTTAATTTTGGTATGAAAACTGTTAAAGATGTGATAATGAATGAACAGAAAATATTGCCATCTCCTAAAACAAATGCTATGGCTGAGCTAGGAAAAGTTTTACCTGGTATGTTTCAAAAACAGGAAGCACCGGCTCCAAAACTTTAAAAACATCGCTCGTCGCATATATACAAACGAATGAAAGGACATGGGACCATATTATGGGACCAAACATTAGGTAACTAAAAAGAATAAAGTAATAAAAGATCAACATAGATTCGATAAAATGGATAATGATGTGGACAAGTTAAATGCTATCTGGATGAGTTAAGACGATGGGGGTGGCTATAATAAAAATCAAATAGCTGGACCGGGATCTGCCTGATCGATAGCTATTGCAATACTTATTATAGATAAGATTTTAGGGGGACTTGTCAGTAGCACCAAAAGATTCCACGACCATCTAGAATAAAATCAAAACTTTAACTCCGAAATATATATTTATACAAAAATAACAGTCATGCAACCAGATTTGAAAAATTGGCATAAATTGGCATAAAATTTTTCTACACAATCGTCTCTAAGAATTTTGACTAAAAAATTTTGTCTGACTGACTGACTGTCTAAAAGTCTGTAGTCTAAAATTCTGTAAGTCTGTCTGAAATTATGAAAATGACTGCCATATATATAGTATTTTTGTGCCTGTGTGCGACCAATGAGAGATTTTTCGCAATTTTTAGGGTTTTTTAATTATTTTATTTATTTCAAAATATTTTTGTAATTTTTTATATATTTTTCTTTATTTTTTGATATATTAATATTTTATTGTTGGATTTTATTTTTATTATTATTTTCTTATAATATTATTTTTTTAACCCCAATATTTTATTTTCTGGTCGCCTCTTCTGCCTGTGTTTTTTCTAAACCTTATTTTGCAAGGTTTTGGCAGTTTATTTATTTTTCATATGTTTTTATCTGCTGCTGTATGCTTTTTAATGATTTTAATTAATTATTTGTTTTTTTTTAATTTTGTTATATTTTTAATTTGTTTTAATTAATATGTTTTATTTTATTTTGGTCTCTTCTTGCGGTGCGTGCTTATGTTACAGCAGCTATATTGACAATTTCCAAACGACAATAATTATTTTGTTTTAACTTATACAATTTTCACCTTTTTGTTTAAATTGGTTTTGTAATTTGTTTTAATTTTGGCTCTGAGCCCAACATTATTTAAAAATTATTTTAGCTGATTTAGACATCCTTGCCATTCTCTGTCCACAAGAACTATTGAATAATTTCTTCTGTTCTTTTATTACGCGGTTGCCAAGCGATTATTAACTTTTCTCGTTAGGAAAATTTTCGGTAATATTATTGCTTGCAGTTATACAAAAAATGATTCTCAAGTATTTATATTTTGTTTTTATTATAAAAAGGTGTTTTTATTAAAAATTAATTTTACTTAAATATGTTTTAATTAAATGGCCAGAGCAGTTTTATGAAATATTGATTAAATTAAGAATAATAATTAAAGTACAAAAATTAATTAAATTGATAAAATTAATATTGATCGAGTAGACGGATATTGTTGAAAACTGAATCAAGAAACTACCTCAAATATAATAATAAGGTCCGTTGCCGTAACCACAAAGAGATCGAGTAAATCTCCAAGATCGAATTCAGTGTCAATATTGCAGAGGCTATGGACACATGACAAGATCATGTCTAAAAAATAATATATATTTCCAAAGCCAACAATAAAGAAAACTTTAAATGACAGATTGCAATAAGATAATGTAGCTTTTGTGCAGCTGAATTATTTTAATGAACGAAACGAAAGTGAAATAAAACAAATGGGTTGATATTTAGATCAATTAATGTGCAAATTTGAATTCGACGAAGAATTTAATAACCATATGGTGCATGATTCTGCGTCAAAACGGTCAGAGACATAGTTAAACGTAAAAGTAAAGATGATTTGGAAAGTGAAAAAGTAGCAATAATTATGTTGAGAATCGAGATGGAATCAAGATCGATAGAGACATTTAAAATAATTCCCTCTTTAAAAGAATTGAGTTAAACATCATTGATTGTACGAATTTGAAAAGTGTGATTGAGGCATGATTAAAATTGAAAATATAATAAAAATGTTTGGTGAAACATTTAGAAAAACGCAGGGTTATATTTGTTTTTATTGATGTTGTCAATGAAAGTGGTAATAATGTGATTTGTAAAGAAGATTGCGTAAAATACTTGAAAAAAAATTTAAGGAGAATCATTGGAATTGATTAATACAATTAAAATTTAAAAATATATGTCTAAATGATTATAAATTTCTAATTGATTTGGGTTTTACACCGGGAAAAACATAAATTGTAGGTAGATCTTTTAAAAGGTATACATATAAGACCTGGAAATATTTGTGGCAAATTTATGTTTATAGGACAATCGTGGGCTGGTTTTCGTGGGCTGGTATTTGTGAGAATATAATTAAATTAATTCATAAAATAAATAACCAAATAAATATTAATTAAATAAAGTCAATGATCCAAGATCCAATAATTTCTATCAAAGATCTCGACCAAGATTTAATGATTTTAGATTTCAGGAAAATAATACACGAATTTTAAAATGTTGAGCTTGTCAAGAAGAAGAGCATAAGAGATCTGAATGCCCAAATGTAAATGCAATCATTGCTATAAATCAGGACACTTTCGTCACCAGTTCTTCGAATTTCGATTCAACCAAGAACGACGATATCGAGAAAAAGTGGCACCAATAAAGCAAGCCGATGATGAAAATGAAAGTTAATACCCAAGCTACACCACAAGAAGAGGTGATCGGAGCTATACAATAAATGTAAGTAATCTATTGCATAAGGAATGCATGAATGGAATGATTGATGATGGTTTGTGTGCTGTGAAGGATAAAAAAATTAAACCTTTAGATAATAATTGTGATTGTTGGTTAGACTCGAACACGTATAGTGATTGTTTTGTTGATAAATGGAGAATGGATGATTTAGGATGTAATAATGAGGAAAATTTCAATGAATATTTTTGTATAATTAATAATAATAATAATTTAAATAATAAAATAATTAAATACGATAATTTAAATGGAAGACCTAGTGTTTCTATTTTTATTAATATTAATGAGTTTCCGTGTTTATTAGACACGCGCAAAAATAACTGTGATTGATAAAAGTTTGCTACAAAAGTTTGGAATTAGAAATTTAGAGAAACTTTATGTAAAATTAAAATGTGCAAATGAATCACCTATTGAAATATTGGCAAAAATTACCGTGGAAGTGCAAATTATTGGAATATCGTAAAAGAAAGTTGTTGAATTTATTTTAGCTAAAGGATATCTTCTAAAGTTATTGGAGGAATAGATTATTTGAAAACATTTAATATGATGTTAAAATTGGAAGCACTACTAGTAATAATAAAAGTGAAATAAATAAATTGACAGATAAAATTGTTGGATAAATATGATTGCATTTTATGAAACACAAATTGGATATAGGAAAAACAACTTTGTTAAACCATGAAAATTTTATTTCAGGTAAACCTAAAGTCATTATCCCTAGGCGACAGCCCGCTCATTTGATAGGAAAAATTGATGAAATGGAAAGGTTTGGTGTAATAAAAGAATGTAATTCCCGTGAATACACCGTTAGTATGTATTAAAAAGAAAGATAAAAAGGACTAAAGAATATGTATAGGTTTTCGGGCGCTGAATAATATAACAGAAAATTCAATATTTCCAATTCTGAACAGTTAATGAACTATTGGATACATTAAATGGAGCAAAATATTTTAGTACGATTGACCTGGGAAATTCATATTACCAAGTTGAGCTAGATGAAACATCAAAATTGAAAACTGCATTTTCCACTATGACTAAGCAATATTGTTTTAACCGAATACCATTTAGAATAGCAGCAGCTCTAGTTACTTTACAAAATCATTGAATATAATACTAGGAATTGTTTACTTAGATGATATTTTAATATTTTCGAAGGAATTAAATGAACATTACAAAAATATAACAAGTGTACTTGAGAAGATAAGACTTGCTGAATTAAAAATTAGTCCATCAAAATGAAAATTTTAAAAGATGAAGTAAGGTTTTTGGGGCACACAATAAATAAAAGTGGTGTAAAGACAGATGAAAATAAAATACAAGCAATTAAACAATTTGAAAGACCTAAGTGTATAAAGCAATTAATGAGATTTTAGGACAAACTAGAAATTCATAAAAATTCATAAAAGATTACACAAAGAATTCCAAAACTTAGAAAAATTATGTGGAAGCAAAGAAAAGAAACTAATTTGGACTGAAGGCTGTGAGAAAGCATTTATTGAACTTAAAGATAAATTAATAAATGCACCTATTTTGAAGGCTATTTATTTTAGATACCAATGCTAGTTTTGATCGTATTGGAGCGGTTTTCTCTCAAATTGACGATTCTGGGAGAGAAAATGTTATTGCATATGGACCACATGCTATGTCTAAACACGAAGTTGGTTACTGCATAACAAGTAACGAACCTTTGGCAATATATTTTTTTACAGGGCACTGTAAGCATTATTTATATGGTAAAAAGTTTACACCTCGTATGGATCATAAAGCATTACTTATATGATGAAAACAACGAAAGCTATTACCCCACAATTCCAGACATGGAACAACTACTTAAGTAGTCTAGAAATAGATTTTCAGTATAGAAAAAGAGAAGATTATTAAGGAGTGAATGTACTAAATGCATTCAATGGCAAACAATTCATATTGATCGAAAAATTAGGAAATTAAAGACTAAATTGTTGGCGGTTATGACAGAAAACCCAGAAAATGAATGGCAAAATAATTCGACTGGAATTCAAAAGATTATACAAATCTTAAATTTGAAAGACAAAACCAAATTCAAAATAAAAGATGGGTTAATTTAAACCAATGATAATAAGATATAGATTCCCGATAGTCGAAGAATAGATTTTGTTACAAAATAAAACCCCGGAACCCAGATTATTTGAAACTATATTTATTGATTTCTGTGGCCCATTGAAACAAACACTATATGGAATGAAATATATTCTCGGAATCATCGACCAACATAGTAAATATCCCTTCATGCAGTTAAATTGCAAAGCGAAGATACCGTTGTTACAATTTTTAAAAATAATTGGATATTAAAATATGGTGCTCTAGAGGTTATGCACTGTGATAGAGGGAAATCATTTGAAAGTAAAGATATGAACAATTTAATGAAAGCTCATAATATTAAAGTAATTTATTCAAGTCTTTACCATCATTCTGCAAACGGACAGACTGAAAGACAATTTAGGACAATCAAGCACGCAATTCATATTTAATTAAAGTATAAAAAGTATAAAAACTGGGCTGAATTGTTACCAGAAATTGAGTTTATGATAAACTCTACCTACCAAAAAACGATTGGTCAAGCACCTTGTAAAAGAGTATTTGGAAAGCGTATTTACAAAGAATGGTTATTGAATATGCTAGAGAGAAGCAAGACAATTGATTCAATTACGAAAAGGAAATTTGAAATAGGAGATAGCGTTTTAATTAAAAGCAATACGAATAACAAAGAAGATGACAGATACTTTGGACTAGCAGAAGTCGTGAAACAAATGCATGAAAGAAGCTATGAAATAAGGCTTGAAAATGGAAACCGATTGATAAGAAATGTTAAGTGCCTAAAGCCATTTAAACGAGGGGGGATGTGAGAATATAATTAAATTAATTCATAAAATAAATAACTAAATAAATATTAATTAAATAAAGAATTAAATAAGTGTATGTTGTGGATTGATGTGGTATGTAAATTTCTTATGCTTACATTACTTTGCGTTTAATATAATTCCTCAATAATTGGGTTTAAATATTACGAATAAATTTTGGGATTTTGAATTTTATAAATATTTATTATGGACGTTATTAATGTTGGATGATGAGGGTAAACCCATCAGCACATTTATTCTAAACAAATATTTCAAAGCAAGGCCTGGGAAATACAGGGTGAACGTACACGCTGAGGAGCGAATCTAATCCAGAACAAACCAATCCCCAATATGAAGAACAAATCCTAACAAACCATCAAACCAATATTGTTTATATGATACCCTCGTGATTTATTCGAACAATCCTTGTGATTTATCCGAACAAATACTATGACAAATTTTTGTAACAATTATTATTCTTTTTTATGTGATATTCGATAGTAAATTAAATTTATGTATAGAGTATATTATGGTGGATGTTATTTTATTGTTGAGAATTATATTGGTGTTTTAAAGTTATTTTTTTAGGATGTTATTTTATTGTTAAAAATTATATTTGAAAAATGAATAATGTAAGCTAAAATTTATTCCAACGAAACATTAAGATTTCCCAATAAACTATAAATAAATAAAAAATGAATTATTTAAATGAATTTCCCAATGAACCCTAAGTAAATAAAAAATGAATTATTTAAATGAATTCTCCAATAAACCCTAAATAAACAAAATGATTAGAACCCTAAATAAATAAAAAATGAATTATTTCTTGGAATATGAAAGGAAAATAGAATATCCCTAAAAATATAAAATAAATTAAATAAATAAATAAAATCATTTTTTAAGCAAACATTTTAAAATCAACTTAGTATAAATAATAGAAATTTTTTAGTTCAAAGCGCAATTAAAATCTTAAGCAAAAAAGAAGTAGTCTTAAAGAGTTAATCTTTATAAGACTTTAAAATAAAACAGTCAAAAACGTTCACAATTGATTTTTTTGCATTGACTATAGTAGGTAGTTAGGGGCACTCTGCTACATAAAAAAAATAAAGGGGGAGGGGGGGGTTTATTTACAGATTAAATTCGGATTATCTTGATTACATAATGATGTAATCAACTTAATTAATTTTGTGTGTATTTTAATTAATTTTTTTTTCGAAATTTTTGTGTAGTAGATAGTTAGGAGCACACTGGCACATAAAAAAACATAGGGGGAGGGGGGCGGTTTAATTACAGATTAAATTTCGGATTATCTTGATTACATAATGATGTAATCAACTTAATTAATTTTGTGTGTATTTTAATTAATTTTTTTGTGTGTATTTTTTTTCGAAATTTTTTTCGAGTTTTTGGCGCGATTTTTTTTTTAAATTCAAATTTTTTTCGAATTTTTTTTAAATTCAAATTTTGGCGAATTTTTGAAATAAAATTGAAATATTTTTTTTGAATAAATTTTTTTTTAATCACACTATAGTCAGGGGGTATTTTTGAAAAAGACTAAAATAAATTGGCTTGAATCGCCTAACGATAAAAAAAGCATAAAATTAAAATTGGCTCAAATCGCCTAAGATGTGATATAGTCAGGGATATTTTTAATTCGTAATAAAAACTAATGCAATATTTGGTCTCAATACTTTCTATAGGTAAATATAGGCATAAAATAAAAATGGCTTGAAACGCCTACTGATCAAAAAATTGACAGAGGTATTTTATAGGCTTGTTACAAAAAAAACACTTGAAATATTTGTTCACACAATTTTCATAGGCAAATTTAGGCTCTAGATAAAAATAATTTAAAATACCTAAAGTAAATTAAGATAAATTAAAGTACATTAGGATACATTAAAGTATATTAAAGTAAATTTAGATAAATTAAAGTACATTAGAATACATTTAAGTATATTAGAGTAAATTAAGGTTCCTCAAGTAAATTAAGATACATTAGAGTACATTAAGGTAAATTAAAGGGTCGAAAGTCAATTTAAGTACATTAGGGTACATTTAAGTAAATTATGGTTCATAAAGTAAATTAAGGTACATCAGAGTAATTTAAAGTACGTTAGAATAGATTTAAGTAAATTAAGGTACTTAAAGTAATTTAAGGTGCCTAGAGTAAAGTGTGGTAAGTTAGGTAAGAACTTTTTTAAAATTAAATAGAGTCAACAGTTAAGTTACATAAGGGTAATTTTTAAAGCTGAAAATTTTAAAAGCAGTTATAGTAGGCAAATTACATAAGGTAAGAATTTTTAAAGTTAAAGAGTCGACAATATTGCATGATAAAATTTATTAAATAAAATTTTTAGTATAGTTTTATCGATCAATTTTTATACATATTTTTAAATGATAAAATTTTTAACATAAATTTACAATGGAATTTTTTATACATGATTTTTAAAGATGAAATTTTTAGGATAATTTTAAAATGAAATTTTTTATACATGATTTTTAAATAGAATTTTTAGTATAATTTTATCGATGAATTTTTTATATATAATTTTTAAAGATGAAATTTTTAGGATAATTTTACAATGAAATTTTACACATGTTTTTAATTGAAAAAATTTTTAATGTAATCTTACAATCAAATTTTAGTATAATTTTTACTATTACTTTTTTATACATGTTGATAACGATCAAATTTTCAAAGAAATTTTTCAAAAACTTTTTGCAAAGAATTTTATTAAATTAAATTTTTGAGTTTCAGTGTTACATAGTATTGCCTAAGGTAGGTAGTAGTCATTCGCAAGAGCAACCCATCTCCTCCACTCTGCAGCAACCCATCCTTAATAAAAAAAAATAATAAAATAATAATAATAAATAATAATATTAATAAAATAATATTAATAATAATAATAATAATACTTTCAGAAAACATAAAAAGTTAACTTACTTGGTATCAACTTCTGAACACTGACAACCCATACACAGTGAATAATTCATTAATAACTGAACAACAATCACTAGGTACTGTATACAAATAACCGAGTACTGTACAGCTTTCTATATACATATTAGGCATTGAATAATTTACTTATTCATTAAAATGACATATTTAAATAATATTTACTCTTTCAACACAGATATTGAATCAACTCAACCCACTTAAAAAATAAAGTTTTCTCTCAATCATTTCCCTTTAAAATACTTGGTTATTCACACACTCACAATATGTTATCAATAACTAGTTACTGAACAAATCAATATCAAAAACTAATTACTGAACCAATAAATATTAATGATCGGTTACTGACCAACTAATTTTGAAATAAATCACATAAAAGGTTAACAAAAAGAAATACAAGTTGAAATTTTATTAACTTTTTCACTATTTTATCGATCATTGATGTGTCCAAATGTTTTGGTTGCTTAGTTACCTTGTCGTTATCAGGTGATAATTAATCAAATTCATTGAAACCAAATCAATTGCTATATTTACTTGGTATCAACTTCTGAATACTGATACACACTGAATAATCCATTAATAACTGAACAACAATCACTAGGTACTGTATACAAATAACCGAGTACTGTACAGCTCTCTATACATACTAGGCATTCAATAATTTACTTATTCATTAAAATGACATATTTAAATAATATTTACTCTTTGAACACCGATATTCAACCAACTTAACCCATTTAAAAAATAAAATTTTCTCTCAATCATTTCCTCTTAAAATACTTGGTTATTCACACACTCACAATATGTTATCAATAACTAGTTACTAAACAAATCAATATCAAAAATTGTTTACTGACCAAGAAATCTTTAAATAAAAGCACATAAAAATTTGAACAATCAAAAGAAACACAATTTCAATTACAAATTTTATTAACTTCTCCACTCTTTTATCGATCATTGATGTCTCCAAATTGTTTGGTTGCTTAGTTACCCGATTACTATCAAGAAATTATTAATCATTGAAGCCCAATCAAGTGTTGTATTTTCTCTGAATAAAAATTTATTGCTTTACTGTCTTGTATGTGATTTATTGAAATTATTTTGTAAAACTTAGTTAAAAAACTTTGAAATTTTTCTACCATTTTTGTAATATTTTTAATTGCGTCCAACAATGAACAATTACTAAACGTTATTTTCAAAGATGAATGCCAACCTTTTCATTTATTTTTCACATGCCCTAAATAAATTAATTGCTAACTCATCAAATAATTACTTAAATTTATTTTTATAGATTTTCTATTCACCCCCAACTCTTATTGTTTACTGAATGATAAATTAATTAGTAACTACAAGTAGTGGTTAATCTAATTGCTAGTGAAAAGAAACTTGATGAGAAAAAGATACTTAAATTAATTTCTCAAAACATATATATTTTTTTCATTGTACTTGGAATAAATTTTCATATATTTATTGAAAATGATTCGACTCTTTAAATTATTAACTCAAAGATGCTAAAGGTTTGAATAAAACTGATAGAAAAAAAATTAATATCTACAGCATTACTAAAATCAAATAACTATAATTTCTGATACCATGCTTCAATACATACATAGGTTCTTGTGTACTGATATCACTTACTGAAAACCCAAACTTATAGGAAAAATGTATGTGATTGTCTATTAGTCTTTGTAGAAATTATTTTATTAAATTGTGGTTAGCTGGTGAATAAAATTTGATTAAAGTAGTGGGAAAGATGTAAATTTTAAATAAATTTGATTAAATTTGTTAATTCTTTAAATAAAATTTTTAAAGAAAGCTTCAACATAGTAGCAAATTTTAAAGAGAATAGTACTTATCAATTAAAAATTAAATTAAATTAACTAAGTTGTAAGATAATTGAAAAATTTATTAGATCATTTTTTAAAATTTTATGAGGTTGTTAGGTAATTATTCTAGGTACTTGTTGAATGAAAATTAGTGTATGTTATCAACTGCTCATAGTATTTAATTCTACAATTTCCGGATAAATAATTATTAAATTCTTGATTTCTGAAATAATCGTAAATATTTAAATTATTCAGAAAATTGTCAAAAAAAAACCCTAAATAATGGGTAACAAAAAGTTTTAAATACTAGTCAATTTTAGTTTTTAATGTAATTGAGTTACAAATATTTTAATAAAATCAAATAAATAGTTACATGAATCAAACAATTTCTTAGAATTGAAATCTTATCGATATATCCTGATTAACCTTAAATCAATGAAAAAAGTAACAATTTTCCTAAGTATGTTATAAATTCAACCAACTCAATCCCCTTAAAAATACTATAAATTCACCTCTCAACCAATCATTTCTCTTCAAATGTCATTTTTCACTCCATTATATCAACTATATTCATACTTTTCATAAAAACCTATCAAGTAGATAATATTTACCCTTTGAACACTAATATTCATTCCAGTAAATTCCTTTAAAAATATTATAAATTCATCTCTTGACCAATCATTTTCCAACGAATAACAATATTTCAAGCCATATTCAATATTTTTCATAAAAATCATAACAATACCCATTTCTATAATATTTACTCTTTAAATAACAATATTTAACTAACTCAAGCCCCTTAAAAATGACAACAAACTTGTTCTTAATCGACTATTTTTCACTAAATAAATTCCACTCTTGACCAATCTTTTCCCATCAAATAACACTTTCCCCTACTCTACCAACTATATTCATTCTTTTATAAAAATCACCTATTAAATAACGATACTTAACCGACTCAACACCTTAAAAATATCAACAAATTTGCTGTTAATCGATTATTTCCCTTTAAAAGATCATAAATTCTCTTCTTAGCCAATTGTTTTCCCCTAAAATAAAATTTACTCTCAACCAATCATTTCTCTTTAAATGAGATTAATCCCAGTTATATTCATTATTTTCATAAAAAATCACCGACATATCGATATTCAACAGAATAAATCTCTTGAAATCACCTTAAAATAAAATTCCTCTCTTGACCAATCAAATCCCCTTAAAAATATTATAAATTCGCCTCTCAACCAATCATTTCTCTTTAAATTACAATAATCCCCGCTATATTCATTATTTTCATAAAAATCACCAACATATCGATATTCAACAGGATAAATTTCCTGAAATCCATCTCTTGACCAATTATTTGACACCATAATGATCGAATTCTTTCTGTTGTTTTATTTTTACAATTCAATAACCTATTGAGTGATGTAATCCCAACATAATGATATTGTTCTCCAATATTTAATAACAATAAATTAATAATTGTTCCTTCTGAAACTTTGGACCTATGAATTATGTTTAAAAATGGATGTTTTAAAACAAAGTCGTCGTGTTCGGGTTTAGCTGTTTCATCATAACTAAATATATTAATTATTAATCCTTCGTTATTTGACTCAAATTTTCGAATACCATTTAATTTCATGGGCATATCATTTGGGTCATAATTTAATTCATTTAGATACTTTGTGTAACTATAAATATTATTTCTATTCTGACTAATAATCTCATCTTTTTTAAGTATTGATAATATGCTATAGATAAAACATAAATTATCACTATATTTTACATTTAGTATACACTTTTTGTTAGCCAATTGTTTTGGTGTTTTAATATAACTTCTACCACTTAACCTACTGATGTTACTTATTTTTGTTACTATAAAGTAAATTTCAGTTATTTTTCTAATAACCCAACTACTCCCTAACTGTGTTATTGAAGATATCTTTTCATTTATCTTTTGTATACTGTCGTCAAAGAATGATTGGGTAAGTGGTCTTGCACTGTTGCTTATATTATTTAATTTTATTTCTCCATCTTTCTCAAATTCAATTTCTATTCCAAATTGAATTTTTACATAACTAAGTTCATGTATTATCTCTCTTAATTTGTTTATTATCTCTATAGGAAAAACAATTTCTTTAATGTTCAAGTTGGTCGTATCTATACTAATTATTTTATGTGTACCTCGTAAATCACTTTGGATTATAGGCAAATTTCCTCCTATTTGTATATTGTTATTTTGCCCCATTTGTACCTCTTCCATCTCTCCATCCCATGAATCCATCGAATCGATATCTTCAATCTCTTCAACTGCTCTAACCCATGAATCCATCGATCCGTTATCTTTGTCCGCTTCGTCCGCTTCGTCCGCTTCAACAATTTCGGCTGATTCCATTGTTTCATTCACCATTCCAATATTATCATTTACAGATTCAAAAATACTATTTATGAAATCAGTTGTATGTTCACTAATGGGTTCACTTATAGGGGTAATTTGGATGCTGCTTAATTTAATTGCTCCTGGTTTTTTAAATAATTTAATTTTTTTAACATTAAACTGTCGCAAATGATTTTTATGGTGGTCATAAAAGTCTAAATAGGGAATGGGTTGTGAAGTTATGCATACGGGACATATAAAATAAATTGAATTATGGTATTTTTTACCATAGTATTCTTCCATTTTTTGTGACATTTTATTTTATTATGCACAGTTAGTTGGCAATAATTTGGGTATAATTTACCTAGTAATAAAATAAAAATTAATTAAATTATTAAAATAAATGTGCATGTATGCAACCAATAAAAATCATTTATTTGCTATAAATAAAAATATTCTTGATGAAAAAGCAACAATGTCAAAAGTATATGAAATACTCCTAGAAGAAAACAGTACAGCTGTTATTGGGATGACATTTAAGCCTCCTGTTCAATACCTTCAATACAGTATGAACTATTTAAATTTTCCTATTACATATACGTTCAAAGTAATGTTTATTTTAATTTAATTTGATTAATTATTTTTTAGGAATCAGTTGATTTAAAAGCTAATGATTACAATATTATGATTGGAAATATTGAAAAGGAAGATCGAAAAAATATTTCAGATATACTCCATTTGTTGAATAACGAAATGGTTTTTAATGAAAAATTTTCATTTATTAATTGTGAAAGTCAGTTGAAGGATCAAGTACAAGATAATAAAAAATATAAAATTCGGATAATTATTAAAGGAGTCAAGATTTACAATTCTATTATCAAACCTATTTGGAAAATTCTAAATGTTGTTGAATAAATTTTTATCTTTTGAGTTTTGTTGATTTTATAATTTGTAACTAATAGTAAACACGTCATTTAAAAAAAGCTTACCTTGAGGATCTATTATTTTGATAAAAAATTTTGAGCGGGGATAATTGTTGACAAATTATATTCAAAAACTTGTTCTCTTATAAAATATAGTGGTCAGTTTTTAAATAAATAGATAGCCAATGTTCTCCACTGAGATTAGCTGATTGAGTATTTACAATCAAAGCTTTATTGATATTGATATAGGGAATTTTGTCCAATGGAAAAACACCAATAAAATTTTTCCCAATTAGTTTTTTAGCAATAGTTTGTATCTGAATAGAACTAAAATTAATTAAATTAACAAATTAATTAAAATACTTACTTCATTTTTAACCATAACTAATAACACATTGGTTTATAGTATGTTCAACAATGTTTGTCAAACAAGTACTGTGCGGCTTGATGTGATTTGAATTTCTTTTTCAAATACTCCGTATACAAGTACTGATAAAGATTCGGTTAATGGATTTTCAAATTTTATATCCAATCGTAAATTTCCACTTTGAGGTAACTGACTTTGATTAAGATCAAAATGTAAAAAAGGGATATTTATTTTTAAAGTCTGACAAGGTAATACCACAATTCATATTTTTATTAAGATAACCCATATTCCTAATAATACTTTGCATATAACTAGAACTATAATTATCATTGGCAAAATCTTGACTATATATTTCACGATAATCATTTCCTTTACTTAATGTTAAAGACTTGACATTAAAGTGTTCAAATATTGAAAATGTTTCCAAATACGATCCTCCATATCTTTTATTCCCTTGGAAAGCAACAAGAATAAAATTTGGTAGTCGTCTATCACCAAATATTTGCTCCTTATAAAATGATGATGATCCCATTGGCAATGAAAATTGAACAACTTCCTTACTTTTCATTGGATAAATTGCATTTCTATTAGCAAGCCCAATTTGATGACCAGCTAAAACTGACGGTTCAACACGAACTCTTCTAACCATCAACTTTGCATCTAATAATATTATTTGTGGAATTATTTTTGTACATGTTAAACTTCTTTCAGTATTGGATCTTGTTAATTTAATTTGAACACTAACACCAGGTAATAAATATTTTGGTTGATCAAAGAAATCTAATTGAAGTGGGGAACAAACACTGATTGGTTTTGATTTTGAAATCCAAATTTTTCTTTTTGTGTCATTTTCATCGTAACCCATTCCACCTAAACAAGTATGTTTTGTATAGTGATTGTAATTAATAATAGTTTCAATCATTGCCTTGTGTGCGAATACATCGTTACTTCCTTCAATTTTATTAGAATTAAAAATTACTTCAACATCTTTAAAAAGAGTTTGGAAAAAGAAATTGTTTGCAGTAACATCTGATTCATTAGATAAATTTTCCCCATTGCTATTTACAACTTTCATTTGAATGTAGAGTAATGTATCATTCAAATCCAAGTATTCGGTTTGAGAGCTATTAATGTAAAATTGAATTGAGGTGTTTCCTGGATCTGTAATTGAATTCACTGGATAAATATCTTCAAAAGAACCATTTTCAATTACTGCTTGAGGAGATGGTCTATCAAAGATGCATAATTTTGATTTTGCACTAATCATTACTGGAATATAGTTCCGTATCCTTTCATTCTTTTGTTTATATGTTTCTTGATAATTTTTCGACGTTTAATTGTTCCACCTTTTTGTTCTTTATTAAATACATCAGAAACTTTGTTAATAACAGAAGGTAAGTGTTCCATTACAGAGGGCATAGAATCTTTAATTTCAGATATTGCATTTGATTTTAGAGCAGGTAAGAGTTGTGCATTATTATTTATTACATCATTAGCAGTTTACATACCAAAATTTCCGATACGTTTAAGAATAGGTAGTGCAAATCGCCCAATTGTTTTTAACCAACCAGATCCATACTGTTTACCTACAAAATAAGGTAAATCCCCACCATTTTGATGAGTGCTATAAAAGTTTACAATGTCTGGATTACTCATTTATTTTACGGAAATGTAATGTCAAGTAAGTTTTGTCTTGTTTACCAAATATATATTTTCCACTGTCATCACGAATATTGATTTCTATATTGTTTATATACAAGGATGATACTGGTAAATACATTGGATTTTTCTCAATGAATTGAACAAGGTCGTCTTTTTTATGTTTTTCTATCCAAACACATTTAAGAAGGGGAACACTTAATTCACCCACAAGAATTGGTTCAATAATATTTGTATAAATCATCATTTGTATATTTCTTTGCATTATAGTAGGTAAACTAGATCCAACAATGATCTTTTCACTATAAGATTCCTCAATTAATCCCAAACTATGAGCCAACAGTTTGCTAAATTTAACACTTTTAACATCTTCTTCCAATTCAATTTTAACAAGTTGATCTTGTTTAATTTCACAAGACTTGAAAGGATGGGGATAAGATGTCATTAACTGATCAGTGACTTGTGAAAGTTCAGTAATGAATAAATTTTCTTTAAATGTCTCAGTATACTCTACATCATAATAATAAGATATAGTTAATCGTATAGTATCAAATTTTGATTTTTTATTTGGTATACGTATCTGATTCAATTCATCATTAAAATCTACTTCTTTTTTATTAAATCCCAAGCAATTAGCTTCTTCAATACTATAAAATGTTACTTTGAATGGAAAATATTTACAATTAATGTTCAAAATTTTGTTGTCAATATATATCAGATAAAATGTAGAGTTGTGACTAATTGTATAGTTTCCTTCAATATAATAAAAATATTCATAACTATTATGTAATGTACTCTTGGTATATTTGATACAAGAGTTGTTATAAAATGGAAAATTATTGTACACAAAAGTGAATTCAGTTAAAGCAACTTCCCATTCCCCATCCAAGTAAATCTGATTTGGAAATTCTACATTAAACTTTCCAGCTTCATTATTTGGAAATGTAAGTGGACAACTATTACTGGGTAAATTCACGTAAAAATCTCTTTTATTCATTTACTTTTCTAAAATGTAACGATAAATGTGTTTTGGTATCTTTGCTAAATTTTATTAATTTCCCACTATCATCTCGAATATTAATTTCAATGATGTTTATAGTTGAATACGATACTGGAAGGTACATTGGATTCTTCATTTCTAATTGTACAATTTCTCCTTGATCATATTTTTTAATCCAAACTGATTTTAATAGTGGAACTCTAACATCACCAACATTTATTGGTTCGATAATATTTGAATAAATGAACATTTGTTGATGATGATGTAATAATTTCGGAATTTTAGTGCCTAGTATAGTGCCTGTAAAGTTACTTAGCTTTAATCACAAAGATTTAGACAAATTTGTGTCAAGAGATATATTTGAAATGTCATCTGCAAGTGTTATTTTGACCAATTCATTATTTTGAATTATCAATTCTTTAAAAGGAGAAGGATTAAATGACAACAAATGTCCTTGTAATTCTGATAAAGTGTTTATGAATAAATTATCTTCAAAATATTTTTCAAATTTTGATTTTTCTTCGTAACTTATTATTATCCCAAATTGTTCCATAACACCATCATCTGTAAATTTTGGTAATTTTATTCGACAATGATCCTCTTCACAAATGATTGATGTAGATTTTAGTCCAAAACTAAACGCATGTTGAATATCGGGGAATGTTACTTTAAATGGAACATGTGGACAGACAATAACCAAATTCTCATATTTTTCAATAAACATGTCAACATCTGGAGTATATTTTGGATTTATTATTTCATAAGTATGATTTTGATTATTTATTTTCAAATACTTTATTTCACTACCACTCTTTACCGATTCATAACGTATACAAGAATTACTATAATACGGAAAAGGATTATACACAAAAGTAAAATCAATCAATGCAACTGCCCATTCACCATCCAAGTAGACAGAATTTACTTGTACATTAAAATTACTAGCTTCGTTATTAGGATAAATAAGTGGACAACTATTACTAGGTAAAATCATATAAAACTGGTTTTCTTTCATAATATTTATTTAATCAATTGAGATGAGGATATCCAAGTTGGAGTTTCGTATCCATGCCACTTGACATAGTATTGTTTATATTTACCAACATTTTTAGTTTTTAAAATCTTTTGAATTCTAAATATTGTTGGGATTGGAATGACTTGGAGTTCTTGTTCGTAGAATTTTCCACTAATTTCTTTATTTTCATGATCTGCTATTAAATACATTACTGGATTCTGTTTTGTATCTATTTTCTTTATTACATATACTTCATCGCTCCAATTGTTGTCAAAATTCTTGATGAACGGTGAAGTACTGATTTTACTAATTCTTACATGATCACCAACCTTGTATTTTGCCTTATTGATTTTTTCTTTCTTTAATGATTGGTTTCTGCTGGTGTCTGTTATATCAACAGGTCTGAGACCATTTAATCCTTTATGAGGCGAATGATTGTAACTAAAAATAATTTTCGGTAAAACATGTATCCAAGTTTTATTACCCTGATGCACAAAGTATTTTTTCAATCTTTCTCTTAAAGTTCGATTAAATCTTTCCACATAACAAGCTTTGAATTGAGAAAATACAGAGTAATGATTGGCTTTGATAACTTCTTTTACTTTGCTATTATAAAATTCTTTACCTAAAATACATTAAAATAAATAATTAATTAAATTTATTACCCAAATCAGTCGGTAGATTGTGAGGTTGTCCGTCTTTAAATAATTTTTTAATTGCAATGGCCATTTCATTAGCAGATTTAGTTTTTGTTGGAATGGCACGGGCATATCTACTGAAAACATCAATACATGTTAAAATATATTTGTATCCCTTGTTGATTCTCGAATAAGGTATGATTTCCATCAAATCCATTTGCCACAAATCATTGATTCCTCTTGTTTTATATGGTCTGGTTGGGAATCTTTTCAACATTGGTTTATTTAAACTATATGCTAGTTGGTCTGATAACCATTTTTGAGTCTCTTTTTTAGAATTAATCACTCTTTTTGTTAATTTTTCTACACCACCAAAACCATATGGATCTTTTGGATTTGTCCAGATTGTTTTAAGTGGATTTTTGGTTAATTGATCCTTCATTATTACAACAAGATGTTAAAATATGGACAACTTTATCTGGTTTAGAGTATTGTAAACCCATTAAGATCTTAGGGATGAAATTGCACTAATTGCGGATAAAACTATAGGAATTAATGTACCCAAGAACCCACCCTTTTGTTTATACATTATTCTTTTCATTAAACTTCTATTTTTAGTGTTTACCAATGATAAAAGGGATCTCTTATGTCTTTGTAATACCACTCTTTTAGCTTTACTAATATTAACATTACCCCGGACTATATTTACAATAACTTCAAGCAAATCGTCAATAACAAATGAAGAGAAAGCTTGTAAAATTGCTATTCTTTTATTATTTTGTGCCTTTACCAATGCATTGAAATATGGTAGACTACGTTCAAATTTCATGTTTACTAATTACAATTAATTATTATTGTTTATAATTTGATCCACTTCTTTTTTAAAATCTTTTACTTTTTTAGATTCTTCTTTACTTTGGATTTGGTTTTACGAATAACGTTTTTGGGTTGAATTTGATTTTTGACAAGTACTTTTTTAAATGACATGATTGATAATCATTTACTTGTTTTCAATTTTGTTTATAAATCGTAACCCATTTTTCATTAAAAATATCTGTTCGGATACGTAAATCGTCACTACATTGTTGTGTAAAGTCAAAGAATAAATATCCATGGGGCACGCTTATAGCATCTTGGAATGATTCAATTAAAAATTTTCTATTGTTTGGATAAGCTTGCCTGGCTAAGAAATCGATAATTGTTTGATCGCGAGGATTTTTGAAAATAACTAGGTATTGAACATTTAAAATACGAGTTCGATGACTTCCTCCTTGATGAAATAAATTTTGAGTTATAAAAATAACAGTAACTCCACAATGTCTACTGATTTTTGTGAACAAATTATTGAAATCTTTTTCCTTATTTGCTTCTTGATACAAATCATCTATAATTATTACATCGCCTCGACGTAACCTAGACGACCAGCTTTTATCAATTCCCTTAACTATTGTCATTTTCAATTTACAAAACTGATTTTGTGTCAATCTATGTTCTTCATCTGCACCCCTATGCCAATATATTTTACTGAATTTTGATTTGAACATGTTTGACTGCAATAAATTACATACAAATAAAGTTTTCTGCTCCCACTAGGCCCTACAATTTGATATACTGCATCATTTCTTAATTCCATTTAATTTAATTTAATTTAATTTGTTTATAATTTAATATACTGATTCATTTATTTTGATATCAGAAAATGATTAGTAATATTAATTATAGAGGAAAATGTGAAATAACTGGAATGAAGTTCCCAACCGGAAAACCTCAACATGTAGTGGATAGAAGTGGAAAATATCCAATCTTATTCTTCAAGAGCGGAAAATGCAGAGTAATGGGTTGTAAAAGACCATTACAGGAAGGAGATCTCAAATATCAGATTCAAGATTTACAAATTCAATCATTATCTTTGAATATTGACATGTGTTGTCGAATCAACTTGTATGATTTGTCTACAAAAACAGAAAACATTTACGAACCGGAACTGTTTCCTGCATTAAGACTTGTCAAGTATAATCCACTTTGTGTGAATGTATTTGCAAGCGGAAAAGTCGTTATCATGGGAATAAAAACACTGGAATACAACAGTCTAGTACAAGAAATATTTAATTTTATAAAATCAAAAATTAATAATCTTAATACCGACGAAGAAATACTAGACTATTTATTAAGCACTGATTGTGTTTAAATAGATTCAATTCTGACGATTGTAAAAATTAAAAATGATCGACGAGCAAGCAGCATACGTATTCGAAACAATTCTGATGAAGATGGAAGAACTGTTTCCGAATATGAAAAACAAACATTTCTATTGTGCTCCTGAATACTTGGCTACACGGATCTATCAAATGACAGGAATCAACATTGAAGAAATTGTACGTATGCACTATGAATCAGTTCAAGGATCTGGTTTGAAATGTTTAGAAGATTGTATTGTTTGTGCAGATCCCTTAATGTTGACTTGTCCATTTAGATGCAGATGCTGCAGAGACTACAAGAAGGAAGTTGTACATATTTTGTTGGCTGAGCTAAGAAGAGCTTATTATAAGCAGATTTGTGATCATGTAAATAAATTTTGATCTTTTACGATTTTTTTTTATAAAGATTTTTATTGGTGGAATTATTATTATTATTATTATTATTATTATTATTATTATTATTATTATGTTAAAGCTAAATTTCTTTGATCGTTATCAACGTGTATAAAAAAATTCATTGATTAAATTATGCTGAAAATTCTACTTAGAAATCATATATAATTTAAACTTATATATATAAAAATCATATTTTTAAAATCATATATAAAAATTCATCGATAAAACTATACTAAAAACAAACCTTGTATAAAAAATTTCATTATAAAATTATGTTAAAAATTTATTACTTTGAAAAATTATATTTTAAATTAAAAATTATACTGAAAAAATTTTATCTTAAAAATTCGTATATAAAAATTTATCGATAAAATTATACTGAAAATTCTACTTAAAATCATATATAATTTATATATAAAAATCATATTTTTCAAAATCTTATATAAAAACTACATTGATAAAATTAAACTGAAAAAAATTTAATTAGAAATACTTAAAAAATTTAATTAAAAATACTTAAAAAATTTTATTTTAAATATTGAAAATAAATTCGAAAATAAATTTGAATTTAAAAAAAAATCGCGCCAAAAACTCGAAAAAAAATTTGAAAAAAAACACACACAAAAATTTCGAAAAAAAAAATTAATTAAAATACACACAAAATTAATTAAGTTGATTACATCATTATGTAATCAAGATAATCCGAATTTAATCTGTAAATAACCCCCCCCCTCCCCCCTTATTTTTTTATGTAGCAGAGTGCCCCTATCTACCTAATGACTATATATCATACACCTACATACATACTAACACTTACTTAACACGCATTACTTAGCATCAAAGAAAAGAAAATTTTAATATTGAAGTTGAAAGTGATCCGAATATATTGAATTGGTAATTTTTGGTGTATTCAATAAATTATTTATACAAAGAGAAGTGAGAAGTTGAGACCTCACCAAATTCGAGACCTCAACATTAATAGTAAAAGTAACGCATCTAACAGCATTGTAGTAACAATAAAATTAATTGTATCTCAAGTATTATCTGCTTATATTACAGGGTTTTCCTAAATATTTCATCATCTTTATCAAAATGTTTAATCACTTTGTCAAAATGTTTAATCATTTTGTCAAAATGTTTAATCATTTAATTTAATAATTTGAAATCGATTTGAATTGAATTTAACAGAATCACAAAAACTAGAGTTTATGGCGTTCCAGGGCATATTTGTAATTAACAATCACCGTTTCATTTAAATTTGTTAATTCTAATATGACATAGAAAAAATATTTTAAAAATCCAGATTATGATTTTATGGTGCACTTTCGAATCTAAATTATTCAAAAAAATACAAATAATCAAAAAACTTTAAAGATTTCGGACGGTCACCTATTTGAGTACTAACGATTTTTGTAACTGCTTAAGTTAAAATGCAAATTGATAAAAGGAGATCAGTAATATGCAACTGGAGTTAAATAAATTTGTCATTTTTAGCCCTTCAAGAACATTGTATTATTTTTATATTTTCAATTTTTGTATTCTATTCTGGAGCAAGTTGTTAGACGGAAATCACCGTTTCACTAAAAAATAAAGGAAATTCATCAATTTTTTTAGCCATTCAATAACTTTTTATTATTATTTTTATTTCAAAGTTATGTTTTCTATTTAAGAATTAAACGAATAATTTCAAGAAATAAAAATAATATAAACTTTCGGACGGTTTTCTTTTTGAGTATCAACGAATCCTTTAACTTCTTAGGTTACAACAGTCAGTTTAAAATATTTTTATTACTACTTGGTTTGAATATGGATGTTAGATGCAATTAAATTTAAATCTTTTTCTAACATTTATTTATTATCACAAAAATACTCATTCAAAATTTTCCTCAAAATCTGAAAATTTAAACAACAGGCGTTGTAATTATTAATATTGATATAGGTATCGGTTACAAATATATTTAATATAATTTAAAATACTTTAATAAAATTTAATATAATGTTGGGCCAGAACACAAACGGCCTTGATAAATTGTTTAAATGTATCAGTTATATAGCATGAAAACCCAGCACCAACATAACTTAAAATACAACATCAACTAAACACCCAAAACTATGAGAAAACATAAATAATTATAATTAAAAATTTTAGAAAGAAATTGTCAATTTAAATTAAAAAAATAATAAAAATTAGATTTAGATAACACAAATAATTTCAAGGTCAAATTTTGTTTGATCGCAATAAAATTAACACCCAAAGTTAAAGTCAAACTATAGGTATATATACTGATGTGTTTTGACAAATTTTCTTTAGATTACACTTAATTAAATAAAAATAAATCGTAAAATTAGGATAGTTAAATAAATTTTACTTCATGTATAAGCTGCCAAGAATTCCAAAAATCTTGAGGAACACCCCTGTAAACGATTCCTCTTCAGTCGCTTCTCCTTTGGAAGAGGAATATCGCGTCTTGTACGCTAAATATGAAAAGGTAAAGATTTCCGGCATCACAACGATGGTCCGAAGAGCCTTTTCTGAGGCAGAATTCCAGTTCTTACTGCCCAACCACGATTGGGCTCAAAATATCGATATCGTGCCAAGCCAGCACGTTCCCAACAATGGTCCGTCTGGATCATTAAAATTCAATAATATACCTTTGGAGCGTATTCTCCTTCCAGCAAATATTCCATTACCGTGGGTTAAGAACCCGAAACATAAGCCTAACAAAAATCGCCGACGACGCGAGCAGCGACGAGCAGAACACGCCCTATTATTGGCAGGCAAATGGGACATCGATGACACCAGTTCTCTCGACGTCCACCTCAGAAAATATTTGTCCACCACAACTGGAAGCTCGAAGCCCCATAAATTCTTCAACTGACCAAGATGAGTTAGCATTAAATATCCGTCTAACCATGGATCAGTTAAACATGAATTTTCCCGAAAAAATCAAATTGGCCATAGCGGCAGGCCAGCAACGACAACAGCTTCCGGAAGTTATCGACCTTAGCAAACTTCCTGGCCTAATTTTACCATTGGCAAGACCATATGTAGATCTGACATCGGGACGTACCGTGAAGAAAGATGGGGATAATTCACGACCAACGCTCAGACGCAGATATTTTCCTGTCGATATCGACGAATAACCATCCATCGTTGAAATCTGTTAACTCGAAATTGATAAATCAATGTAGATTAAAATATAATTAAATTTCTCGTTTTGAATTCTTCTCTTATTATCATATTAGCTGAAATTTTAACATCTATAATTATGAGAGTAACACTGACGAAAGAGACGATGTTTGTTCCGAAAATGGAATAATTCACATCCAGATGATAAATCTAGAACTGGGTAATTTTAAAATATTAAATCTATTATTCCAAACCATGATTATTATTAGCATAAATTAATGGATAAAATGTGGGGATTTAAGGCCACACAAAGAATGTTATAAATTCAATATGCTTGTACCATGTCTCTGATTCGGTTTAATTTCTATACATTTCAGAAAGTAATTACGAGATTAACGTTTAACACTTAAGTAATTCTCGATGATTCCAGATTACTTAAAATAAATAATAATAATTTAAAAACCTTTGAATTTTGATATATTAATAAATAAACTTAATGCGTTTAAACACTGCAAATTATTCGCTAATAAATTTACATTTAAATAAAAATTTTAATAGCATAAAGGCAGTGGTAGCTGGATCAAGTTGGTCACATTATTTGTAATTTGTAAAAAGACGTCAGCCCTTCTACGGCAGTCTGGAACCCGTAAACGAAGGTCATCCAAGGAGTAGTATTGGTAACGGTGGTCACCGGCTTGGATGGTTTTCGGCCATTGTGTACTAGCTCACTAGTACATAATGGTGAAGCGAAGTTATGAGGTATATGAGGGATAGGCATACCCTAGGAAAGATGAAACAAGGAAGGACAACCGAGATTTCCACGGTAACCATAAATTCGTAGCTCACCCGTTCACGAACATTTATTTTTCACAAAATTTTCAGTCTAAATTTAGTTGGTGTGTATAACAAACTGAGAGCCGTGCATCCAGTCAATTAAGTGCATTCAGGTAAGTGTTTTGCCTTACTCTCAGATAGTGTACGAGTATTGATTTGTGTGTTAAACCTGAATAATTACTGCCATATGAATTTATGAATAGTTTCATAATGATTTTATGAGTTTCGAATTGCCAATTTACCATGGTTTTCTGAATGAATTTCTGATGGATGATATGATATGCTGAATAAATATTTACAACTAACAACTTTTGTGCATCGAAGCTTTTTGATCCAATGGTAATATTTATTTATTTATTTTCCGGCCCACGGACAAAGCATATACCAACACACTATTCGAGACGTGTAAGAAGAGGTGCATCCACCGACGTCTCGTGCTCGTGAAGGTCTAGTCGTGCGTAACAACCGACCAGAACGTCAAATCATAAAAATGAATAGAGAAAGAAGGTAGCTCGAGAGTGGGTCTTTTAACTAAACTTTCTTGCACCCAATTTCGATAAAATCGACATAAACTTTCAAACAACATTCGGCTCAAAATTATTAACAGTGAGTAGTTCAGTGGGCAGTCATTTAATACAATGGGGACACAAATAGATCATAAGGACAAAGAAAAAGAAAGGGTAGCAGGGAAATCTTGAAATCGCTGCAAAATGATTAACCATCGGAAAAAGATTAATCCGAACTACCAAAATCATGAAAAAGGAATAGTTTAAATAATATTTAAGAACTAAATAAACTATTTTGAGTTGAGATGGAAAAATGGGCGGAACGCTGTGCAAATTTTCAGAAATAATTAAGATACTTTATCAAAAAACTGTAAAATTAGGGCGGAACGCTGATCAAATTTTCTGAAATAATTAAAATACTTTATCGAAAATTGTAAAGTAAAAGTGGAGTGCTCCTCAATTGCTTATATAATTAAAATATTCTAATAAAACTGAAAAGTAAGGGTGGATCCCTACTAAAAATTTAATAATAATATAATAATAATAATAATAATCATAATAATAATAATAATAATAATAATAATAATAGTAGTAGTAACAATTGATAAGAACAATACATATAATAGTAACTATAATAATACTAGTAACAAAATAGGGAACATAGTAGTTATAATAGGATAAGGATAAGACAGATGGTGTGAGGATATTTAACATAACGAAGGGTGTACAGGCCATAGTAAAATCAATAATACAAACAACGACAAGAATGACTATGAGAATGGACATAATAATAAATGATAGCACAATATAGATTAATATTCGGATGAGATAAGAGAAGAGTAGGACCTACAAATCGAAACCGAGCACAGGTCTTCTATCGGCAGCTCGGTGGACCCATGGATCGTTCAGTCATCTATAGCATTAGTAATAGCGCTTACTTTTTGCGTACGATCCACATACTCGAACACAGTTCCAACATTGCTTAGCAATGAGTGCCGAGTGGTAAGCAAAAATATTTGTATGGGGTTGTCTGGGTAACAACCACATAGTTGGAAAAATTTCAACACCCAGAAACCCACCAATAATATGATTTAAAATTAGCCTAACGATTTACCGAATTTCTCTATAAATCAGAAGTTCGAATTTTTATTTCATCTTTTTAAATATTGATAATGTGCCAGATGATTTTCAAATGGAAATAATAGAATTTCAATCCTACTCAGAGCTGAAGGATATATTTATTAACCAAGATATTGTGAATTTTTATAAAACTTATATTTCATTCGATCAATTAACTGATACGCACCTTAAAAATACATTGCGACTAGCATATCACCGAATATAGCAGACATATTATAAATACACCAATTTTAAAAATCACATTAAGTTTGATTTCGTTCAAACTACCACATCACATTACATGCCAAGATTATATACATTACAATGTAAATTTCATTTTCATAATAAAACTAAACTTTTAAATGTAGTTGAATTTTTTTGCGGCCCACCTTCTTTCAAAAAATAAAACATATTGTTGGGCCAATACAATGTTTTGTTTAAATGAATCGTAAATAACATGCAAACACAGCTACGCAAATTTAAAACCAAACCTATGAACACCGAGTAAACCACCCTACAATATGAGGAAAATGTAATTAAATATAAAAGAAAAAATACATAAAAGTAAATTAAAATAATAACAGAAAATGCATCAAGATCCGCAAGAAATTAACATAAAAATAACAAGATAACATAAACATTTGACCGAAAAAACGAACAATTTATAAATATTAGCAAGTAACAAATAAATAAAGAAAAATTGAATATTTTCAAAAAGAAATATCCCATTAAAAATTAAATAAAATAGATTGTTCGTTTAATGTAGAAAATGATGAAATTAAAATTAGATATTAGAATTAAATCCAAGGTCAAATTTTGTTTGAATGCATCAAAAAGAACACACAAGGTTAGGGTCATAGAATAGGTATAAATACCGATTCATTTTCACAAGATTTTAATCAATTAGTGAGAAATCCCTTTTTCTTGCAAAAGCTAAGGTGTTTTTGTCAGAAGAAACCGATAATCACTTTGTGAGCGATCACTTTTTCCTTGCAAAAAGCTTTAACCGTTTTTTTCAGAAAAAAATCAGTCGACTTTACAAAATACCACCAGTTTTGAAAGGAGTCTTACGAACACTACGGATCAATTTTATTTAACGCTGTGGATTTATATTACCAAGTGACGGGAAGTAGGTAATAGTGAGATCACGATGACTCATCGTTTTTCTCGTGAGCTCTCGATGACTCATAATTTTCTACCCTAGTGTGTGTGTGCAGTGACATTAAATAAGATCCTAAACTTTTGTGCCCCACTGTGTGTGTGCAAGGGATATTTAATATAAACCTAGAAATTTTTTAAAAGTACATGTATTTTTGTATAAATTTTTCCAAAATATTTGTAAAGACCCCCCCCCCCTCCATACCAAAAAATTTATTATCAAAAATATTTTACGTATGTTAAATCATGTTTATGTATTGTTTTTTAAAAAAAAATTTTTTTAATATTATTAAAATAATTGAAATTTTAAATTACATTAATTTTTTAAAAGTTACAATATAAATAAAATTTTAAATTAATTAAAAGTTAGTTGAATATTTTATAAATATTTAGTTATTACAAAATTAGATTAATAAAAAATAATTTGTTTAAATTAAATGTTAATTCATAATATTTTTAGTTGGTTTTGAGTACCTGAAGATGACAGGTATGCTGTCGAAATATATCGTACGAAAAGTTTTTTATTGGCGTTATCTTTTAATTATTATTAATATTATTATTATTATTATTACTATTATTTTTATAACTATTATTATTATTATTATTATAATTACTTTTTAAAATCAACAAGAAAAACATTTACTGATTAATACATATATTAGAATATTATCATATTCAGAATCAATTGTTAGACTAGCATTGTCAAATGTTTTACACAGATGGATTAAATATTAGTTGTGATTTTTCTCCATTTACAATAATATTTGAAAATATTAATGATGCCAAATGAATAGGTAGTGATAAGCTTAACATTGTTGTTACTGGGAAGGAATACCTATTACGTTTCAATGCTTTTGAAGAAAACAGTGTTATGACAGAAGAAATCAAAATATCTGTATCATATATTAATGAAGTTGGAGATACATTTACGTTTACTAATGATTTATATATTGATACACTTGACGAGTTACATAAATATATTTTCAACACTTAGTTACATATATTTAAAACTCTTGAAATTCTTAAAGATGGATTATTTAAATTCGGTCTGAAAGTTAACATTTGTGAAATTACATTTGATAAAATCTTGGCTAATACATTGGGATTAGAATGGCAAACATATTGGACAAGTGATATTGGTGTACGCAAACCAAAAATAATTAAACTTCATCAACAAATGTTCATATATACTAAGATCATCGATCCTATAATTGTTGGTGATACATATGTTCCTCTATTTAAATCCGTTTGGGTCGATAAACATGACCAGGATGAAGTTGTCAATATAAATATTGAGAATCCTATGTACATACCAACATCAAAATCTTGTATAAACAATATAGAAATAAATATTAGTGATGATTGCCGAAAATTAATAAACTTTCCAAAAGATACAAAAACTCATTTAACCCTACATATTCGTAAAATAGATCTCTAATAACGATATTATTAGTTTGTATAGTGATAGTCAAACAGGCGGTGATTTGCCATATTTTATCGGGAAACAATATGGTTCGGGCTGGTTTAGAACAATTGGTAGATTTGCACTCCCGATTCTTAAACGTCTTGTTAATTTTGGTATGAAAACTGTTAAAGATGTGATAATGAATGAACAGAAAATATTGCCATCTCCTAAAACAAATGCTATGGCTGAGCTAGGAAAAGTTTTACCTGGTATGTTTCAAAAACAGGAAGCACCGGCTCCAAAACTTTAAAAACATCGCTCGTCGCATATATACAAACGAATGAAAGGACATGGGACCATATTATGGGACCAAACATTAGGTAACTAAAAAGAATAAAGTAATAAAAGATCAACATAGATTCGATAAAATGGATAATGATGTGGACAAGTTAAATGCTATCTGGATGAGTTAAGACGATGGGGGTGGCTATAATAAAAATCAAATAGTAAAGGAAAAGGAAAAGTCAACATAAATTAGTATATAGTTGTTATGTAATATATTATAAAATTGAAGGGAAATTAAATTAAAACATTTTTTTTTGTAATTATCGAGACTGTAAATAATGGGGTAATAACTTAGTATTATTATATCATTCCACCCTGTACGTGGAAGATATTTATTTTTTTCTTAGCATATTATGATGTATATAAATGGGATAAATTAAAATATTATTGTTGTCTTTGATTATTAATGCATATATATTGCTGACGTAATTGATATAAATTAGAATGTGTTGTTGTTTTGATTATTGATTATTCATGTATATGTATATATATTACTGATATTAATTAGAAACCGTGAACAGCCATAATCGCCAAACGTTGTACATAAATACTTTGCTTTAATTATAGATTAGTATAAAACTATAAACCCATTTGAACGAACGTTCATTTAGTAACGATAAAGATAATGAGAAACGTATAAGGAAACGCAAAAGGAATAATAGATTCATGTAAACGAATTGAGAATTTGAGAACACTGGTTAAAGAAATCGAGAAATACCGACGAATGTACTCTTGGTATCCAGAACAATTCGATGGAGTAATTCGAAAATGGAAGCATATGGAATGGGCAGAGGAAAGACCCGAAAAATATCGATTAAAAATTCAATACCCAGACATAGAAACCGAGGAGAGAGAGGAGCATGTCACAACAAAGATCAAAGAGATAAAAGCAAAGATGCCATACGAATTACCTTTTCATTTGCAATATGAAGGGAGATCCTTAGATGATGAGTTGGAAATCGGAGTCACTCCAATCAAGCCGAGAATAAGTAATATTTTAACTGTTAATAAAATTGCAGGTCAGAAACTAATCAAAAAAGGCGAAAAACGGAAAATCATCATACAATCACCAGAAAATAGAGACAGCTTGGAAACTCCAGATGTAGAAGAAGAAGTGATAATCGAATCAGTCGAAGACGATGATGTAATAACCGATCTGGAAGAAATCATGAACGCAGCAGGAAAAACAACGAACCAAAATTCAGGTGATTTATTCGCAACCAATACTGAAACTGATCAGACAACCGATGAACGAGAAGGATTTACTTGGGCACAGAGAGAACCAGTTGAGACTACGGAAGCAGAAACGGATATGGAAAATGTACGACAAGCGATTAGCAAAGATATGCCCACTACGGACGAATGGAGTAATTGGATAGCTGATAGAGGAGCTACGACATCGGGAGAACTAGCCAACAAACAACCAGATCGAAAAGAAGCCGGAACAATGATGGATAATAAATCGAGAGGCAGACCAAAAACAAATCGAACAGAACCCAAGCCAAAATCAAAAGAACAATTACAAAACGAGAGTACAAAAACAAAACTGGAGAAACTCAACCAAGTAGCAAAACAAGTGCACCGCAGAATGCCAACGAGAGAACAAGGAACGCAGTGGATAAATAAATTGGTATCGGATGTTCTAGCTTTGGCTATTCCAGAAATAAAAAGAGTGTTGAGGAGACACAACATCCAGCCAGAAGCGAAACAATTATGGACAATCTTGAGGTCAATATTAACAAAAATCATGGATAATAAAGTGAGAATGACTTTAAGAAACGTCCCAGAAATGATAACATTGTGGAACAATTAGTAAAACGATCAGATGATCCTAGTCGATATATGGTAGGTATTGCCTATCTAGTTTATAACATGATCGGACTGTATAAAAAACGAATGCCGAAATATACGCAAGATGGACACGTATTTACGATCACCGATATAATTAAGAAATTAATAGAGCCGTTCGTATTAACTCAAGGTGGATGGAAACTATTTATCAACGCAGCAAGTAAAAGTGATCAGACGGAAACGATGCAAGCAAAACTATGAGAATTGTTAACTGAATTTGAAGGGACGATCAATATAAATGATCCGAGAGCAAGCAGAAGGGGAGTATATGCAATTTTGACAACAGTATTAATTTGGATGATGTGTATCAGAGGAGCCGAATCATTTTTAGTTTACGATTGTGATGACATAAAAATGGGTCAGAGATATTCATTAAAAGACACGGAAGAGTGTAAAGCGGCAAATCCAAGAAAATTAAGGACGATTGCAACAGATGTACCATATAACGTTTATCAAGAAGCCGATTTTATCAAGGCAAATATAAAGGAATGTACAGTCACCAGAAAGATATTTGCATATTATTGTGGACAGTATTCATATACATCAATCATCGAACCAAGAACCGAATCGTCAGTGGTAACATTAACGCGAGAGCAGTGCGAGGATGGATTTCAAAATGGTAAAATTGTACTTAATAACAAAATCGAAATAGCCGCAGAAGCCGGAAAGATAAAAACTACGAGAGTATATACTGCTGGACTGATAAAAGGATCAGATGGATCATGTCAAGGAGGAGAATATACGTTACTTGGCGAATTGGTTAAAGGAGTGGTAGTGATTGAAAGCTATCAAACGAAACTGGAACAATATCAAGGATATTTCGATCCGGATACTCAAGCCATGAAAAAATACCCAAGTTGTCTCGCATCGGACAGATCATGTTATACTGGAATGTCAACGTTGACATATAACGCAGCCGTAAAGGAATGCCGACTAACATTATTAAAAACAGCAATTTTCGAGGAAATCCAAGGAAAAGTGTATCGAGAACCTGGAAGAGAGCAAGAGGATGAAGCTATGAGAGTATTGATTGCAACTCGAAAAATTTCAAGACGAATAATAACTTCAAAGCTGAAATCAGAGGACACCCCAGTAGTGGTGGTATCCAAAGATAGCGATGTGGGAATGAGATTCATAAAAGAAAACACAGTCAGCAAATGCGACGAGATGGTAATTAGTACAAACTACAAAGGCATCTTCCTATCACAGAAAACCATACCGAACGCAAGAGAGAAGCTAGGAGATAAAGAGATAAAGTTATATTTATATGCCAACAATAAAATGGATTTCTTGTTCCATCGTGGATTAACATCAATAGAAAAAGTTTATCATGATTTATTACAGAACGACTGCGCTTTAAACAGAGAAATATTGAGAACAAAATTAGCTATTTCAATTACAAATCCAGATAATGCAATTCCGTTATTACCTCTGCAAGAAGGTCACTTTGGAAGAATAGTGGGAGAAGCGATGTATACGCATCAATGTGAGAAAACAACGGCGAGACTACCAGAAAAATCATCGATTCCAAGAGATAAATGTGCAAACAAATTAGAAATAGTGCACAAAGGGAGAATTAGATTTGTACAAGCTGTCACCAGAATCATGAATCCAGTAGAATTTTATCCAAATTTATTCAATTGTAGTAACGAGTATGGACCGTTATTTGAAGAGGAAGACGGACGATGGATAATATTCCCAAGTAAATCACCGACATTAGCACCAAAGAAATTTGGTTTAACAGAATTGACATCAGAACTAGAATTCAAACCTGTCGACGTATCGAGAAATGGATTGTACAATGTTAAAGATTTAGAATCAGCGAGAGTAAATATGCTTTTTCCAGCTTATAGACAGGCAATCTTATCAAACCTTGTTACAATTGCAGGCGGAACAAATTACGGTGGAAGCCCGAATTACGAATTATTGCTATCTCCAGAACATTTTAAACATGCGACATCCAATATGATGAAGGCAATGTGGGGACGATTTCTAATATTTGGTCAAATGATGACTAATTTTGACGAAGAGGATAAAGTAATCTATGAAAACGAAAGATTAGGAAAACTAACACCAATGATGGAAATTAAATTACCAGAGTTAAAAGGCGATCAGACTGATGAAAAAGAGATGTGGATAATTGATAGTGAGTTGCTAAATGAAAATGAAAAAGAGAAATTGGAAACACTATTAATCGAGTTTAAAGATATTTTTGCAGCATCCGATTTAGATTTGGGTACAAGTGATGTAACTCAACACGTTATTCCATTGACAGACGACACACCAATTACACTGAGGCCGTATAGACTGGCAGAAGCTCAAAAATCCGTAGCAGAAAAGGAAGTGCAAAAGATGTTAGATGCTGGAGTAATAGAACCGAGTTGTTCACCCTGGCAATTCCCTGTGGTAATGGTGAAAAAGAAAGACGGTACGCAACGATTTTGTATTGACTATAGACGATTAAACGCAGTCACGAAAAGAGACACTTATCCATTACCAGATATTAATGAAATGTTACAAATGTTGCATGGAGCAGCATACTTTACATCACTGGATTTAAAAAGTGGATACTGGCAAATCAAAGTAAAAGAGGAAGATCGAGAGAAAACAGCGTTTACGATTGGAAAAGATCTATACCAGTTTAAAAAGATGCCATTTGGACTAACAAATGCACCCGCATCATTCCAGAGATGCATGAATTTTGTAACGCATGGAATAAAACAATGTATGGTATACATTGATGATTTACTAATATATTCAGACACATTCGAACAGCATTTAAAAGATATCAGAAATGTATTTGTCAGATTACGGCAATGGAAGTTAAAACTGAAGCCTTCAAGATGTGATTGGGCCAAAGAGAAAGTTACATCTTTAGGCCATATCGTATCAGCTAAAGGCAAACAACCTGATCCAAGGAATGTAGAGAAAATAAAAGATTGTCCAATACCAAAAACAGTAACACAAGTTCAGGAATTTTTAGGCTTATGTGGATATTATCGTAAGTTTATTAAAAATTATGCAGGAATTGCAAAACCAATCCAAGAATTAGTAAAAAAGGATACATCTTTTGTATGGGAAAACGAGCAGCAAGTTGCATTTGAAACGTTGAGAGATAAACTAATATCATCTCCAATATTGATTCATCCAAACTTTAATAAACCATTTCTATTATCAACAGATGCAAGTGGTTATGCAGCCGGAGCAGTATTAGGCCAATGGGACGAGGAAAACCGAGAAAGAGCAAATCGGATATTACAGTAGAACGTTCAAAAAGCACGAAAGGAATTATTCAGTTACGGAAAGAGAGGCCTTGGCAATAATTTTAGCGATCAAACATTTTAAATACTTGCTATGGGACATGAAATAATAATCACAACTGATCACCAACCTTTGGTATGGCTAGGCCAGCACAAAGAAGCATCAAGCCGATTAATGAGATGGGCAATGCAACTTCAAGAGTATTCACCGTATATAAAATTCAAAGCCGGAAAAGCTAATGCAAATGCAGATTGTATGTCGAGATTTGTGTTCGAGGAATTAATGGATAATGACGTGAGACGTATTTGTATGATAATTGCAGAGGATATTGATTTTACTCAACTGAAACAAGAGCAAAGAGAAGATAGTGAGTTAAAGTTAATAATCGAATATTTAGATTCAAACGATATGAAAATCTTCGAAAAATCAAACCAATTAAAAGAGCATATGGAGAAAAACCGACATCGATATACGATCGAAAAGGAATGGTTGATGGTAATGGACGGCGACAAAAGATTGATGTGCTTACCAGAAAGTAGACGAAAAGAGATTTTGATACAATATCATGATGGAAAATTGGGCGGACATATGTCAGCCAAGAAGACGGAAGCCAGACTGAAACAAAAATACTATTGGCCAAATATGACAGACGACGTGAAAGACTGGATAAAAAATTGTTTAATATGTGCCACTCGAAAGAGCACAGGAAATAAGATGAAAGCACCATTAAAACCGATGCCAATACCACCAGAACCAATGACAATGATAGCAATGGACGTAGTAGGTCCACTACCAGAATCGGATAAAGGAAATGTGTATATATTGGTAATAACTGATTACTTAACAAAATTTCCAGAAGCATTTGCAATGCCGGATCAGAAAGCAAAAACGATTGCCAAAATCTTAGTAGAGGAAATATGTTGTCGATATGGTAGACCAAAGCAAATTTTAACCGATCAAGGAACCAATTTTATGAGTGAGATACTAAGCGAAGTGACAAATTATTTCCGAATCGCTAAACTGAGAACCTCACCATATCATCCACAAACAAACGGACAAACCGAAAGATTCAATGGGATATTAATCGAAATGATCTCAAATTATGTGAGCAAACACCAGAGAGATTGGGACGAATATATAAATTTATGTTTAATGGCCTACCGAATGTCAATTCACTCAGCAACAAAGATGAGCCCGTTCAAACTTATGTATGGAAGAGAGTGTAATATGCCAATGGATCTAGAATACCAACCACCAGTTTCACAATACATGGAAGTTGATGATTATGTTACTAAATTTAAAGAAAGAATGCAAGAAATATGGAAAACTGCCCGAATGAATATTCGTTTTAACCAAGAAAGTTATAAAGAATTACACGACAAACAGAGAAACGTGCAAGAACATCAATTTAAAATCGGAAATTGGGTGATAATCGAAACACCAGAAATCATACCAGGAACGGCAAAAAAGTTGCGCAGAACAGGGAAAGGCCCCTATGAAATCATCTATACTAATGAAAATAATGTAAGAGTGAAATTAGTTAATAACCCACTAGTAAGACCAATCTATGTAAATGTAAATCGATGCAAAGCTGTAGCGAAAACAGCAACAGTTAAACCAGAAACAAGGAAAATTATGACGAGATCACAAACAAGGCTAATATGTATGCTGAGACAAGTAATAAACGAAGAATGGGATCTTACCCCAAAAACTAAAGCCGACGATGTAAAAATGGAACATGTCGCAAAAATGAATCTAATCGTAGAAATAACAAAAGAAATAATGCCAGAATGGACAAAAAACAGAAGTTTTCTCGAGATATTGGGTGGAATTACTTCAATGATGAGAGATTATACCAAAGAAAAGTTGGATCAAGCAGAAATTACTACAGTTATGGAGAGAATGCCGGTATTATCTACTTGCACAGATTTAGATGGCAACGTACCATTACATCACAGTTTATTAGCCGAAAACGAAGTGCGATCATTAGAAATAATTAAATCAATGGAAAAATGCGGACAACACACGAATCTGAGAAATTCAAGAGGTCAAACACCGTTAATGATTGCAGCAGCAGCCGATGCAACTACAGAAGTGCTAAGAGAATTAATGAGAACAGGTTTGGTATTGAACGAAAAAGATGATAAAGGATGGACAGTCCTTACGTATGCCGCGAAGTCAAGGAAAGCTATGGCGATGGAATTTATAATGGTCAATGCAACGAAAGAGGATTTAAATGTATTGTGGCCAAATAGATATGTAATGGAGGACGCAATAATTAGAGGTCATGATCAAGCAGCAGCTTCATTAGTAAAATGGACAACAGGACGTTGTAAAACCAAAATATTAAATGTAAACGAATTCGAGGAGCACGAGAATATATTTTTACAAAAAGCAATCAAAACAAATCGTAATTTACCAAAAACCATAAAAGCACTTCTAAAAAGAAAAGAGATAAAATTCACCGACAATGAAAACGAATCAGAAAGAATAGGATCGGGAAAAGAAGAATTAGAAACTCAAGTTCGAAATTGGCAAAGAAAACAAGAAAATTCATTCGGATGGAAAATCGAACTAGAAGAGATCGAGGAAGACAAAAAAGATATCATCGAAAAATAAGACGAAATTATCAGATTAATAAATGTCGAGGACGACATTTCCAAGAACACCCCGGATGATGGAAATAACGATGAAAATGATAAAGATGATAAAGATGATCAAGGAGACACCAAAGATAATGAGAAACAAGATCCAGAATTATCCAGCGAGAAGGAACCACAATCAGATTCTAATGAAACCGAGAAGCAGAAACCAACCGAAATTATAAAAGATGAAAAACAGACGGTAAAACTACAAAAGAATCAAAATCGACAGACCCTACTACAAAGATTATTAATATTAATTACGTAAATTAATTTAATGGAAACAAAAGAATTCCCTAATGAGAAATTGGAAATAGCCATCGAAGTTAAAGAAACTCAAATAATAATTACGAATACGGGAAAACGACAAATTAATATGATCTGTATAACCTCAGAACGGATAACCTACCATTGTGAAACATGGAATTTGAAACAGAATCAAACTTACGTATTCGAGGATACAACCAAAAATTCAACGTTCAAAATCTGTATAATGGGCATAAAGAGCTACAAATGCGAAATAAAGAAGAATGGAGAAAACGTGATCAACACAACTCCTGCAACGCAACAGAAACACAAATTAAAAATTCAAGTGGAAACAAGTGTGGATACAATAAAGATAACGAATATAGGAAACGAACAAATCCACCAAATTTGTATTGATAATGAAAAGGAATGCAGAAAAGTGAGATTAAACAAAAACCAGCAATATCAGTGGGACGATTTAGCTGAAAATATGAATTATCTAATTTGTGTAGAAAACGTAAACGGCATGATATGTGAGCCAACCAAAACGTTGAGCAGAGCAAATATACCAAAAATAATCAAAACTATTGCAAAATCAAACTGGAGTATTAAAGGAAGCGTCAAAAGAGAAATCGAAGCGTTTTTTCTGAAAATGATGAACAATAAAGAAGGAATATGTATTCGTCTAACAGAAAACTCGGGAATTAGTTGCAACTTCACTACTATGGACAACGATGATCAATTTACCATTCAAGAAAGAGAACAAGCATCATGCGAAATAAAAGATAACATTTGTAGAGATATTATGGCAGTAACAAAAGGAGTACGATTTCAAGTTATACCAGGAATCAATCATGTACTTATGAACAGCAACGGTGATAGAGGAGTAGATCAAATATGCATGAGAAATATTGAAACTACATGCGTGTCAATGCGATTAAAGAAGAAACAACCATATTTATGGGGTAATCTAGCAAAAACTTCAATGCACGTGATATGTGCAGGAAATAAAGGAAATGTGGTATGTGTAGCAGTGAAAACTCTTAAAGGAAAAGGAAATCCCAGAAATCAAACCAACTCGACCAGGAAATCCAGAGAAACTACTATCAAAGGCTCAGAAAGCTATATCCAGAAAGCAGAAGCACAAACAGGACAAGATCTCAACTTGTCTAGAATAAGAGATTCCAGAAAAGAGGTACTAATAATGGTAGTGCCAGATCAGGAAAAATATGATGTAATTATGATTCGAAGTCTATTCGGAGGACGAATCACTAAAGTATGCATTAGAGATGAAAGAGAGGAGAAGAGCCGGAAAGCTAAAACCAAATGCCGGAAAATACGGGATGAAATGTATCTACAACACCAATTGTTAACAAGAGAGAAAGGTGGAATCTATCAAGTATGCGTGTATAGAGAAAAGCAAAACCGACCAATATGTCAAATAGTGACTAGGTATAAACAATCGATAATATTACCGGAACACCTAACCAGAAATAAAACGAGAACAACAATTGAAACGGCAACAAATCGAGCAAAGATGAACATTAACGGAAATGACGGACATATTTCAATGGAGGAAGCCCACCAACTCCGCAAAGCATTCAGAAAAGCTCAGATCAGAACTGAAACCACAACTATAACGGAATCAACGAAATCAGCGAAAACAGACGAAGCAAAAATCGCAATCAAAATGATATGGATAACTTTAACGGTAGTAAGCATCATAATGACATTAATATTAATTCAGCAGTGGAAAGTCATTAAAAAATGCAAACCAAAACCAAGAAAACGAAGAAAATGGCCAATGGTAGAAAAATTTGAATATGATATCACGTTAGAACGTTCAGAGACCGGAAGAAACAATGAATATGACGAAGTAGCCAGTCAAAGCCAATATTCAAGTGGATTGTGGATGAAAGAGTTACCCATAATAGAAGCCTCACAAGGATGGCCTAGTGAAATTGATGTATATAAACTTACTAATGAGAAATATGGGGGCATACGACAGTTGCGTATAAGACCCCAAGAAACGTTTGTGCAATGAGACGATGAGACCGTGTAAATAGTGTATATTATATAAAAGTAGTATTGTATGTAAAATAATGGGATAAAAGTATATATTGTATATTGTGAAGACGAAAAAATGAACCTTGATGTATAAAGTTTAAAAAGTTGAAATCAATATTATCTTAATTGAAAATCTTCAGAAATGGATCTATCTAGAGGAAATCACCGACAGCAAGCCGAAGTACGACCATTCGTCGAAACCATTATAGGAGCAGCTCAACGTCAACCAGAATTTCCACCCCAATTACAACCAAATTCAATCAGCAGTCCAAATGAAACATCAGCGGAACCCTTATGGAGAGATCAGTGCGATTTTTTAGCGCGTGTAGCAAACCTGTCTAGGGAACAATGGACACAATCCCTGACAATGTTAACCGAGATCACAAATCGAAGTATGATATATGTAACCATAATTGAACAACAGCAACAAAGAATTGCGGAATTAGAGACGCAACGAGATCTAGTCACTAGACAAAGTCAATGGCAAGCGTTAGAAATAAGGAGACTGAGAAGAGAACAAACAAATGAAATCCTAGCGTGGTACGATCGAATGGAAAATCCTCCTGTGCTTGAGGAAGAGTATGAATCTATAGAAAGCAGCCCTTAGAGATTCATAAAAATCTTGTATATAAATTGTAAATTGTATGTGAATGGTACCTATTGTAAAAACTATAATTGTTGTGTTGCCGGGAGATGAACTCAGAGAGAAAGAAACTATAAACATATCGATGTATAGAAGTAGAATTATTATATCATAGGGTAGAATCGTGTGCGACAATCAATGTTAAATTAGCTGATTTGGAGAGTGAGTGGTCGGGAGGAGACCAGTGGGAGGGCCAGCCAGGCAGACTCGGATGAACGACAAGCCGAAATCGAAAGGCAATATCGCCAACTAGGAGCAGAAAAGATGGCAATAAATATCTACGAAATATTGTTCAAAGCCAAGGAAGAGGAGATGAATAGAAAAACTCTAGAAATAGAAATGAAAAGCCTAGGACTAGAAGCCAGAGAAACAGAACTGGAAGTAAAAAGCCTAGAGCTCGAAGTTAAAGAAGCAACTCTAAAAAATCACAGACAAATAGATCAAGAGACCTTTGAACAAGAAATCGCAGCAGCCAAATCCAGGGAAGAAAAGTTGAAGCAAGAAATTTATGACCTGAAGGATTATATCTGCGGGCTAGAAGCAAGACGTCGACAGTTAGCCGTATTACTACAAGAGAAGCAGAACCAAGTGGAACAATTAGAAACACAGAACCACTGGATCCGAGAAAATCAACAACAATTGCTCGACGAGTGGAAACAAGAAAACGAAATGTTGACGGCAAGCTACAATAGAATTCGTGATGTGAGTCTACAAGAACAACGCAGATCAATGCAGCTAGAGAGACAAGCAAGGCAATGGAAAACAAAGCTCAAACAGCAAGAAGCACATGATGAAAAGTTTTACAAGCAGGAATGGGATAGCGAAAGAAATCGCTGTAAAGCCATTACCGAAAAATGGGGAAAATGCAAGTTGGAACTTAGTAAAGCAAGAGGTCAAAGGCTAAAGACTAAAGTGCCGGAACCCGTGGAAGAACAACAAAAGAAAGTTCTAGAACACATAGGCGAGAAACTGGAAACGTAAGTACGAGCAAGAATTCGTCCAAAAGCACAAATTGAGATTTCAAGTCGAAAAACAAGAGATAGAAGCCGAACGATTTTACGAGGAGGAGCATATGGATGTGAGGCGACGCTGGTTAGCAGACAAAGAAACGGCAAAAAGAAACCGGTTAAAATTAGAACATAAGGTTCAATGTATTTGCCACCAAGCCCGTTGCTGGAAAGCCAAATTTCAAAAGGCACATGAAGAGATAGTAGTAAGAAAAGAAATGTTGACAGAATGTGAAAATAAGATAGAAAATCTATTGGAAAATTCAAATTATTTGGCATGTTTGTTAGCTGATGAAGTGGAAATATCGGCAGAGCTATGGACGGAAGTAATGCAATTGAGAAATAAACCGCCAATGATACTACTGCCGGTAATTCCAGTACCGCCAACGGAAAACAGTGGAGGTTTCGCCAGCCAAGACGAAACCTGGGTGTAATTAATTAATAGTTCAAAGTGTAAAAAGTGTATAAAACGTATATTTAAAAAAAAAAAAAAAAATTCTGATGACCTTTAGAAGTTTTGGAATCCACATATGAATTGCCACTTATTTGGGAAAAAGTTACAGAAGATGAATATCGAATACTTTCTTCCTGCAACGAGTACGTCTTATTAGCAAACAGTGTGTTACATTGACAGAGTTTTCCACTATGTTATCGTGTTACCGTAATAAATAGAAATTTCGTCATATTCTGGAACTATAAAACCGTTTTGCGAAACTGATAAAACTTTGAATTAAAATAAAACTTTTATGAATACCTATATTGATTGAAACCGAATACTTATTCCGAAAAATATTATAGAGATGAATTACTGGAACCCACGAGGAAGATGCAACAACAAAACGACAAGTATAAACCCACCTGCAATCCTATCGAAACCCCAAGGAGATCCTCAACCTCTAAATGAAGACCCTCTAGACTTCTACAGAAGAAAATGGAAGCAAGAGCAAGAAAGATTATGTCACCAACTCAAACAACAAGAGGCTGAAATAAATCGATTGCAATATCAGAATAATAAAAGTCAGAAGCAATTGAGAATACTGAGAAAAGAACTCACAGAAACGAAAACGAGCCTCAGAGGTGAGCAATTCAAAAATGATGAAATCAAAAGACAGTCAATCCTACGAACAGTAAATGAAATACTGGAGGATTACTGGAAAAATGAATTCTATCGACTGAAAGAACTGACCAAAGTCAATCAAGAGTATCTCACAAAGCTGGAAAATTAAAACGAAAGAAACCACGAGAAAAAACGATCCCTGAGGAGAGAAATCCGAAAGTTATCGAAAATTATCAAACGACAAGACCGAAAACTAACCCAACAAACCCAATGGAGAATCAACCATCAGAGAAACATCCGGTTGAAGAGAGAAAAAATACTAGAACTCTAAAGAAAGAACAAAATCAAAGAAAACCCCCAACAATCAGCAGAGATCGAAAGCTTACAAACCCTATTAACCGTCACTTATCGAAGAAAAGAAGAGTTAACAAGAATCCTTCGATCAATAATCGACCATGAGGTAAAAGTTGAACCAGAAGTCGATGCCGAATGGTCCGAAGCGGAGGTAAACCCAAAACTGAATCCTCAACAATAAAGCCGGTTGATTGTCCCAATATAATGTCCCAGCTTGACAGTAAAACTCAAAATCATAATACCTACAACCCTACAATCAAATCCAATAATCGAATCTCTTCAATCTTTCGTTCTTCAAAAATCTCAAATTCAATAATACCTAAAACCCTACAATCCAACCAAATAATCGAATCTCTCAAATCTCTCGTTCGTCAAAACACAATCCCATTAATCTAGAGCCTAATCTTCCTGGTCAGTACAATTCACTCTGATAAAACCGACCTAGATGATTCAACCTTCGAAACCCAATCCAATCCAAATCAATCCCCCTACGAGCAGAAAGACGATAATGATCATCAAATTAGACTATTCAATGATATTTGTGATCCTATGAGTTTGATTATCAGACTATCCTATCGATACTTTAAACTTGTGCATGCTATTATGAATCAATTTTATGTATATTTATAAGTCACGACTGTAATCGTGCATAGTGTAAAGTTTTCTTATTATCCTTCAATATCTTGATTATGTAATTGCGGGTCGCAATTTTAACTGGCCCCGGAGTGTTTTATGTTGGGCAAAAACTGATAAAAACCCTTTTCTTTTATTTTTGTTTAGCCAGCGCGATAACGCCTGTGTGGTTTTGAGCAGAAAATTTAAAATTATGAAAAAACGGAAATTTAAGGAAAAATAAAAATTTAATAAAAATTTTGAGTCAAAAAAAAATGTAAAAATTTAAATTTAAATCAAAAAGAATAAAAATTTTATTAATTATGGAATATTCGAGAATTCCTTGTTTTACTGCATCAAAACACACACACAAACAATCATGATATAAAAGGCGGTGCTGGTTAAGCAAAATTCAATGCTATCCTTTTCATTTTTACCAGACAATTTTTATCACTTAGTAAATCTCTCGAAATCATTTTATTTGAAAGAAAGTAATTTATTTTGTTTGTATTTGATTTTATGATTAATATGACATAGTTATTAATGATTTTTTTTATTTATTTTTTGTTAAGCTTTAAAGAAACGTTCTTTTGTGATCGAGGAATTCGACTCCGTATTGTTGAACCTCCATCATGAAAGGATTTGTTCTTGAAGTATACCAATTAAATTTTGTCGACAATAATCAAATTATGACTTACTTATATAGACTTACATGCAAACAAGTTAATAAAATGAAAGTGTTTTATTTTCGTTACCCCGGATCGAACCGGTCGTTAGTGGGGAAGCCGCGGTGCCGGTAGTAACCAGGCCTGCCCAGTATTCTCCCCTTCCTAAATCCTATCGCCCGACCCTCGAAAGAGTAGTGTTGAGGTCCTGGGAAAGGTTAAATATAAAGTTTATAACATAACAAATGAAAAATACACCGACTAGCATATAGAAGAATCAGAAAGAATATTTTTTTTGATCAACAAATGTTATTCTAGCATAAACGTATGACACAGCTCAATAAAATTCGCGACTAATCACACTAGAAGGTTAAATCGGCCACAGATCAGATTTTCGTATCAAATCTACATGCCAAATCGATTTTTGAATGTTACCCAAAGACTTTACGTTATCTTAGTACTTAGGTTTCAACTTTTCGTTCAGTTCATAGAATTAAATCCACGACTCCATAACCCCTAAAACAACTATTGACGTGACTATCATACTCGTAAATTTATTATTGTTACTAAATATTTCATTAATAATTTTATCATTTTTATTAGATATTATTACTGTTAAAATTATTATTTTTCTGATATTATTATCGTTATCAATATTCATATTGTGAATTTTCGTTAATTATTTTGATTATTATTACAAAGTTTTCATTAATTTCACCCTAGTACTCCTATTGCTACCATCTAACATTATTAATATTGACACTAAACGATTATTAACGTTATTATTATTATTATTATAAATATTATTAGTATAATACTATTATTGCCGAAAAATCCATATAGCACCGTTAATGTTACCTTTATCATAATTCTGACGTTATTAATATCAATTTTATTACTATTATCATTATTTTCACACTAATATTATTATTAATATTATTATTATTATTATTAAAATATTATTATTATTATTATTAATATTATTAGTATAGTATTGTTATTGTTATAACTATATAGTACCATTAATATCGGTACACAATATCATTGAAGATAAACCAGTATCCCTAGAATGAATCTGATATCATTATTATTATTATTATTATTACTATTATTATTACTATTATTATTATTATTATTATTATTATCATTAGTATTATTAATTTAATATTAATATCAATATCACCAAAATATTATTATTATTATTATTATTATTATTATTATTATTATTATTACTATTATTAATACGTTATTAATATTATTAAAACTATATAGTATCCCTAATGTTAATCACTTACCTGGGTAGGCTCCTGATGTTAGCTATTGATATTATTATTATTGTCATATTAAAATTATTATTTTTGTTGCCTATATTCATATTGCTATTACTATTATTATTAAAATATTACTATTACTATTATTAATATTATTTATACCATAGTTATTATTATCACTGGAATATTATTATTATTACTATCATTATTATCATTTATACTGCTATTACTATTAGGGTTAACAAATATTATCATTATTATTATCCTTGTCGGTACTAATATTAATAGTACCCTATTATTACTATTATTATTATCATTAAACTATTATTATTATGATTAATATTATTGATATCATTAATCTTAAATTGATATGCTTATTAACGATTATAAATATTAAACTTAAAATAAAATAAGAGAGAAAAGGAAACGAAATCTTTACCATCATTTATTTCAAAAAAACGAAAAGGTGGTAAAATCCAAAAAAGAAGGATTAAATTTTCCAATTTTCCGGAATGTTATTGGAGGGATTGATCCTATGAATCCTACAAGAGAAACTTAAAAACAATTAAATCAAATCATTCAACAGCCTTAGCAGGAAGTCCTCAGATCTTGTGAGGTCTTCTCTCCAGACCCAATCCTTCGGGAGACTTAGAAATACCTAAAATAATAATTAAAAGAAATACAAAATTTACAAGCTTGAAAATTTACCGATTGTTGACTCGTTGCTATGGCAACGAGTGAAAAGCAAAAGATGAATTGCTTTGATGTGTAAAAACAAAATAATAAAATTTATGTCGTTGGAGGAATAAATTTTTAATATCATATTACAATAAAATTTTGGTAACTATCTTAAAGTAATTTAAATTAGAATTTTTTTTTCATTTGCATTCAATAAATTTTGCATTTTATAAATTAGTTTTTTTTTTATAGAAAAATATAAATTTCACATTGTTATTTCAAGGTTGATAATATAATGAATTATGTACCTAACCTCGGTTATCACAGGTATTGTCAACGTTGTCGTTGCTAATACCTGTTATAACTAATTGATCATAAGAAAACAGTAGATTCCGTTAAGATATATAAGTAGAAAAGGACATACCCATCCTTCCCCCATCCAGATGACAAGTGTTTGTTGTATTTAAAAGGATTACCATATATTGCTACATTGATACCTATTATGCATGAAATAGAGAATAATAAAAATAAAGTTAAAAATTAATTTTGTTTAGTGGATCCACATAGGAAAACTCTAGAACAATTCCGAAGAGACATAGCCGGCTACCATCAAACCGCAGTAACACAAACGCAGAGGGCCGAGGCCATGGTACGGAAGTGTCGCTACATGGAGCAGACATGGCTTCGCCCCGAAGCGGCAACCAAGCTGAGGGTAGAGATCGACACATTGAAGAATCAATTAACTCAGAAGGACAAAGCCCTGCGGTCGGCCGAACAGAAAGCCCACGAGCTAGAAAAACAGGTCGCAGAATGGAGGTTGAGAGATAACATCCGGACAGGCCTCCTGTAGAGTGGTGTCAACCTGTCTGAAGAACAACAGGCAATAGTATTGAGGAATGCCACTGGAAAAGACGCTGGCATAGGAAACATAACAGCAGGCCCCTCACATACATCAGAGGAGTTGCCAAAGAGGAGTCGCAAGAAGTACCGGCCGAACAAAAGAGAGAGGGAGCGGCAGGCTAGATTACATCGTGCACACCTATTGGGGCACATCTTGGACGCTAATGGGTTTTGATTGTGAAATTTTGTACTTAACTTGACTAAATTAGTAGATGTCAATTATTTATTACATGTGTAATTTATAGATGTTAATTGTTTATCTATTATAATATAAATTGATAACTTGTTATTGAATTTGTTTGTTATTGACAGGTAGATATGACTAGAGTGGTTGAATATGGAGAAACAGAGTGATCTAATGATTAGATAAATTAGTAAATAGACAGATGAAAGTAAGGACCGATTAAGTAAGAGCATGAAGTCTTCTATGACAGCTCATGGACCCGAGGAAGGTTAGGGCATTAGCAGTTCTTGAGAAGGAGCTCACCTTTTGCTAATCTTCCACCCACTAGTTCACAGTACCAACGTCATTTATGACGGGTGACTAGCGGTTCAAATTCTTATGCAGGCGCTAGGTGGGGATGATAACCCTTAGGCAGTTCAAAACTATTTTAAGGACCCATCAGTGCCCAGTCACATACCTGCTACATAACCCTATTACGTGACCACTGGTTAGTCGCACACTTATTATATAACTACTGGTCAGTCACTACCCGGAGACACACTTATTACATAACCCTTATTATGTCACATAGACCAACGCACCTATCTTCAAGAACCTTCCACACACCTACCTTCTAGAACCTTCCACACACCTACATTATTGTTATTATGTCATGCAGTTGTGGACCAACACATCTACTTTCTAAAACCTTCCACACACCTACCTTCTAGAACTTTCCGTTCTTAAAAATTTCACACACACACACAACAACCAACAACCAACACCGATCCGCATTGATCCGCAGCCATCCATACCCATCCATTATAGTATATTGATAGTTTATTTAATTAAAAATAAGTCACTCAAAACTTAAATTTGAAAACTGGATTTACAAAATTCAATATTTTAAGAAAATAATTCAACAAGTTTAAAATTTCAACTTAACTAAATGTAAAAAATTAAATTATACAAGATTTACTTTACCAATTTCTTTAAAATTTAAAATTTACAGCAAATAAAATATACAGATTTATATTCTATTAAAAAATTCAATTTTGAAAATAAAAAATAATTCGCCCACGATAGGAGTTGAACCCCTCAACAAATTATTACTGACACCACTGATGTAAGAATTTTGAAAATAACTCATTCAAGATAGGATTTAAACATTGGATTTATAAAGTTTATGAAAATAACCCATCATAGGATTATTTATATTTAAATACTTAACCAAATTCTATAAATTTATAGCAAATATACTGTTTCTAATAAAAATTCAATATTTTGATAATAATTTACCAAGTAGGATTTGAAAATACCAATTTACAAGTTCACCCGACTCTATAAATTATTAGCGATACCATCAACTAAATTCGTTGTAACAACTATTTTAGTGTTTTTATGAAAATAAGTCACTGGGTTTACAAATGAAAGTCACTGGGCTCACTATATAAATTGATAAAGAATAATAGATCCATGAGCTTTATATCAATATTTTTTTTTTAAAAATTCACGCGTACTGGATTAATTATTGCTAATAATAATGCTATTGATAATAATTTAAATTTCACAACAATAAAAAAGAAAATTTTTCACACGTAAATTTATTACAAACAAGTATTATATTGTCAATATCAGTCATGTGGATACTATTGATATCTAAATAAACTTTTGTTTTTAATAAAAGCTTTGATTTAAATACTAATTAAATGTTGATAGCAATACGTGTAAAATTAGATTTAAATTCCTTAACAACATGCTAATTAATTTCGCACATTAAAGCTTTATGTAACCAAAAATTGATTAAATAACCATTAAAAATTCATCATGTGATACCTATTAAATATTTCAATAATTTATGATTCAAATTAGGTATACTATAATACTTTTCGATAAATTTATGAATAAACTATTACATGATTTGTTATAAAGTTATTTAAAAGGTTAAGAATTTTAACCCTATGTGAAGAAATAGGTAATAACTTTAACCCTAAGTAATGAAAGAAGTAACAATTTTAACTCAAAGTAATGAAATATTTAATAATTTTAACCCTAAATAATGAAAGAAGACACATTTTAAACCCTAAAAGATGAAAGATAACTTTTAACCTTATGTGATTAAAAGTTATAACCTTATGTAAACCAATAATTACTAAATACCAAGTAAAACATGTCTTTAATAAAGAGCAGTTGCTTAATTGGTAAAAATATACATATATTTTAAAATCGTTGACAATTTTTAAGTACCAGTTAAAAATGGTTTGAAAATATGAATAAATATTTTAATTTAAGAATATTAAATTGAAAATCTCTATTGAAATTAGATTAAAAAGTATATAAATTTGTTAATCGTCAATTTAAATAAACTCGTAAAATTATTGATTGATTAAATGCTATTGTTAATTAGAAATATTAATTGGAATATTATTGACTGAACTTATTTTTCAATAGATAGTTATTCTTGAAACAACATAAAAATCATATTTCAATATCTTTTCTTTAAATTAATTTTGAAAAAGTACAAACCAAATACTTGATTTTGATTAGCTGTTACTATTGCTATTGACAACGACATTATTTTTTGATAAATATAATCGCTTAACTCAAAATACTAATAAATTTATCAATATATTAAAATTATTACAGTTTTCTTGAGAATAATTTGAAAACGCACAAACCAAATACTTGATTTTGATTGGTTGTTACTATTTCTATTGACAACGACATTATTTTTTGATAAATATAATCGCTTAACTCAAAATACTAATAAATTTATCAATATATTAAAATTATTACAGTTTTCTTGAAAATAATTTGAAAACGTACAAACTATTTTTCAATAAAACTATTATTAAACTAAAAATAGATGAATAGATTTATCGATATATTTATTATAATTTTTTTTGAAAATAATTTGAAAACATACAAACTATTTTTCAATAAACTTATTATTTAAATAAAACCGGTTGTTGAAAATACTAATAAATGTATCAATTAAAATAATTACAATTTTCATGAAAATAATAATTTTGAAAAAGTACAAACCAAATACTTGATTTTGATTGGCTGTTACTATTACCAATGACAACGACTCAAATTAATTCAAATTTTAATGTTCAAATTATTTTCTAAATATTATTGGTACCACATTGATTAGTCGATAGGAAATCATACTATTCAATCGAACATAATTTCATTAATCTTTTTAAATAAATCAACAAAAGTCATTTAAAATTAATATAATGTTGAACTTGTTGCTAATCACCGACTTATTTTATTTAACACTTATCCGAATCAAATTATATGCATTGTAAAACATTACAGGTAATAATTCTTTGATGCTCCTATTAACATTACAACTTTTACATGCTGGACCAATATATTTTCCTGTAAAATGGTCATGGTCTCTAACCTTATCTACTATGTTCTTATTACACAAATAACAATATTCACAATTATCAAATTAATATTCTTCAAAATTCATAAACGTAGTTTTGACCAATGAAATGATGGTAACTTGTCATATCAGTGAAGTTGTTGATTAATAAGAGTCCATCAGAAATTGGCAAATGTTTTTGAAAATAAATGTTATCTTTTGGTAAAATAGATTCAAAATCTGCATAGATAACGAAGGGATGTGTTATCGTTTTTGACCAGTTTTTGAACTCCAAATATTTATCTTTATCTTTTGGTAATGTATATAGCGTAGTACCCTACTCTTGGCGTTTTTCAAAGGATTTTCGCTTACGAAATCCATTTCAACAATTTTCACACCATTTTCAACAAATTTTAACATTACAATCATTATTTTTATGACAATTCATCAAGGATTGTAAATTAGTTAATGCTGTATAATGATATTTTTCACCCTCCTTTATCAATAATAAATAAATTGGATCCAATCCAGTTACTTTTGTTCGGTTAATTATATTTAAATATGGATGCTTCATTATAAGTTCTTCTCTATCCTCAAAATTTTCGTTATTATAAATCATTACATTAATTGCTAAACCAGGATTTTTCTTCACAAAAGTTGGAATATCACACAGTTTCATTGACATATCGTTAGAATCGTATACCAAATCATTCATATACGGTAAATATTTTCTATCTCTATGTTTCTTGATTTTATCAGATTTCAATACAGCCAAAACACTATATATCAAACATAAATTATTGGTATTTTGTACGTTAACTATTACCTTTTTACCTATTAGAGCTTTAGATGTTGGAATATAACTATGTCCAGATAACCTAGATATATTAAAAACTTTGGTTGCCTTGAAATTTACTTCTATTATTCGGTTTATTTTCCAACTAATTCTGTTCGTTCAACAATCTTTTCATTTATTTTCTTTATACACTCATCAAGAAAAGTTGTAGTCACTGAAGCAGCGCGATTTGATATACTAACTACTTTGAGTTCCCCACCTTTTTCAAATTCTACTTGAACTCCAAATTGAACTTTTGAATGTTTCATTTCATTTAATGTAATTTTTAATTTTTCCAAAAGAGAAAATGGAAGAACTATTTCCTTAACATTATATCTTCCGATGTTCACTTTTATAATTCGATTTGAGCGTAGTAAATCATATTCAATTTCTGGTTCAATAATAATGTTACTTAACCCTAGTTCAATTTGTAAATCATCTTTAATAAATATTTTTTCAAGTATTTCATATTTTATGGTGGTTTTTCGTTTCAAACTGTGTTAAAACAATGATTTTTTATCCGTATAAAATTGATATATTACTGAGCATTTCATGTAAACCTCTACAGTTTTCTGTACATACTCAATATTTAGCGAAAATATCTACTTTAAATCGATATATTACTGAGCATTTGTAATGGCCATTGCCATCCTGTTTCTAAGTATCTCTTTATTCAATTTACAATCATTTAGAACCATTTCCCGATATATATTCTCCATTATGTTTTGACTAAAATGGTACAAATAATCAATTTTATTGTTAAAATAGTGAGTGAATTTAATATCATTTGTGTGTATTTTAGTTTTCGCCTCATGCACCATCATCTTTGATACGTAAACACCTCGGTAATTTGTTGCATAAACCATTTGCCCACATTTATTGGTAGCCTCCTTTTTGATAAAACGCATACTATCTGTTGGTAATGTCGACATTAATACTGGTGTGGTTTTCCTCGTCCATACTGGAGTTGACCTAATTGTGCCATTCGATTTATAATTTATGTTGAAATTATCGGAGCTTTCTCTAAATTGTTCTCCACTTAACTCTTTGAAAGTCATAGTTTTCAAATGCGCTAAATTACATACATCAGTTTTTAACATCAAATACTAGAATGGATTCTCCCGTTTGGCAATTACTTTGTCTCATATTACAAAACGGATGCGTTTGAAGTTTTCCTGTTTCATCATCAAAAACTCCTTCAAATTCTCTCAATTCTGTCAAATATTCTTCAATCACCACTGATTGTTTAATAATTTTCCAATTTACTTTATATGGTTCTCCTTCGCACGTTCCATCTTGTTGTATTACTCCCTTTACAACAACTGTCTCTCTTATTTTGTGATTTACTTTTGCTTTTAATTTTATTTCCGGATTAATTTTTAACTCCTCTGTTTGAAACGCAGCTAAGCAGTTTTCTGGCATTACCTCTACTGGTCGTGAAATAGCGTGCATTTTTATCAATGATGTGTGGCTCCATTTACCACAGAAAAATATAAAAGTAGTTCTCTTCACAATACATTCTCTAACTTTGATTCCTGATACACATAATATTTTACATCATTTTCTACCTTCAATTTCTTTGGGTATGCATCCGGACATTCTGCCATGTCCACAACCGAATAAATTTTTCCCATTTCTGTTTGGGAACAATCGTAAGCTGTCATACCTGTAGCTTGTGTAGTTATTGTACAAAATATAAAGAGCATAACTATTGCCCATGGAAATATCATCTTTTTTCTTAGCCCGGCGCTATCCTTTCCATTTAACGGTTTGTATGGTAATTTTTTCTCATCACTTTTATTTACTGTAAGGTCATTATTCAACTTCTTCCAACCTCCATTATTTTTAACATACTCCATAAAATATTCATTTGAGATTCGTGCCGCTACATCTATCAAATTTTCCAAATTATCCGTTTCTGCTATCGCATGAGCTCCAATTTCTAAGACCATATATGTTAAACTTGTTAACATTACTTCTTTGTCAATTCCATTTTTAGTCAAATTTTCAATTAGTTTCTTATCACAAAAGTTATCGTTTTCTCCAAATCTTTGCACAATATTTGGAAGTCTGTTTTTCATTTCAGTTACCATATTTCCTAACTCATACTCTACATCCATTTTTATTTCAAACATAGGATATTCAATCAAGCCCATTAAGATTATTTTTGTTTCATCAACTTCCTGTTCCATTCTCACTAAACTCCGTTTTATCTCGTATAAAGTTCTAGGTTTCCTAACAATTATTTCACTATTTATTTCACCTTTTGGTGCCTCAAAAATTTTTGTTTTTCAAAATGTTCTACCTGAATTCTATTATTCGATTCTTTTTCTTCCTTATTACTGAAAATTTCATCTACTTTTTCTCGTTCTATTCCGTTTACGTTATCTTCCTCTATATCTGTTTTTGAATTCTCCGAATTATTCACTGAATCTACTTTCTGTTCCTTTATTGCTATCACACAATTTACTAAATACCCTGCCCTTCCATCGGCATCTAGGTATCCGTTTTCATTTAATTCCTGTGGCTTAAATCCACAATCATATAAATATTCATCATCATCTAACTCTTCATCTTTGAACATCAATACAATAATTCCATCTTTTCCTATTTGGTTTTCAGCTCTTTTTCGTAACTTCTGAACCTTTGCACACCAATGTTCCTCTATATACTCAGTTTTTTCCCAATTTTTATAATCTATTGATATTATAAATGGTTTTAATTCCATTCCAGTTTCTCTTAATTCTCTACCAAATCTTCGCATCAAACATTTCAATTTTTCTCCATACCTCGATTTATCATATAAATATGGTCGTATTATGTCTACTATTTCTAGTTTAGCCTTGTCCTCTAGTTATATTTTATCAATTAATTTTAATTTCTCCGTAATTTTAACTCCATTCCACTCACTTAAAGCATCTCGTAAGTCTCTTATTATTTCTTGTGAATCACTTTTTTCCACTACTTCTTCCCTAATCATACACGCAACCTGCAATTTATTTTCATTTCCAGGTATAAAACCACAATCTATTAAAAATTCATCGTCTTCTAAATACCTATTCTTAAATTTCACCTTTATTATCTGTCTTCCATTATTCTCTTTTAATCTCTCTTTTAAATCTTTAAAATAATCTCCAATTTCACAACGAATACAGATCACACTATTTTTACTTTCATCTACAACATCAATAAAAATAAAATCTAACCATTTATTTTCTCTGAACGCTTTCCCAAATATCTTCATCATATTTTTTATTTCATCTCTATCTTTTAAATTCACCGCATAATAATCGGCACATAGTTCAATTACACTTTTCAATCTCTGTATACTCAGTGACATCTGACTCAATTCCAGTAATGATGTCATTATTTTTGACGTTTCCGCTGCTCTCGATTCTATCAATTTATTAATCCTCGACATAATCATTATTGCTTTTTCGCTTTGCAGATCATCTTTAATCATCATTTTTTTTAACTCTGTGTCTGATGCTTCTGATTGCGACTCATACATCATGTGGTTATCCATCTCTTCATCAGATTCAAACTTGCATATTAAACGATCCAAACGTCGACTCGTTTGTTTCACTTCGTCTTCAATTCTATTATTAAAATTATCTGGCTGCACAAAAGCAACATTGTCTGCTTGTGATTTATCACTTTGGAATCTAATTTTCTTTAAGATTGGCTTTTGAAATCTCTCATTATTCCTGGGACATGACCTCGCCATATGTCCATAACCTCTACATGAATGACATTGAATTCGGCCTTGTAAATTAACTCTATCTCTTTGAGGTGACGGTGAAGTTGATGGATATCTTGATCTTGCGAAACAGTTTTGTGATACATGCCCTCTCTTTCCACAATTATAGCACTGTATATTATCATTAATTCGCTGACTATTGGTGCTCATTTTATTAAAACTTTTCCCACCATTGCTTTTCAACCAATCTGGCCACATCCTCTTTGGACTTCGTTGTTCTTCATTTTTAAACCAACATCGACTATTACTATGTCCCTTTCTCTGGCAATGATCACACTGGACAGGACTTGGACTTCTTCGGGTATTGTTTTTAAACCAGCATTGATTCATATTATGTCCGAATTTCTGACAATGACTACACTGAACTGGTCTTTCTCTCTCCTCGTTTGGACTATTTGTAGATTTCCTTGGCTCAAATTTTACTCTAAATTTTGGTGATGGACTGGTGGATTTCTGGAATAAATTATTTTTGATTGGCGATATTGATCTGTCTCTAGATTCATTAATAGTTGTAAAAGATTCTGCTTTTGGTTGAGTAGTTTTCAAATTCAATTCAATCTTCATAGCCTTTTTAATTAGTTCATCAAAATTGTTGAAATCTACATAACATAGGGCCTTTTTAATCTCTTTTCTAACTCCTGTCAAAAATTGGTCTTCCAACAATTCCTTCACTTGTTTCGCCACATCAACTTGTTCGGGTTTAATCTCAAAAGCTTTCTCTGCAAGGGTTGTCAAATGATAAGCAAATTCACTTACCGACTCGTCTGGTCTTTGCACTCGATTATAAAACTTTTGGCGCATTATTCGTTTGATATCACCACCAATTAATTTAGCTTCTAAGGCATCTTTCAAATTGGTCCAATCATTGGCAATGAGTCTTTTATCAATTTGTTGCCAAGCCTCTATCGCTGCTCCTTTTAAATATAATGGTAACCGTTTCTTCATAATCGATTGGCTCCATCCGTAAGCAGTGGCATACATAAGGTAATCAGTCATAAAATCAACAAATTCGACAGGATCTCTTCCATATTGTTGAACTGGTAGTTTCTGACAACTTGCATAATCATTACTAAAAGTAGCAGACATATTTGCTTGGACATTTGATACAGGGGTTGTCACAGTAGACACCGGGGTTTGATCATTATTATTGGAATTGCTCGCCATTACTTCTGATTGCTTCTGGTTTCTCAAATTATAAAATCTTTTTTGTACAACTTTTTCTCGTCTGAATTTTAAAATGTTACAATTATTAATGTTACCTTTTGTTTTAATTTTGGAATTTATTCTATAATAATTTTCTTTATAAATTCTGTCGTAATGAATCAAGAAGTTTCTCAATAATATGAACGTTTTCTTTTAATTCAATAATTTATTCTCTTTTTAGTTTATTTTTGCTCTGACACTCTTCTCTCTTTTTTTTCTATTTTTCCTCTTTTTTTAACAATTAAATTATTTTCAGCACTATTCTCCGCCGACTTTTGAATCACGTCGGGTTCACCAAAATGTTGGGTTATTATTATTGAAAGTCGGTTTCCTCTGACTCCTCGTGTCCTTTTTCAATCAAATAAGCAAATCCAACACAGAATAATTTTATTTGCACTTTATCACAATGACAGATCAATCCGTTTTATCTCAATGTTTGTAATCACAATTTCACTAATTGATTTGCACATTTTAACCACTGTATGACTCTGATTATGTTAGGGTAGGTTGTCCAAGGGGAACCACCCTTTCTGATAGATAACTTTGACTTTTTACTTGGATTTGGATTCCTCTACTAACCTAGTTACTGCTCGTTTACGTCGATTCACTCTAGTTAATAATATCTGCTCTTAGTGTCTGGTTAATAATGCCTCTCTTTCGTATCGGGTAATAATGACTGTCTTTCGTATCTTGTTAATGATGACTGTCCTTTCCTGTTTTTCCCTCTTTCTTTTATACTCCTGCTCAGACTGTTTTGCGACGATTGTCAACAATATTTTCTACATTATTAAATTATTAATAATAATTGCTTTCCAGACCGACATTTGTCAACAACGTTTGGTCCATTACCAAATTACTAATTGCAACATAATTACCTCTCCATTACCCAGTGGCGCCCGTTTAATGTTGTTTAGGCTAATTTGTCCTACAATATTATTCCGTCTATGCGCCGGGTTTTCCTCAGCTCTCGGATTTTCCACATCTCTCGGGTTTCCCATTGTCTCGGGCTTCCCATTGACTCGGGCTTCCCATTAGTAATTAATTTTTCTTAATAATTTTTCCTTTTTTATCTTATATCATTTTCTAGGGACCCCTCACTAAATTTTTATTATTATTTCTGGACTCGTCTCTCAATTTGGCGTTCAACCATACCAATTTCCCTCGATTAATATTACTTTCGAATTTTTATACATTTTTTAATTAATATTGCACTTTTATCATTTTTGTGTTTTATCGATTTTACTGTGCTTTTTCGTGATACCCCAACAATTTTAAGGGAACTTCAATAAATTTATTCGGTTGAATATCGATTTAAGTCAGTGAAGTTTTATGAAAATAATGAATATAGCTGAGAGTCGAAATATTGTCATTTAAAGCGAAATGATTGTTTAAGAATAAATGTTACTATATTTTAAATGGAAATGATTGGTCGAGAAATGAATTTTATTTTAAGGGGATTTCTAGAAATTTATTTGGTTCAATAACGATATAAGTCGGTGATTTTTATCAAAAATAATGAATATAGCTGGGAATTATTGTCATTTAAAGAGAAATGATTGGTTGAGAGTAAGGGTTATCAAAATATATCAGTAAGATTTGGTCAATTTTAATGATATTATTTGAATTTGAATAAAATATACTATACGTGTTCAGTTAAAAAAAAATTGTTTGATTCATGTAATTATTTGTATTCGAGTATTTATTTGATTTTATTATTTGTAATTTAATTAAAAATTAAAATTGAATAGCATTTAAAAAATTTATGTTACCCATTACTTATATTGTTATTGACAATTTTCTGAATAATTTAAATATATATATATATATGATTATTTCTACGAATAAAAAGAAATTGTACAATTAACTTTCCTTCAACAAGTATCTAGAACAGAGCTTTTTAAACTTTTATAATTCACGACCCAATTTATTATTGCGAGTTTTTTGACGACTCCATACAAATATAAAAGAAAAATAAATTTATATTTTTTTAAAATTCCTATAACATCTTCTAATTCTAATTCATAGTGAATGTTATTCAAGTTATTACAATACTCTTAATAGAAATGCAGGTACAAAGAATCTTTCCGAACTAGAAAATTTTATGATATATTTATCCACGATAATTGTTATTTTATCTTTATAATAATAATTTTACAAGTTAAAAAACATTTTCTGTTAAATTGTATTTTTATCTCTCGCAACCCCAGACGTTTGCTACGCGACCCCAAATGAGGTCGCAGCCCATGGTTTAAGAAACCTGATCTAGAAAAATTACCTAACAAACTTATAAAATTTTAAAAAATGATCTAACAAATTTTTTCAATTATTTTACAATTTAGTTAATTTAATTAATTTTTTTAAATTGATAAGTAATGTTTTCTTTACAATTTGCTACTATGTTGAAACTTCTTTTTTAAAAAATTTTATTCAAAGTACTAACAAATTTTATTAAAAATCTATCAAAACATGTCAAAAATTATAAAACTTTAGTAATTTTAATAAGTATTACTCAATAACTACTATTTTCTTACCAATTTTCTGAAGGTCTTATTTTAAAATTTCTTCAAAGAACAAACATTATTTAAAAGTTAAGCAGTTTTATTTAAAATTTAACAACTTAAAATATTTCTCACAACTTTAATCAAATTCTAATCACATGATAATCATATTTTGAGGATAAGTCTTATTTTAACAAAAACAAATATTTTAAAACAATTAAACATACATATTTGGATTTTTGGTAGATTTTATTTGTATCTATCAGTACATGTTCTGTGTAGTTTTTTAAGCTTTGTTAGAAATTCAACTTATTTAGTGGTTGGTTGATAATCATTTAATTTCTAGTAATGTTGTAGATATTAATTTTTTTCTATCAGTTTTATTCAAACCTTTAGCATCTTTGAGTTAATAATTTTAAGAGTTGAATCATTTTCAATAAATATAATGAAAATTTATTCCAATTACAATGAAAGTAATATATGTTTTGAGAAATTAATTTAAGAATATTTTTCTAATCAAGTTTCTTTTCACTAGCAATTAGATTAACTACTACTTGTACTTACTAATTAATTTATCATTCAGTAAACAATAAGAGTTGAAGGTGAAAAGATCAGAAAATCTATAAAAATAAATTTAAGTAATTTTTTGATGAATTAGCAATTAATTTATTTAGGAACATGTGAAAATTAAATGAAAAGGTTGACATTCATCTTTGAAAATAACTCTTAGTAATTGTTCATTGTTGGACGCAATTAAAAATATTACAAAAATAGTAGAAATATTTCAAAGTTTTTTAACAAAACTATTAAGTTTTACAAAATAATTTCAATAAATCACATACAAGACTGTAAAGCAATAAATTTTTATTCAGAGAAAATGCAACACTTGATTAGGCTTCAATGATTAATAGTTTCTTGATAGCAATCAGGTAACTAAGCAACCAAACAATTTAGAGACATCAATGATCTATAAAAGAGTAAAGAAGCTAATAAAATTTGTAATTGAAATTGTATTTCTTTTGATTGTTCAAATTTTTATGTGTTTTTATTTTTATCAAATATCAGATTCAAGATTTACAAATTCAATCATTATCTTTGAATAATGACATGGGTTGTCAAATCAACTTGTATGATTTGTCTAATAAAACAGAAAACATTAAGAGTTGTCAAGTATAATCCACTTTGTGTGAATGTATTTGTAAGCGTTTATCGGAATGATTTAGTGGGTTCTGATCGCGGTAGACAGTAGGTAGTTAAGAGCACACTGATACCACACACCATTGCATAATAATATAGGGGAAGGGGGAGGGTTATTTACAGATTATTTTCGGATTATATTGATTACATAATGATGTAATCAAGTTAATTAATTTTTGTGTGTATTTTTTTTGAAATTTTTTTCGAGTTTTTGGCGCGTTCTTTTTTTAAATTCAAAATTTTGGTACATTTTTTTAAAATTCAAATTTTGGCGAATTTTTGAAATAAAATTGAAATAATTTTTTGAATAAATTTTTTTTCAATCACACTATAGTGTGGGGGTATTTTCGAAAAAGACTAAAATAAATTAGCTTGAATCGCCTAACGATAAAAAAAGCATAAAATTAAAATTGGCTCAAATCGCCTAAGATGAACACACTATAGTCAGGGATATTTTTAACTCGTAATAAAACACAATGCAATGTTTGGTGTCAATACTTTCTATAGGTAAATATAGGCATAAAATAAAAATGGCTTGAATCGCCTAATGATAAAAAATTGACAGGGGTATTTTATAGACATGTTAAAAAACACACTTGAAATATTTGTTCACACAATTTTTATAGGCAAATTTAGGCTCTAGATGAAAATAATTTAAAATACCTAAAGTAAATTAAGATAAATTAAAGTACATTAGGATACATTAGAGTATATTAAAGTAAATTAAGGTAAATTAAAGGATCTAAAGTAAATTAAAGTACCTAAGAGTATATTAAAGTAAATTTAGATAAATTAAGGTAAATTTACTTTAAGGTAAATTTACATTAGAATACATTTAAGTATATTAGAGTAAATTTAGATACATTAGAATACATTAAGGTGAATTAATGTAAATTAAAGGGTCGAAATTCAATTTAAGTGCGTTAGAATAAATTTAAGTAATTAAGGTTGTTAAAGTAAATTAAGGTGCCTAGAGTAAAGTATGTTAAGTTAGTTAAGAATTTTTAAAAATTAAATAGAGCCAACAGTTAAGTTACACAAGGGTAATTTTTAAAGCTGAAAATTTTAAAAGCAGTTATAGTAGGCAAATTACATAAGGTAAGAATTTTTTAAAAGTAAATAGAGGGTCAAAAGGTAAGTTACATAAGGTGAGAATTTTTAAAGTTAAAGAGTCGACTATATTGCATTATAAAATTTATTAAATAAAATTTTTGGTATAGTTTTATCGATCAATTTTTATACATATTTTTAAATGATAAAATTTTTAACATAATTTTACAATGGATATTTTTATACATGATTTTTCAAGATGAAATTTTTAGGATAATTTTACAATAAAATTTTTTATACATGATTTTTAAATAAAATTTTTAGTAGTTTTATCGATCAATTTTTATACATATTTTTAAATAATAAAGTTTTTAACATAATTTTACAATGCAATTTTTTATACATGATTTTTAAATAAAATTTTTAGTAGTTTTATCGATCAGTTGATGAAATTTTTAACATCATTTTACAATAAAATTTTTTATACATGATTTTTAAATAATAAAATTTTTAACATAATTTTACAAAAATATTTTTATACATGATTTTTAAATAGAATTTTTAGTATATAATTTTATCGATGAATTTTTTATATATAATTTTTAAAGATGAAATTTTTAGGATAATTTTACAATGAAATTTTTATACATGTTTTTAATTGAAAAATTTTTAATTTAATCTTACAATCAAATTTTTAGTATAACTTTTACTATGACTTTTTTATGCATGTTGAAAACGATCAAATTTTCAAAGAAATTTTTCAAAAACTTTTTTCAAAGAGTTTTATTAAATTAAATTTTTGAGTTTCAGTGTTACATAGTATTGCCTAAGGTAGGTAGTAGTCATTCGCAAGAGCAACCCATCTCCTCCACCCTGCAGCAACCCATCCTTAATAAAAAGAAATAATAAAATAATAATAATAAATAATAATAATAATAATAATAATAATAATAATAATAATAATAATAATAATAATAATAATAATAATAATAATAATAATAATAATAATAATAATAATACTTTCACAAAGCATATAAAGTTAACTTACTTGGTATCAACTTCTGAACACTGATAACCCATACACAGTGAATAATTCATTAATAACTGAACAACAATCACTAGGTAATGTGTACAAATAACTGAGTACTTTACAACTCTATATACATACTAGGCATAAAATAATTTACTTATTCATTAAAATGCCATATTTAAATAATATTTACTCTTTGAACACCGGTATTTAACCAACTTAACCCACTTAAAAAATAAAATAAAGTTTTCTCTCAATCATTTCCCTTTAAAATACATGGTTATTCACACACTCACAATATGTTATCAATAACTAGTTACCAATCAAATCAATACCAATTATTAGTTACTGAACCAATAAATATTAATGATCGGTTACTGACCAACAAGTCTTGAAATAAAACACATAAAAGGTTTAACAAAAGAATACAAGTTGAAATTTTAATAACTAAAAATCCATCATTCGCATCATATTCACTATATGTATTCAATCAATCAAATTCCCTTAAAATTATCATAAAAATCTGAATTTTATCAATAAAAATAATTTTTCTTAAATGTATTACATAATTGTTATCGATACCCAACATATTCCGTCGAAAATCACCACAATTTGATTCTGACAACAAATTCTATCAAATAAAAAATTCATTAAAAATAACTAAAATAGAATAAAGTTTATGTTTCCCACATAAATTAAATTTCACTAAATTATTGTAAAATCATAAAATATATATCATGTCGCTCAAATAATTAAAAATTAATCAGTAAATCAAGTATAAATTCAATAAAAATTACCAGTCAACCCATAGATATAATTCAACGATTTTCATATGTATACTGATAACCATACTGATTATCCTCTTAAAAATCTCTAAAGTTTACTACTTTTGTGATTGATATCAACGAAATCAATAAAATGCAAATGCAAATAATTAATTGACCATCCTTTTTTTTACTGTAAAATCAATTAAAATTTTAGGTTTCACTAAAATATTTTTAAAAATCAACTGATTTAATCAACTTTTTAAATAAAACATAAAATTATAATTAAAAAATCATTTACAAATCTATTTAAAAAATCTATCTGTCAAATTGGATTCTAATTGGTAACTAATTATCTAAAATATGTTTCATAAACATTTTGTTCCTAAAATAAACTTTTATTTAAAATAATCCTAAAATCAAGTAAAATTAATTAAATTATCAAGAAATTAAGTGCTTCTAAAATTATAGATTTACCCTCATTTCTTCAATATTTTCTACAAAAACATTATAGTCCCCAAATCCATTAAAATTTAACAGAATTTAAATTATTATGTTGTCATTAGTTAGAATTGAATAAATTATTTAAATTAACTTTACGTTTGGATAATATTTATTTATAACCATCAATTTATAAAGATATTATTCAAAATATTTTTAATTTGTCAAAAGGTTTTATTTGAGTATAAAACTAAATCAAATATTCTATTTACTAATCATTAAAAAAAAATATTTTAACCAAAATTCAAATATAATTTCAAATAATAGAATAATTTAAGAATTTAAAATAATATATTGTCAATAGTTACAACTAAAATAGTATTAAAATATAAGTTTTTCAAAATTAATTACATGTAGATAATAATTCTTAATAGCAATAAAATTCCATAATGTTCATTCGAAATATATCATTCAATGTGCTTTGAATGTAAGAGACTTAGATTTGATTTCTAATATCTCAGTATTTGATGTATATTTCTCGGATTTGTTGAATATTCGTTGAATTAGTATACGCGCGCGCGTTTTTTTAATAACTATTCATCTGCGCATAAGTATCTATCAACAATATATATCCCTATTTAAATATAATTAACCGACTAAATCTACTCAATTGTTAATAATTTTTAATTGAATATAATAGTAATGCATCCACTCTTAAAGTACAATTCATTTTCAGTGAATATTTTCATCTTTTAAGTATATTTGTTGAACAATGAATAATTCAGACTCCATTTATTTCAAGTATTTTCCAATATTTAATTGATATTTCATCTCATCATTGAGAAATTTTACCGTCTAATTTATTATATGCAATTCTCGATTCACTAAATATAGTTTTTAGCTTCAATTCATATTTTACGTTATTCAATGATTGTTTTCCCTCTTCAATAAATATTTTTTCTCTCCAATGAATAATTTCTCTCAATGAATATTTTCCTTTTCAATGAATAATTTCTTACTTTAATTAATATTTTCTCACTTTAATAAATATTTTTTTTATTCAATGAATATTTTTATCTTCGATGTATATTTTCTTCATTCAAAGTATATTACCCTTGTAAGGTTTTAATATATCAATTGATATTTCATCTATTTAGTAGATATATTTAGCTATCCCACTTTTTCCAGTAATTAAGAACTTAAAAAAAATAACGTAAAAAATATTTTTTTAATGTTCCGAATATGTATTATGTAATCATTAATTATTGTTAATATAAAAAAAATAATAAGACTATATTCAATAAGTGTCCCATTTTAAAATTAGTCAGCTCTGAGACTATTAATAACATGGAGGTTCAGTTAGCAAAATGAATGTTGTTCAGCGTTTCACAAACATTTGCCAGTGGGAAGTATGATACCACCGAATGGTTTTCAAAAAGTTTTTTTTTAACAAGATGGTATGTGAGTATTGTTTTCAGTAAAATACATAATGTTTTTGTCCAATTTTTCTGAGCATTTCGTTTTTTGTGTTTCTTCACTGTTGACCTGTCTTCTAAACATTTATCAAAAATTTTAGAGCAACTAGTATTAATTTTTTGACTTTGATTTTGAATTTTTTCCAAATTTGAAAAAATTCGCTTATAGAAATCTGCTCTTGTTTTAAGCTAGCATTAGTTTCATAAGCTCGTTCTAAAATTTTTAGAAGATCCTGAATGCTTAGTAACGTAAAAGGTCATGCACACACACATATAATCTGCAATAAGAAAGTAATAAAAACATAATTGAAGAAAGTAAGCAAGATGTCCAAACAGTTCAAAAGTATCATTACTATAAGATGTATTTCTTGTAAATGAAATCAAATATGAATTCTCAAATACAGTCTAATTGATCAATTCGGAATATTCAAGTTTAAATACATAATTAATAAAGGAAGATGTTGCTGCATTAAATAAAGTGTTAATAAAAATCAATAAGAATCAAAGTTACAATGAAAATATGGGTATTCATCAACAATCGAAATTCCTGTTTTCATGATGCCTTAAAAGAAATTGAATATAAAGATGGGTACAGTTGGTTTGTCAATATTTGAATACAAGGATATAAAATGGATGACAAAGATGTGATATCACCAATTTGGAAATTAGTCAGTGCTCAAATAATTCTAGGATTTTAATGTATTATTATTAAATTTTTAGTTTATAACGTGTCGTTTTATTAGTATAATGGATTTTTCTAAAGTTGGCTCACTTATTTTAGGTATGTGAAGAGAATTAAAATATGTTTGAGTGAAAATATGTCTAAAGTTTTAGAACAATAAGATAAACTTAAGAATATTTTGAACATTCAAGATGACTATTAAGTAACAAGCATAAAATCGACGACTATAGAGATCAACAATTCTAAATGAATGTCAAAATTGACGAAGTAATCAACGATTTCAAAACGGTTTCAAAGTTACGTAATAACCAATTTACACCAAAGTTGGTGTTAAGTAACAACATAGTAAAACAAAACAAACAATTCTATAAAATAATATTACATGATAGTAGAGTAACCGTGATGTAATCGAAGTCTCGCTTTTTTGAAAATTACATAATTATCGATTTAAACAAAATTAAATTAAAAAAAATTATTGGGAAAAAAAAAATTAAGAAAAATCCATTCTTTTACACCAATTAGCTACATTTAAATGCAAGTCTGGTTAATGAGCAAATGAATTCAGATAAAAAGGAAAATAAACTATAACGAATTGAATTGAATTTAATTAACCCTTTCTAAGGCAAAGGAAACTAAAAGTGATGCAAAACTCAAAGTTTATTGATAGCAATTATAGCGAGAAAACACATCTATGGTTTCAAATACTATAAATTTGTTCTCTTGTGGTTCAAGCTAACGAGATCCTTCACTAGAGCGAGCGTAGATCCTTCAGTGAAGACCTTTTTAAGTAAGAAAGAAGATAGTACGAAGAAAATTTTAAAAAGGTACAATAAGAATAGATCGAATTAAAAATCTTTGCTGATGACCTTATCGAACAAGAAATAGCCACGTGTTTTGAGTAATAGTTAATGCCATTGAGACTCGCGACGATAATTTGGCCGATAAGGTTGCTGAAATAAGTTTTAAAGTTGACTCGCAACAGGGTTCCATTTGAGACTCACCAAGAAGAAGTTCTATCGTTTTGGAAAACCGGTTCAATGAAAAGAACCAGCCTGTGCAGACAAAAGAGGTTATTTGCATGGGCAAAGGGTTTGTCGAAGTAACTGTAAAGACGCTTGACAGGTTAAAGAAAATAGAGATTCCAGTAATGAAAATACTCTCAATGGCGATCAACATTTGATGCCTATGTGGGTTCTGCATGCGAATCAAAAGAAGACAAGTTACTAAATTTGAGACAGTCGTTAATAGATAAACCATTTAGGACTATGAACCTGGGTTTCTCTGCTGATGCTTATGTAAAAGCTCTGAGAAAGTTGCAAAACGATTTGGAGGTGCAGAACAAAGCTTTTTCTAGCGATTTCTGAGGAAATAAGCAGTTTCAAACCTATCAAATCAGAATCAATAAGAGAGTTGGACGCATTTTGAGAGTTGTTAAGTTCATTGACATTGCGATTAAAGACACTAGGAAAGTAAAGCGAGCTTCAAGGCGGGTTTTATATTTAGCACTGGTAAAGAAGTTACCTGAATGTTTAATGAGGGAATGGGCGGAATGGCGAGCAGAAAAAGAGAGAAATAAAGACATTAAAAATTAACTGACTGGGTTGTGCAATTATCCGAAATAAAGCGATCAGCTTTAAAAGAGTTGTATGGATTTGAGAAATTGGAAAAAGATGAATTAATTTTATTTCACTAATTTTTAAAATAAATTTAAATTTAACTGACAACTCAATTTTAAGTAATTTGGTGACTATTTCGTTAACCTAGTTAAAATCTGTCAAAAATGACGGAAGAAAATTTCTAATTCAAATATTTTTCCTAACCAAATTTTAATTTAATTAGAAATCTTTTTGTGTATGTTCAAGAACTTTCCAATGTTGTTCTTTGACAGAGTTACTGCTGAAAGTCATATCTTCGATACTAAGTGAGACTTCAAGTCCTGATATCAAACTTTCCTTCAAGTTCTTAAATCCAATATTACTTCTTCACTGAAAATTTTCTTTGTAGAATATAATCTCTACTAATTAAAATTCCATTTGTTGACTTGTTATTGACTTGTCATTTTCAATGAAAATTTAATTAACTTTTAATAAATTTAATTACACACTTCAATAGATTAGGTTGTACTAGACAAAAATAAAATATTTTTAGGCTATGTAAATCAATTAGAGATTTTAGGGAAATTTTATGATATTTAATAATATCTAATTTATTTTAGTAAATTTTAATCATCTTTGTGAATTTTATGGTTTTCTGTTATTATTATTATTATTATTATTATTATTATTATTATTATTATTATTATTATTATTATTATTATTATTATTATTATTATTATTATTATTATTATTATTATTATTATTATTATTATTATTATTATTATTATTATTATTATTATTATTATTTATTATTATTATTATTTATTATTATTATTTTATTATTTCTTTTTATTAAAGATGGGTTGCTGCAGAGTGGAGGAGATGGGTTGCTCTTGCAAATGACTACTACCTACCTTAGGCAATACTATGTAACACTGAAACTCAAAAATTTAATTTAATAAAACTCTTTGAAAAAAGTTTTTGAAAAATTTCTTTGAAAATTTGATCGTTATCAGCATGCATAAAAAAGTCATAGTAAAAATTATACTAAAAATTTGATTGTAAGATTAAATTAAAAATTTTTTCAATTAAAAACATGTATAAAAATTTCATTGTAAAATTATCCTAAAAATTTCATCTTTAAAAATTATATATAAAAAATTCATCGATAAAATTATACTAAAAATTCTATTTAAAAATCATGTATGAAAAATATTTTTGTAAAATTATGTTAAAAATTTTATTATAATAAATATGTATAAAAAATTCCATTGTAAAATTATGTTAAAAATTTTATCATCTAAAAATATGTATAAAAATTGATCGATAAAACCACTAAAAATTTTATTTAAAAATTATGTATAAAAAATTTTATTGTAAAATTATGTTAAAAATTTTATCATTTAAAAATATGTATAAAAATTGATCGATAAAACTATACCAAAAATTTTATTTAATAAATTTTATAATGCAATATTGTCGACTCTTTAACTTTAAAAATTCTTACCTTATGTGACTTACCTGTTGACCTTCTAATTACTTTTAAAAAATTCTTACCTTATTTAATTTGTTTACTATAACTGCTTTTAAAATTTTCAGCTTTAAAAATTACCCTTGTGTAACTTAACTGTTGGCTCTATTTAATTTTTAAAAATTCTTAACTAACTTAACATACTTTACTCTAGGCACCTTAATTTACTTTAACAACTTTAATTACTTAAATTTATTCAAACGTACTTTAAATTACTCTGATGTACCTTAATTTACTTTATGAATCTTAATTTACTTAAATGTACCCTAACGTACTTAAATTGACTTTCGATCCTTTAATTTACATTAATTCACCTTAATGTATTCTAATATATCTAAATTTACTCTAATATACTTAAATATATTCTAATGTAAATTTACCTTAAAGTAAATTTATCTAAATTTACTTTAATATACTCTTATGTACTTTAATTTACTTTAGATCCTTTAATTTACCTTAATTTACTTTAATATACTCTAATGTATCCTAATGTACTTTAATTTATCTTAATTTACTTTAGGTATTTTATATTATTTTCATCTAGAGCCTAAATTTGCCTATGAAAATTGTGTGAACAAATATTTCATGTGTTTTTTTAACAAGTCTATAAAATACCCCTGTCAATTTTTTATCATTAGGCGATTCAAGCCATTTTTATTTTATGCCTATATTTACCTATAGAAAGTATTGACACCAAACATTGCATTGTGTTTTATTACGAGTTAAAAATATCTCTGACTATAGTGTGTTCATCTTAGGCGATTTGAGCCAATTTTAATTTTATGCTTTTTTTATCGTTAGGCGATTCAAGCTAATTTATTTTAGTCTTTTTCGAAAATACCCCCACACTATAGTGTGATTGAAAAAAAATTTATTCAAAAAATTATTTCAATTTTATTTCAAAAATTCGCCAAAATTTGAATTTTAAAAAAATGTACCAAAATTTTGAATTTAAAAAAAGATCGCGCCAAAAACTCGAAAAAAATTTCAAAAAAAAATACACACAAAAATTAATTAACTTGATTACATCATTATGTAATCAAGATAATCCGAAAATAATCTGTAAATAACCCTCCCCTCCCCTTATATTATTATGCAATGGTGTGTAGTATCAGTGTGCTCCTAACTATTTTCTGTAGGCCAACTTTGCCGGAGTGAAAACCAGGGGATATGTCACCGCACTCCCTTCCTAGCACGTTGATACGGTGACTTGTAATCCCTTAATTTGGGTCCGTTTGGCTTGGATAAGTGTCATTTAGTTTTTCCACCCTTGTTGGGCTGCGGTGAGACGCTGGTAAACCTCTTTCATTTTTGTCGGCTATACCCAGGTAGCTTTGAGTTGTTGGATTTCTAGACTTAATTGTAGAAGTTGACAATGTAAATTCGTGTTTTCTCGTCGAATGTCTCTCAGTTCCCGACTGAAGGTTTTTGTCGCTTCCATCTCTAAATCGAAAATGTCTGGTTATTTATGTTGGTAAAACAGCATCAATGTTATTTGTTGTTCGACTAGTTAATTAAATTCAATCGCTAATGACTCAGGTATTTTGCATAAATGATCTTACTTTCCGCACATTCTATAGTACGTGTCTATTGGTTGGTTAGTTCCTGGTGTTAATTTGTCGTAGTTAAAACTCGCTACAGACTCTCCGAACTTCTACGGTGCTCTCTATTTTGCTATTTATAAATTATATAGTAAGCTCGCGTTTCTCAAACGGAAAACAAAATAAGCTGATTATCGCATTTTATTATCATAATATCTATATTTCATCAGCGGAACAAATCAAACAGCAAAACAAATTTAACACTTGAAATTTTATTATATACTACAACATCAGCCGTGCTTCTGGGTTCATCGTCGACCTTCAGGTAGGTTGTTTCGACGAAGACGATCCATAGGTCTCCACTGTGGATGACGTCTGGCATACGCGTGATCTCCCAACTGCCGCGATCCGAGCCGGCTCCGAATTGTTGGTTGTATTAGTTGTTCAGGCAAGATCAGCTTGGTCGGGTGTCCATGTCTATCAGTCTGGGATCGTCCAGTCGAATGAAACTCCGTAATCTGCAGCGAATCGGTCCGTACTCGGGATCAGGCCACTAGTAATTTCTGCATTCACGCGGGCTAAGCGCCGTCTAGCCATGTTTGCTCTTCAGTGATATTTCTTCTCTAGATTCTCCATTTGCAGTAAGATGAACTCGGCTCGTTGGCGAGCCTCTCGTGCTAGGTTCCTACCCGGTTCCCTCTTGATAGCTACACTGGGTAGCTCGACTTCATCTCCACAATTGTCTGGTCGTCGAGGCCAACTGGTTTCGCGTACGTGGCCAGAGAGTAGCCATGGTCCCATAAAGCTTGCCGGTACTTTGCGGCTGAATAAGCCGGTACTTGCAGAGTAACCTGTGTGTCGTCGATCCATCCACCGTGCGGATCTCTGCGATCTGAATAACCAATTTAATTAATATTATTTCCAAGTAATATTTTATGGATTAGTTAGAAAAATCCTACGTAGTTACTAGGGTCAGTCATTAGACGTGAAAATCATAATTACTGAAGAAAGAATTCATTATTGTAAACTTGAGTTATTTACCTCGTTTCTGTTTGATGGAGTTCCTCTGTATTCCTGCTTCCTTAGGAGGTTGGTGATTCTGAAACCTATCTCTGAACTGCTCCTTCCTTCTACGCCTACTATCTGGGTGTGGTTGATGTTGGTTAGACATTGTCGACTTTGTGGTTTAACTCACTAGATTTATAACTCTATATGTAAGTTTATGACGGTGACTCAATGCTGCTCGACTAGTCTATCCCCGAATTACTATAGTTCATTTGTTCGTAAAGATGTAATATAATTCACTTTGCCACTCTTTATTTTCATTTTATTTATTTTGTATAAACTAATTTCATTTTGGTAATCAATTACTTATCTATTTAACCACTTGCGCTATGATTTAATTTTCGGTAGCTGGGCCGCGCTCTACTATATATGTAAAGTATCGTTGCAGTTCGAATAATGACGTTACGTCTGTCAGCCGACGTTGCACACACGTCGTTTTTGTTTTTGCGACAAATGCTACCGACGTGGTATACACGTCACTTGCGGTTTTGAAAAAAATCATCAAGGCGTGCCTGGCACGTCAATATAGCGCAAGTGGTTAACACTTCTCGTTTCATAAGAATTTACTGGAGTGATTTTGGTCTAAAATTTTTTTGATGTCACCAATTTCCAAGCGCTTATTTCTGGATCTACTGGTCTTCTCTTAGTGATATACCGACAGGAGGAAAATTGTTCCTTTTTGGATACTTATTCCTGAGTTGTCCAGAACAGATACATTATCGTCCCCCCTTATCAGTGGGTTCATGAAACTGGACCCCCTTATCATTCTTACTCTCCTGTTAGTGGTTCATTCCTCACTAATCGATGCTCGAACCTCTACTAATCTGGATTCATATCATTCACAATTTTCTATCGGAATTCAATGTAGTGTGAAAATTCACTATCAATACTCATTACCGAGTTGATCAACAAATTCTACGATAGCTCGCCCCTGACAACGTTTGCCAAACGTTTCGCATGTGTTTGTCCTTATGGATTAATAAATCCTCTATGATTGATTTCTTAATTGTTCTTTTCACCTTTTATATTATTCAATGACCTTTTCCTCTGTGAAGACTGTTTGTATTTATTTGTTTTATTCATCCAAAATTCTTTATGATTGTATCTTAATTAGTAACTTCACTCATTGTTGTTATATCCTACATCTGCGAAAAGATATTGTGGTTGATTTAATTTTTTTTGGATTAAATAGTTTTTCTGATTAAATTTTTGCTGTCCATCATACATATTACTTTTATAATATTATTCTCTACGGAAGGGTTATCATGACTTTACATAAGTATTTTTATTCGGATTACCCTGCTTTAGTCCATTGTTACTTAAACTTCATTTCGGCGAGAACTTCAGATTTACGTTGCTATTAGCATTCTATTATTGCTATTTTATCGAATTTATTTAAGGATATTATCAAGTCAGTATTAATTTAATTGGGTTCTTAGTTATTATTTTAGCATTTTCCACTAACACAAATTTTGGTACGTAATTAATTATGGACAGTTATTGCTACCTTAAGAATTCTCACGGGCACAAGCTATAGACGGAGAGACAGCACTTACACAGCTTGAATAGTTATGTCGTATTTTAATGTCTTGCATAGTGTGTGGCTGTGGGCCATGTAAATTTCGACAGGTTTAACTCTTTCATTCAAATATATATTTTGAATCATTACATGGTTATCACATTTTCTTTTAGCATGCATTAATACGTACAACAATTATTTTCCACACATACGCTCAAGTAGGGCTTACATAGAAGAATGCCTGAGTTCGTACTGTGGAAAATTATTATCGATAGTTGGTCCTTTGATTAATTTGGCTGAACAGTGATTCTCGGATTTTCTAAAGAAAAGTGACTTTGCTCACTAAGTGAATGCATTAAAATTCTGTGAAAATGAATTGGTATATATACCTGTTCTGTGACCCTAACCTTGCTTGTTATTTTTAGTGCGATAAAACAAATTTGACCTTGAAATTATTTGTCTAATCTAACTCTAATTTTAAATATTTTCTCGATTTTACTTGACAATTTATTCTTTAGCTTTTTATTTAAATTATTTCTAACTAGAATTATTTTATTTTAGTTCAACTTTTTCATTAATTCTTTGTTTTTACGTAAATTGTCAATTTCCGGTCAAATTTTATGTTACTATGTTATTTTTATGTCATTTCGTGTGGATCTTGATGCATTTGTTATTATTTTAATTTACTTTATGTTTTTCGATTTTATATTTTTAATTATGTCTTTCTCACATTTTAAGGTTGTTATTTGATGTTTATGGGTCTGATTTTAAATCTGCATGTTGTGTTTGAGTTCTTTTTCCAATCCATTCAAACAAAACTTAGTGCTAGCCCAACATTATCCTGTATATTTGAGATTGGAATAGTAGATTCCAAAAATGTCCTCTTATCACTTTTAGCAGAACCACATTTATAATTATTGTGGTTAATTGACAAACTTTAGTTTTGTGTTTAAATTTATATTTTACTTCTCATATATTTTAACTTTGAAACTTTTTCGCTTTAATTACAAAAAATTACTTTTTTAAATAATTTATAAATGAAAATTATGATTTCTTAATTTCATATGACCTTGAAATGAAAATTTGGTTTAAATTGTTTATATTGATATGCAACAGTAACTATGTTGATATTATTAATAAATTGATGTCAGCAATTATTCTTAATGCCAAAGAGATACTAAGGTGAAATGCATATTACTTTCAAGAATATATAAATACAACTATAAAGTTTGAAATAAATTAAAATTTAGAAATATGTTGAGCCAATAAATCTATATTTAATATAATCTTCATAAATTTTAAAAACAAATTTGTATTATGAATGTTTAGATTTAACAGTTGCGTCATAATGGGCTGTACACAAATGACGTCACAAACCTAAGGGGAGGAGGGTGACACATGTGACGATGTATGACGAGGGATGGTTGGTGTCTAAGGACCGTGATGTCACAGCTTAAACTTGTATTTCTTTAACATAATTTTATATTTGTTTCAGCTTTCCAGAGTAAATCTATAGTAGAAATACGAAATTCTAATATCCCAATTTAGATATTACATAAATTATCAAGGAATCGATGACATAAAAGAACAATTGAAACGCTTGTATGCTATTGATGCACATTTACACCCAAACAATATGTTTGTCAGAGATTTCAGCTGAGTTGTCTAACACCACAATGATTTGATTGGCCCAGTTAATAACACACAGACAGACCAACAAATTTGTCAAGCTTGATGCACATTTGAACATAATTCGCAAATTTGAAAGTGAAAACGTCCAATGATATTTCTAAATTTTTTTGCCAGCTTGATAATTCTAATTTATGCAACTGATCTTGTCAGTTGTGTCCAATATTATTATTATTCGACAGAAACATCCGTTTATTCTATTATTGGAGGCGTAATTTCAGCCATCATATTTATCATAGTTGTGTCAATGCTAATTTCGATATGCTGTGGCTGCATATGTTCAACAAGGACAGGAATACAAAGGCGAGGGCGAATTCTCCAGACTGGTCAAACGACCGTCACAGTTGGGAGTTCAAATCAGCAAGGTCAAGTAGTCTACCCACAAGGGGAAGTTATTTACCCACAGGGCCAGACTAGCTATCCTCAAGGTGAGTTGCCATATCCGACCGCACAGCCTGGTACCTCGGTTCCTCCCCCTTATACTGGGAATTACAATACCGAAAAGCCTCCAGCATACAACCTAGCATATGTGGCTGACAAATAATTTTCATCAAAAGTGTTTGATTCTTCAGCTTTCAACGATTTCACATTGGCTTGATTATTATTTTTGTTCGCTACTATTTTTTATCAGATAATATATTTTATTTGCTCCTCCAAATAATTATCATTTGCTGTGTCTTCTTTGCTCGACATACGCATCTGGCGCATCTCACGTCCTTTGATTTGGTCACAGGAATACACGCATTTATACATCTTTGTTGCTCATCTAGATAGTGAATATAAATATTTCGTAGAACCATCTAAGAACTGCTATTTGCGTCCATTGAGTTAGGAAAGAGGAGTGAATTTAGATAGTATAGTTTTGTTTAATTACAGCAAGATGTGAAATTATTGGAAATGTGAATTATTTTTTAGTAATAATTTCTTTAGTATTATAATTGTCGTAGAAATTATAATACTGAAAACCCTATTATTATTAATATTATTATTATTTTATTATTATTATTTAATATTATTATTTATTATTATTTTATTATTATTTTATTAATATTTTATTAATATTTTATTAATATTTTATTAATATTTTATTAATATTTTATTAATATTTTATTAATATTTATTATTATTAATTATTATTTATTATTATTATCAACGTATAATAATTATTACACAAATTATCCTAATATTAATCAATAATATGTTCAATAATATTAATCACTTCATAATATTTTTTGTAAAGCATACGTCAAAAGAGAGTACAAAAGGTATGTGAGATAGAAATAAATTTAAAAATCAATCAGTGTACTATTCAATATTAAGTGATAGCAAATACATTATTTATTGTCATTCACTTTCTGCTGTGTTTTGCATACTATGATCAAGTATTAGGCTATCGCTTTATTATTATTATTTATTATTAATTATTATTAAAAGAATGACAGAAAATTGGCTTTGAATTAAACCAAAGAAAGTGCGAATCCACAAATATATACTACTACAAAAAATATCGACAGTCTCACTGCCATCGTCAGGTAGTTTTGAACTTAAAACTAAATTTATCTAAAGTACTTTATTTAAACAAATTTCTTCATTTAAATTTTAAAAATTATTCCCATTAAAAATATCAAACTATGTCTTATAAATTCCAATTATTTTAAAAATTTAATTTAATAAATTTTATAAAATTGAAATTAAACAAAAGTTTAATAAACTTTTATAAAATATTTTCAAACGTTTAAACAAAAATATTTTACATTTATTTTCATCTTGCAGCACAAAATTGCGTTTACTGATATCAATCAATTCCATAAACAGACTGTGAACAAAAACTTGAAAGTGGAACTGACGGGCAGTCATTTCAACGTAAATGGCATTTCAACCATGACACATATATATATATATATATATATATATATATATATATATATATTATAAGGACTTTTTTTTGTTTTTCAACTCTGATTTCTTTATAAGTGACATAATATTTTATACAAAATTTGACTATGAATCAGATTTATTTAAGGTATTCACGAATTTTCGTCACAGTCTTTTTCAAGTGAAAAAGGTGATAGTGATAAATATTATGAATTAACTTATAATTTAAACAAATTATTTTTTTATATTAATTTAATTTTTTTATAAATAAACACTTAAAAATATTTAAATACTTTTAACTAATTTTTTAAAGAAAGCTTTTGTGAATTTAAGTATAAGAGAAATATGGTGAAGGGATTGATTTATCGTTCATGGTCTTTATCTTTTACTTTTACTAATTGGTTAAAAAGTTTTGATAAATTGGATGAGTTAGTGATAAAGAATGGGTATTCTAAATCGTTTGATGGTAAAAGAGACTGTTGGCAAATTGATTAAAAATCCTAAAGATCCATGTTTGGGAAAGTTTGGGTGTAATTTGACAATAGAGTGTGAATTGAGTGTTGATTTAAATAATAGTAAAAATGGGTATAAAAAGAATGAGCCTAAACTTGTGTTAGTATTCCCGTACTCTGAAGGTTTTACAAATTGTAAGAGGAAGTTAAGTAAAGAGTTTGGAAATTTAGAGTATAAGATTGTTTCTAATTCGTGTAAGGTACGCAATATGTTTATTAATAAATCAAAAACTCCGGTTGGATTGTGTTCTGTTCTCGTTTATCAATTTACATGTAATGGGTGTAATGCCACATACATTGGAGAGACTTCCAGTCATCTCTGTACTCGAGTTCTAGAGCATTGTCGATTGAAGGGTTTGACCAATATTAGTGAGCACAAAAGAGGCTGTAAAAGTGAAATAGGAATGTCTGATTTTAGAATTTTGTTAAAAAGTATTAATAATTATTGGGAACGCGTGATATGTGAAGCATTGTTGTAAAGGTCATTGGATCCAAAGATTAATGTGCAAAGTGCTGTGACTACGAATGTTTTGAATGTTTTTAAATAGTTTCAGTATGTTAAATCATGATTGTGTATTGTTTTTTAAAAAAATTTAAATTTTAATATTATTAAAATAATTTAATTTAATTTATAAAATATTACATTATTTTTAAAATTATAATATAGATAAAAAATTATAATATTTATATTAAAAAAATTTTATAAAATTAGTTAAAAGTATTTAATGATTTTTTGAGTGTTTATTTATTAGAAAACATAAATTAATTTAAAAAAAAATTTGTTTAAATTATAAGTTAATTCATATTATTTTAGTTGGTCTTTTGTGCCTGAAAATGGCGGTAAAACTGTCGAAATATATTGTACGAAGAGTTTTTTATTGACGTTTTCTTTTAATTAAATCGTTGCCAAATTTTTTAAAATTATTTATTAACAATATTAATAACGCTATAAATATCTTGTGGACATTTTTAATTTTAACATGATTTAACATTTTTAAAACATAAAAAATACTTACATTTTTCACTTCTGACATCAATTGTAGAAGCGCAATAATAACATCAAAAATATATTCAAAATAAATTCAATAAGTTGATTAGATCATTTAATATTTAAATATTTAATTTATATAATCAAACCTTTGTTACCCTGATATAGATGCTCTTAAAGTAAACTTAATAATTTGATTATTAATATTATTCACCAAAAATACATGATAATGATATTCCAAAACATAATAGTTTTTTATATAATCTTTCAACTCTTCTGAATAATAATAGTGATAATTCTGACAATGATTTTAGTGAAATTTTTAGGATTTATACTATTTTAAACCCTCAAAAATATAATAATATTAAAAAAATAAAAAATAATAATAATATAACAAATTGTAATTAATTGACCTTTCAAAGACGAAATAATTACAACAATAAAAAATATTACAGTTTATGCTATTTTTAATAATAAAAAACAACTAATCCACCTAAATTAAATTTAAACTCATCCTCTGGAAGCGATAAAATTACCTATAAAGATTGGAAGGTAATTGATGCTCAATTTATAATACTTGTTGCTGCCTTTATTAATACACTCAGAAGCAAAATAAGCCCCAAGAAATGGAAACTTTTAAAACAAAACTGGTAATTTAACCAGGTAAAGAGACGTTAAGTCATGAATTATCATCATGGAGACCATTAGCAATTATGGATTCTTCGTATGGATCTTTTCGGCAATAATTCATGAGCGCCTATTAATATGGATTAAAGGGAACAACCTTATTTCAAAAACAAACAGCTATAGGGATTAATACGGATATTAACATAATTTGGCTAGACTTGGCTGATGCTCTTGGTAGCACCCCAAATGACCTTTTATGGAATACCTTAGCAAACTTAATTAGTATACATGACCTAGAATTGTTTAAAGAGTTGTATAGGAATTTTGAGACGTAATATGAATGTGAGGGCCAGTTGACTAGTAGTATTAAGGTGAATAAGGGCGTCAAACAAGGTTTCCAAATGTCGATGACACGTTTTTGTCTCGCTATTAACTATATCCTGAAAAATATTCTTTTTGAATATCCTTTTATTGTAAATGGATATAGTGTCAGCATCATGGCTTATGCGGGTGACATTGTGCTCATTTCTGAATCTTGTAATACTATATTTATTATGTTGCAAAAAATTATTGAATATTGTAATGGTTCCAACTTGACTTTCAAACCCAGCAAATGTGGATACTTTCTATGTTCAAAATAGACCAAAACAATTAGGATATGACCAAAAAGTAAAAAGATTCATTATAAACAGTATCGGAGATATTTCACCAATGTAGATACTACATAATCATCATAATGAACCCCCTTTAAAAATTAAAAAGGTCACATGACTAAAACATTAGGATTTACGAACTCCTCTAGTCACCAAATCAAAAGACACAATCTTAATGATAATCAATACTTTTTTCTTATTAAAGCACTAATTAATATGTTATATCTTAACTATAGCCTGAAAAGACATAAAAATAAACAAAACATCCCATGCAGACTTTGTAACACTGATTGGGAAACACAAGCACATATTTTTAACCATTGCAGTAAGACACAGAATACCCGCAGAAATAAACTTAACACTGTTCTTGAAAATGTAAAAAATTTTTGATTTCTAAGCAATTTGAGGTTGATATTAAAAAAAGCCCTCCAGGAGTAACAACAACTTTTAGACCGGATCTCATTATAAAATCAAAAAGAAATGACAAAATTTATATATTAGACATTAAAGTTACATATGATACGATAATACATTTTTATAATGCACGCACAAACAACTATGAAAAATATAAAGAGTTAGTAAAAGAGACTGCAAATATTAACAAATGTAAATCTACTATCTCAGCACTGGTGGTAGGTACACTTGGCAGTTGGGATGCCAAAAATGATAAATATCTAAAAGAAATAGGCTTGACTGAAAATGAAATAAATTCACTAAACAAAATTTGCATTAAAAGCGCAGTGCAAACAAGTTTTAACATATATATGATAATGTCGGTGGGTAATGATCTCTCTACTGTAATAACTCCTTATATCTCTCTGTAAAATATTTTTACTGTTTATTATCTTTACAGTTTTTATTATGCATTTATTGTCTTTAAGGATGTATCTATTTTCGTCGTACTGTTTATTGGTTGACATTTTATTCTTTGTGCTGCACTTTATTTTTGAAACCATTGTGATGGCTGATGACTTAATTTGTTTTTTTACTAGATCTGGATAATTTTTTGTAATATTGTCTTTTTTTGGTTTTATTTTTTATGTGGTTGATTCTTTTTTATGGAATAGAGGAATCGTTTGATGGCTGGTAAACGAATTTCTTTTATTTATGAACTATATATTTAATAGATATTTAATTGTTTTAAATAAATACAGTAAACCCTCCAACTGCGCGGTAGATACGTTCCACAAAAACAACGCGCAAACCGAAACCGCGCACTGTGAACCCGATTTTATATGTAATTATGGGGTTAGGTTCCAGATATTACAAAAATATTAAAAAATATAATAAAAAGTCTTTATTCAGCGACTAATATACATATTTACATTTATATAAACATAAAAACTAATAAAAACAGTCTCAATTCATTGCTTTTACATAATTCATATTACTATTATAAAAAATTAATAAAAATTTAACATAAATAAAAATTATAAAAAACAATACAAGAACTAAAAAACAGTCTCAATTCAACGACTAAACATAGATATAAATGTTCTGCTAGGCATCCTTTTCCAAAATTGGCCAGTCTCATCAGCTTTGAAAACTTGGCTTGGTAAATATCCACAAGTTTTGCCTCTAACGTCAATATTTTTCCTTTGCCAGCTTTTTCCATTATTATATATAAGGTGTAGAAATTATTAAAAACCTATTAAATCAAAATGAGTATTAAACCAAAAATCAAAAATTTTATTTATACTTACTTTATAACACTCTTTAATTGATGTAATAATTTTTTATTACGGTTATATCTAATGCACACGAATAAGATTTTTTTGAATTTAATACTAATATATTTTTAATTAAATAAACACTTGTATAAATATCTATTAATTAAAACTATGTAATTTTACATCCTAATCCTAACCACATCAGTAGAAAAATGAAACTGCCTTTATTATTTTTATATAAAAAATACAGTGCATCGAAATAAGATGAATCACTATTTTCACTACCATATGTATTCGTAGTTTTACGGGATTCACCATAAAAAATTAAATTGACATGATTTTTCTTGTTAAAATAGACAAAAACAAAAAAAAACCGCGCAGCTACGAAATTTTTAGCGCGCAGATCAAAATTTTGGTATTAAAGGTTTGGCCGCGCAATTGCGAAATCGCACAATGAAAAACCGCGCAGTTGGAGGGTTTACTGTATAATCATACTTCGAATTGGAACAAAACAAATGAGTACCTGAATAATTGAAGCAAATGAAAACCAAATGACACCCGATATTGAATGATGAGATGAACAACCAACTTCCTCTGTTAAAATGTTTTTAACCGATTCTTAGGAAAGGTTTTTATTAAATTAAATTTTGCTATAAATGGAGCTCACTTGCTGCTAGATTTTCGACCACTTTGTACAATACCAACATTGTAGTAGCCATGCGCACATAGGTGGGATAGTAAAATAATCCTGAAGGCGTTAAGATAAGAGATAGTGACAGATTCAGACAATAACCTATAAAATTAATTTAAAACAAACCCTATTCGCCAACAGTAATATAAAAAAATTAAAAGAATATTTTTAAATAAATATTTTCAATCGTGTAATATCTATTTGCTTTACTTTGTAACTTTTAATAATAATAACCTTCGTTTGCTATTAAATGTGCTGTTTATTTTGTTACTATTCTATAAAGGCCGTTTTAAAATCCACAGCCAGAGCTTGGAAGTAGTGATAATTTTAGTGTTATTCCTACCCTTACTCTAACTTTTTAACTTTATTTCAAATATTTTAAATTAATTTTCATTTGGACTAAAATATTTTAATTCAAAAAGAAACTTCAAATTTTATTTTTATATAAAATTAAACCCTCTTTACATCAATTAAAAAGAAAACAATTTTAAGATACAGTTCATAGTGCACACAACTTTACAAAAATCACTCAACTATTTGCTTTTATTTTTACTTGTAACTTTCTTTTCCGTATTGTATTATTTTATTTATAGAATGATTTCTAATGTTTTCAAAAACTTAGAAAAGTTTTGAAGATTTGACTTAACCTACTTAATTTTGAATGGCTCCCTAGGGAAAAGTATGTATGCTTCATTTATAATATATTTTTTCGTGACATACATAAAATTTTGATTCGACCTAGATAGTTTTATGTGGATAGATAGTTTTTAATAGGATTTGGACACCAAAGTAAATTGAATATTCTGATATTTTTATAATCATAGTCCTCATATTTATATTAATTTATTTGATTAATTTTATTAGAGCTTGATTAAAACAGCGGCTTATTTAGAACGGTTTAAACATCACTATCAAAGTTCCCTCTAAATTTTGTTACAACTGCACAGTTATTTTTGCATTCAGAGCACAATCGGATGGTTCACCATTTTTTTTTCATTTTATAAAACAAATATTGATATAATAAAATTATTTGTATTGTAATTATAGATAATAAATCATATAATAATTATTATTGAAAATGTTTATTCTACATTTAATTTCATAAAATAATAAATTTATCAATAATTTATTTTATTACATTCACTTTTAAAATTTTTTACTAAATATATTATTAATATTTAGAAATGAAATTTAATTATAACGGTTATTGTGAAATGTCGTTGAAAGAGTAGAGACAAACAAAGATATGAAAGACAATCTAAAAATATTTTCTTGTTTTTGTGTTATTAAAATGCTTTAAAATGTATTTATTAAAACATTTTGTTATCACAAACAAGCATAGGCCCTTCCATCACTTGGACACTTTTACATAAGCTTTGAATATTTTACTCTCATATACCACACGGTCTACGAAAACATTAAAAGGAACATTAATCATAAATTTAGAGTGATCAACTGACAATTGAAAAGGCCGTGATTTTTAGGCCGAGAAATTTAAAACAAAATATTTAAAAAGTAATTTTGAATATTTAATAATTATTTTTTATTATTTGCATTTGTATTAAAGTTAGAAAGTCCGGTTGACAGAACTATAGATCTTATTGTTGGCGAATGGGATTGGTTTTTTATTTATTTTTTCTAGGGATTTTGTGTATCTACCCCCTAAACGCCATCAAGATTATTATTCTATCCCTCCTATGTACCCATGGTGATTGCCATGTTGGTACTATACATAGAGGTTGAAAATTCATGAGCAGGTGAGCTCCATTTCTAGAACTACTCCTCATGATATTTTCACTTTCGGGTTCTGGACTGCCGATGGAAGGTCTTACGTCTTTCTCTTTCTATATCCTGGTCCTTACTCGTCTATTCCTACAATTTCCACACTTATTTGTCATCTTTACCCGTTGTTTATAAAGGTATCCTTCAAAAATTTGGGCAGCTTTCCTAGTAGGTAGTTAGGAGCTTACTGGAACATAAAAAAAACATAGGGGGAGGGGGGGGATTATTGCAGATTAAATTTCGGATTATCTTGATTACATAATGATGTAATCAACTTAATTAATTTTGTGTGTATTAAATTTTTTTCGAGTTTTTGGCGCGATTTTTTTTTGAATTCAAATTTTTAGAACATTTTTCTAAATTCAAATTTTGGCGAATTTTTGAAATAAAATTGAAATATTTTTTTTGAATACATTTTTTTTTTCAATCACACTATAGTCAGGGGGTATTTTTAACTCGTAATAAAAAACAATGCAATATTTGGTCTCAATACTTTATATAGGTAAATATAGGCATAAAATAAAAATGGCTCAAATCGCCTAAGATGGTCAGAGTGGGTATTTTCATTCACAAATTTTTTTTAATCACACTATAGTCAAGGGGTATTTTTGAAAAAGACTAAAATAAATTGGCTTGAATCGCCTAACGATAAAAAAAGCATAAAATTAAAATTGGCTCAAATCGCCTAAGATGGTCAGAGTGGGTATTTTCATTCACAAAATTTTTTTTTAATCACACTATAGTCAGGGGGTATTTTTGAAAAAGACTAAAATAAATTGGCTTGAATCGCCTATTGATAAAAAAAGCATAAAATTAAAATTGGCTCAAATCGCCTAAGATGTGATATAGTCAGGGATATTTTTAACTCGTAATAAAAACTTATGCAATATTTGGTCTCAATACTTTCTATAGGTAAATATAGGCATAAAATAAATTGGCTTGAATCGCCTAACGATAAAAAAGCATAAAATTAAAATTGGCTCAAATCGCCTAAGATGGTCAGAGTGGGTATTTTCATTCACAAAATTTTTTTTTAATCACACTATAGTCAGGGGGTATTTTTGAAAAAGACTAAATTAAATTGGCTTGAATCGCCTATTGATAAAAAAAAAGCATAAAATTAAAATTGGCTCAAATCGCCTAAGATGTGATATATTCAGGGATATTTTTAATTCGTAATAAAAACTAATCCAATATTTGGTCTCAATACTTTCTATAGGTAAATATAGGCATAAAATAAAAATGGCTTGAATCGCCTACTGATAAAAAAAGCATAAAATTTAAATTGGCTCAAATCGCCTAAGATGTGATATAGTCAGGGATATTTTTAATTCGTAATAAAAACTAATGCAATATTTGGTCTCAATACTTTCTATAGGTAAATATAGGCATAAAATAAAAATAGCTTGAATCGCTTACTGATAAAAAAATTGACAGGGGTATTTTAAAGGCTTGTTAAAAAAAAACACTTGAAATATTTGTTCACACAATTTTCATAGGCAAATTTAGGCTCTAGATAAAAATAATTTAAAATACCTAAAGTAAATTAAGACAAGTTAAAGTACATTAGAGTATATAAAAGTAAATTAAGGTAAATTAAAGGGTCTAAAGTAAATTAAAGTACATAAGAGTATATTAAAGTAAATTCAGATAAATTAAAGTACATTAGAATACATTTAAGTATATTAGAGTAAATTAAGGTTCCTCTAGTAAATTAAGATACATTAGAGTACATTAAGGTAAATTAAAGTAAATTAAAGGGTCGAAAGTCAATTTAAGTACATTGGGGTACATTTAAGTAAATTATGGTTCATAAAGTAAATTAAGGTACATCAGAGTAATTTAAAGTACGTTAGAATAAATTTAAGTAAATTAAGGTTCTTAAAGAAATCTAAGGTGCCTAGAGTAAAGTATGGTAGGTTAGGTAAGAATTTTTTAAAATTAAATAGAGAGTCAACAGTTAAGTTACATAAGGGTAATTTTTAAAGCTGAAAATTTTAAAAGCAGTTATAGTAGGCAAATTACATAAGGTAAGAATTTTTAAAAAGTAAATAGAGGGTCAAAAGGTAAATTACATAAGGTAAGAATTTTTAAAGTTAAAGAGTCGACAATATTGCATGATAAAATTTATTAAATAAAATTTTTAGTATAGTTTTATCGATCAATTTTTATACATATTTTTAAATGATAAAATTTTTAACATAATTTTACAATGGAGTTTTTTATACATGATTTTTAAAGATGAAATTTTTAGGATAATTTTAAAATGAAATTTTTTATACATGATTTTTAAATAGAATTTTTAGTATAATTTTATCGATGAATTTTTTATATATAATTTTTAAAGATGAAATTTTTAGGATAATTATACAATGAAATTTTTACACATGTTTTTAATTGAAAAAATTTTTAATGTAATCTTACAATCAAATTTTTAGTATAATTTTTACTATTACTTTTTTATACATGTTGATAACAATCAAATTTTCAAAGAAATTTTTCAAAAACTTTTTTTCAAAGAATTTTATTAAATTAAATTTTTGAGTTTCAGTGTTACATAGTATTGCCTAAGGTAGGTAGTAGTCATTCGCAAGAGCAACCCATCCTTAATAAAAAAAAATAATAAAATAATAATAATAAATAATAATATTAATAAAATAATAATAATAATAATAATAATAATAATAATAATTATAATTATAATTATAATAATAATAATAATAATAATTATAATTATAATTATAATTATAATAATAATAATAATACTTTCAGAAAATATAAAAAGTTAACTTACTTGGTATCAACTTCTGAACACTGATAACCCATACACAGTGAATAATTCATTAATAACTGAACAACAATCACTAGGTACTGTATACAAATAACTGAGTACTGTACACCTCTCTATATACATAGTAGGTATTGAATAATTTAATTATTCTTTAAAATGACATATTTAAATAATATTTACTCTTTGAACACCGATATTCAACCAACTTAACCCATTTAAAAATAAAATTTTCTCTCAATCATTTCCTCTTAAAATACTTGGTTATTCACACACTCACAATATGTTATCAATAACTAGTTACTAAACAAATCAATATCAAAAATTGTTTACTGACCAAGAAATCTTTAAATAAAAGCACATATAAATTTGAACAATCAAAAGAAATACAATTTTATTAACTTCTCGACTTTTTATCGATCATTGATGTCTCCAAATTGTTTTGTTGTTTAGTTACCTGATTGCTATCAAGAAACTATTAATCATTGAAGCTCAATCAATTGTTGTATTTTCTCTGAATAAAAATTTATTTCTTTACAGTCTTGTATGTGATTTATTGAAATTATTTTGTAAAACTTAGTTAAAACACTTTGAAATTTTTCTACCATTTTTGTAATTTTTTTTTATTGCGTCCAACAATGAACAATTACTAAACGTTATTTTCAAAGATGAAAGAAAACCTTTTCATTTATTTTTCACATGCCCTAAATAAATTAATTGCTAACACATCAAAAAAAAATTACTTAAATTTATTTTTATAGATTTTCTAATCTTTTCACCCCCAACTCTTATTGTTTACTGAATGATAAATTAATTAGTAAGTACAAGTAGTGGTTAATCTAATTGCTAGTGAAAAGAAACTTGATTAGAAAAAGATACTTAAATTAATTTCTCGAAACACATATTACTTTCATTGTACTTGGAATAAATTTTCATATATTTTTTGAAAATGATTCGACTCTTTAAATTATTAACTCAAAGATGCTAAAGGTTTGAATAAAACTGATAGAAAAAAAATTAATATCTACAGCATTACTAAAATCAAATAACTATAATTTCTGATACCATGCTTCAATACATACATAGGTTCTTGTGTACTGATATCACTTACTGAATACCCAAACTTATAGGAAAAATGTATGTGATTGTCTATTAGTCTTTGTGGAAATTATTTTTATTAAATTGTGGTTAGCTGGTGAATAGAATTTGATTAATGTAGTGGGAAAGATGTAAATTTTAAATAAATTTGATTAAATTTGTTAATTCTTTAAAGAAAATTTTTTAAAGAAAGCTTCAACATAGTAGCAAATTTTAAAGAGAATAGTACTTATCAATTAAAAATTAAATTAAATTAACTAAGTTGTAAGATAATTGAAAAATTTATTAGATCATTTTTTAAAATTTTATAAGGTTGTTAGGTAATTATTCTAGGTACTTGTTGAATGAAAATTAGTGTATGTTATCGACTGCTCATAGTATTTAATTCTACAATTTCCGGATAAATAACTATTAAATTCTTGATTCCTGGAAATAATCGTAAATATTTAAATTATTCAGAAAATTGTCAAAAAAAAAACCTAAATAATGGGTAACAAAAAGTTTTAAATACTAGTCAATTTTAGTTTTTAATGTAATTGAGTTACAAATATTTTAATAAAATCAAATAAATAGTTACATGAATCAAACAATTTCTTAGAACTGAAATATTATCGATATATCCTGATTAACCTTAAATCAATGAAAAAAGTAACAATTTTCCTAAGTATGTTATAAATTCAACCAACTCAATCCCCTTAAAAATACTATAAATTCGCCTCTCAACGAATCATTTCTCTTCAAATGTCATTTTTCACTCCATTATATCAACTATATTCATACTTTTCATAAAAACCTATCAAGTAGATAATATTTACCCTTTGAACATTAATATTCATTCCAGTAAATTCCTTTAAAAATATTATAAAATCATCTCTTGACCAATCATTTTCCAAAAATAACAATATTTCAAGCCATATTCAATATTTTTCATAAAAATCATAACAATACCCATTTCTATAATATTTACCCTTTAAATAACAATATTTAACTAACTCAAGCCCCTTAAAATGACAACAAACCTGTTCTTAATCGACTATTTTTCACTAAATAAATTCCACTCTTGACCAATCTTTTCCCATCAAATAACACTTTCCCCTACTCTACCAACTATATTCATTCTTTTATAAAAATCACCTATTAAATAACGATACTTAACCGACTCAACACCTTAAAAATATCAACAAATCTGCTGTTAATCGATTATTTCCCTTTAAAAGATCATAAATTCTCTTCTTAGCCAATTGTTTTCCCCTAAAATAAAATTTACTCTCAACCAATCATTTCTCTTTAAATGAGATTAATCCCAGTTATATTCATTATTTTCATAAAAAATCACCGACATATCGATATTCAACAGAATAAATCTCTTGAAATCACCTTAAAATAAAATTCCTCTCTTGACCAATCAAATCCCCTTAAAAATATTATAAATTCGCCTCTCAACCAATCATTTCTCTTTAAATTACAATAATCCCCGCTATATTCATTATTTTCATAAAAATCACCAACATATCGATATTCAACAGGATAAATTTCTTGAAATCCATCTCGTGACCAATTATTTCCCCTTAAAAGATCATAAATTCTCTTCTTAACCAATCATTTCTCTTTAAATGACAATATTTCCAATCTCTTAAAAGATTTACACACATATTGATATCTATCTGAACAAAGCCCATTAAAAATATTATAAATTCTTCCTCTATATTCTCCATTTATAAAATATTTATTCTTTGAACACAAATATTCAACCAACTCAACTCCCTTAAAAATGACAACAAACTTGTTCTTAATAGATTATTTCCCCTTAAAATTTCCTCTTAACCAATCATTTCCCTTGAAATCACATTTTCATTCACTGCACCAACAATACACATATTTTTAGTAATAACCTACAAGGTAAAATTTCTTTAGAAATCTATATTTAACCGAATAAGATCTTTAAAAATCGGATCATATTTATTATATGTATTCAACCAATCAAATTCCCTTAAAATAAAAATCTGAATTTTACCAATAAAAATAAATTTTCTTTAAAGTATTAAAAAATTGTTATCGATACCCAACATTTTCCGTCGAAAATCACCACAATTTGATTCTGGCAACAAATTCAATCAAATAAAAAATTCATCAAAAATGACTAAAATCGAATAAAGTCTATGTTTCCCACATAAATTTAATTTCACTCAATTATTGTAAAATCATAAAATATATATCATGTTGCTCAAATAATTAAAATTAATCAGTAAATCAAGTATAAATTCAATAAAAATTATCAGTCAACCCATAGATATAATTCAACGTTTTTAATATGTATATTGTTAACCACATTGAGCATCCTCTTAAAAATCTCTACAATATACTACTTTTGTGATTGATATCCACGAAATCAATAAATGGAAAATGATAATAATTATTGATCTCCTTTTTTTACACTGTAAAATCAATTAAAATCTTAGGTTTCACTAAAATATTTTTAAAAATTAACTGATTTAATCAACTATTTAAATATAACATAAAATTATAATTAAAATATCATTTACTATTCAAAATCTATCAGTCAATTTGATTCTAATTCTTAAATAATTATCTTAAATAGATGTTTCATAAACATTTTGATCATAAATTTAACTTTTATTTAAAATAATCCTAAAATCAAGTCAAATCTAAGAAATTATCAAGAAATTAAGTGTGTCTAAATTATAGATTTAACCTAATTTCTTCAATAATTTCATTAAAAACATAATAGTCCCCAAATCCATTAACATTCAAATGAAAACCATAAAATTCACATAAATGATTAAAATTTACTAAAATAAATACCTCGTAATCCTAGATATCACTTAAATTATCATAAAATTTCCCTAAAATCTCTAATTGATTTACATAGCCTAAAAATATTTTATTTTTGTCAATTACAACCTAATCTATTTAAATGTGTAATTAAATTTATTAAAAGTTAATTAAATTTTCATTGAAAATGACAAGTCAATAACAAATCAACAAATGGAATTTTAATTAGTAGAGATTATATTCTATAAAGAAAATTTCCAGTGAAGAAGTAATATTGGTGGGAGAGTACATTCAGTGACTAAAATCGTTGAAATTACTGGAAAAAGTGCGATAGCTAAAGATATCTACTAAATAGATGAAATATCAATTGATATATTAAAACCTTACAAGGGTAATATACTTTGAATGAAGAAAATATACATCGAAGAGGAAAAATATTCATTAAAGTGAGAAAATATTAATTAAAGTGAGAAATTATTCATTGAAGAGAAAAATATTCATTAAGAGAAATTATTCATTGGAGAGAAAAAATATTTATTGAAGAGGGAAAACAATCATTGAATAACGTAAAATATTGATAGAAGCTAAAAAATATTCAGTGAATCGAGAATTGCATATAATAAATTAGACGGTAAAATTTCTCAATGATGAGATGAAATATCAATTAAATATTGGAAATACTTGAAATAAATGGAGTCTGTATTATTCACTGTTCAACAAATATACTTAAAAGATGAAAATATTCACTGAAAATGAATTGTACTTTAAGAGTGGATGAATTACTATTATATTCAATTAAAAATTATTAACAATTGAGTAGATTTTGTCGGTTAATTATATTTAAATAGGGATATATATTGTTGATGGGTGCGCGGATGAATAGTTATTAAAAAAAACGCGCGCGCGTATATTAATCCAACGAATATTCATCAAATCCGGCGAATATACAAATCCGGCGAATATTCCAATCCGGCGAATATATTCAAATCCGGCGTATACTAATACAATGAATATTCAACAAATCCGGCGAATATACCAATCCGGCGACTATTCAACAAATCCGAGAAATATACATCAAACAATGAGATTGTAGAAATCAAATCTAAGTCTCTTACATTCAAAGCACATTGAATGATATATTTTAAATGAACGTTATGGAATTTTATTGATATTAAGAATTATTATCTACAGGTAATAAATTTTTGAAAATCTTATATTTTAATACTATTTTAGTTGTAACTATTGACAATATATTATTTTAAATTCTTAAATTACTCTATTATTTGAAATTATTTTTGAAATTTGGTTACAAAAAAAAATTTTTTTTTTATAATGATTAGTAAATAGAATATTTGATTTAGTTTTATACTCAAATAAAACCTTTTGACAAATTAAAAATATTTTCAATAATATATTTATAAATTGATGGTTATAAATAAATATTATCCAAATGTAAAGTTAATTTAAATAATTTATTCAATTGTAACTAATGACAACATAATAATTTAAATTCAAAAATAATAATAACATCAAAAAATGATTATTATTTCTAAAAGTAAATTTATAACATTTTATAAAAAGCAATAATTAATATAAAACATACATCAATTTTCTGAATTTATTTAATATTACAAAAAACTAAATGTTTCTTATAATCATAATACCAAATTATTCATCTATTCATTGTATTGTTTACTACATTCCATTATTTGTTGGACTTTCTGCTTCGTTCTTTCTACTTATTAAATTGTATCTGATCCACCCGTACTTATAGTATTAAATATGCCGGATTTTTTGAATATTCGCCGGATTTGTTGAATATTCATTGTATTAGTATACGCCGGATTTGAATATATTCGCCGGATTGGTTTATTCGCCGGATTGGAATATTCGCCGGATTTGTATATTCGCCGGATTTGATGAATATTCGTTGGATTAATATACGCGCGCGCGTTTTTTTTAATAACTATTCATCCGCGCACCCATCAACAATATATATCCCTATTTAAATATAATTAACCGACAAAATCTACTCAATTGTTAATAATTTTTAATTGAATATAATAGTAATTCATCCACTCTTAAAGTACAATTCATTTTCAGTGAATATTTTCATCTTTTAAGTATATTTGTTGAACAGTGAATAATACAGACTCCATTTATTTCAAGTATTTCCAATATTTAATTGATATTTCATCTCATCATTGAGAAATTTTACCGTCTAATTTATTATATGCAATTCTCGATTCACTGAATATTTTTTAGCTTCTATCAATATTTTACGTTATTCAATGATTGTTTTCCCTCTTCAATAAATATTTTTTCTCTCCAATGAATAATTTCTCTTAATGAATATTTTTCTCTTCAATGAATAATTTCTCACTTTAATTAATATTTTCTCACTTTAATGAATATTTTTCCTCTTCGATGTATATTTTCTTCATTCAAAGTATATTACCCTTGTAAGGTTTTAATATATCAATTGATATTTCATCTATTTAGTAGATATATTTAGCTATCCCACTTTTTCCAGTAATTAAGAACTTAAAAAAAATAACGTAAAAAATATTTTTTTAATGTTCCGAATATGTATTATGTAATCATTAATTATTGTTAATATAAAAAAAATAATAAGACCATATTCAATAAGTGTCCCATTTTAAAATTAGTCAGCTCTGAGATTATTAATAACATGGAGGTTCAGTTAGCAAAATGAATGTTGTTCAGCGTTTCACAAACATTTGCCAGTGGGGAGTATGATACCACCGAATGGTTTTCAAAAAGTTTTTTTTAACAAGATGGTATGTGGGTATTGTTTTCAGTAAAATACATAATGTTTTTGTCCAATTTTTCTGAGCATTTTGTTTTTTGTGTTTCTTCACTGTTGACCTGTCTTCTAAACATTTATCAAAAATTTTAGAGCAACTAGTATTAATTTTTTGACTTTGATTTTGAATTTTTTCCAAATTTGAAAAAATTCGCTTATTGAAATCTGTTCTTGTTTTAAGCTAGCATTAGTTTCATAAGCTCGTTCTAAAATTTTTAGAAGATCCTGAATGCTTAGTAACGTAAAAGGTCATGCACACACACATATAATCTGCAATAAGAAAGTAATAAAAATATAATTGAAGAAAGTAAGCAAGATGTCCAAACAGTTCAAAAGTATCATTACTATAAGATGTATTTCTTGTAAATGAAATCAAATATGAATTCTCAAATACAGTCTAATTGATCAATTCGGAATATTCAAGTTTAAATACATAATTAATAAAGGAAGATGTTGCTGCATTAAATAAAGTGTTAATAAAAATCAATAAGAATCTAAGTTACAATGAAAATATGGGTATTCATCAACAATCGAAATTCCTGTTTTCATGATGCCTTAAAAGAAATTGAATATAAAGATGGGTACAGTTGGTTTGTCAATATTTGAATACAAGGATATAAAATGGATGACAAAGATGTGATATCACCAATTTGGAAATTAGTCAGTGCTCAAATAATTCTAGGATTTTAATGTATTATTATTAAATTTTTAGTTTATAACGTGTCGTTTTATTAGTATAATGGATTTTTCTAAAGTTGGCTCACTTATTTTAGGTATGTGAAGAGAATTAAAATATGTTTGAGTGAAAATATGTCTAAAGTTTTAGAACAATAAGATAAACTTAAGAATATTTTGAACATTCAAGATGACTATTAAGTAACAAGCATAAAATCGACGACTATAGAGATCAACAATTCTAAATGAATGTCAAAATTGACGAAGTAATCAACGATTTCAAAACGGTTTCAAAGTTACGTAATAACCAATTTACACCAAAGTTGGTGTTAAGTAACAACATAGTAAAACAAAACAAACAATTCTATAAAATAATATTACATGATAGTAGAGTAACCGTGATGTAATCGAAGTCTCGCTTTTTTGAAAATTACATAATTATCGATTTAAACAAAATTAAATTAAAAAAAATTATTGGGAAAAAAAAAATTAAGAAAAATCCATTCTTTTACACCAATTAGCTACATTTAAATGCAAGTCTGGTTAATGAGCAAATGAATTCAGATAAAAAGGAAAATAAACTATAACGAATTGAATTGAATTTAATTAACCCTTTCTAAGGCAAAGGAAACTAAAAGTGATGCAAAACTCAAAGTTTATTGATAGCAATTATAGCGAGAAAACACATCTATGGTTTCAAATACTATAAATTTGTTCTCTTGTGGTTCAAGCTAACGAGATCCTTCACTAGAGCGAGCGTAGATCTTTCAGTGAAGACCTTTTTAAGTAAGAAAGAAGATAGTACGAAGAAAAATTTAAAAAGGTACAATAAGAATAGATCGAATTAAAAATCTTTGCTGATGACCTTATCGAACAAGAAATAGCCACGTGTTTTGAGTAATAGTTAATGCCATTGAGACTCGCGACGATAATTTGGCCGATAAGGTTGCTGAAATAAGTTTTAAAGTTGACTCGCAACAGGGTTCCATTTGAGACTCACCAAGAAGAAGTTCTATCGTTTTGGAAAACCGGTTCAATGAAAAGAACCAGCCTGTGCAGACAAAAGAGGTTATTTGCATGGGCAAAGGGTTGTCGAAGTAACTGTAAAGACGCTTGACAGGTTAAAGAAAATAGAGATTCCAGTAATGAAAATACTCTCAATGGCGATCAACATTTGATGCCTATGTGGGTTCTGCATGCGAATCAAAAGAAGACAAGTTACTAAATTTGAGACAGTCGTTAATAGATAAACCATTTAGGACTATGAACCTGGGTTTCTCTGCTGATGCTTATGTAAAAGCTCTGAGAAAGTTGCAAAACGATTTGGAGGTGCAGAACAAAGCTTTTTCTAGCGATTTCTGAGGAAATAAGCAGTTTCAAACCTATCAAATCAGAATCAATAAGAGAGTTGGACGCATTTTGAGAGTTGTTAAGTTCATTGACATTGCGATTAAAGACACTAGGAAAGTAAAGCGAGCTTCAAGGCGGGTTTTATATTTAGCACTGGTAAAGAAGTTACCTGAATGTTTAATGAGGGAATGGGCGGAATGGCGAGCAGAAAAAGAGAGAAATAAAGACATTAAAAATTAACTGACTGGGTTGTGCAATTATCCGAAATAAAGCGATCAGCTTTAAAAGAGTTGTATGGATTTGAGAAATTGGAAAAAGATGAATTAATTTTATTTCACTAATTTTTAAAATAAATTTAAATTTAACTGACAACTCAATTTTAAGTAATTTGGTGACTATTTCGTTAACCTAGTTAAAATCTGTCAAAAATGACGGAAGAAAATTTCTAATTCAAATATTTTTTCCTAACCAAATTTTAATTTAATTAGAAATCTTTTTGTGTATGTTCAAGAACTTTCCAATGTTGTTCTTTGACAGAGTTACTGCTGAAAGTCATATCTTCGATACTAAGTGAGACTTCAAGTCCTGATATCAAACTTTCCTTCAAGTTCTTAAATCCAATATTACTTCTTCACTGAAAATTTTCTTTGTAGAATATAATCTCTACTAATTAAAATTCCATTTGTTGACTTGTTATTGACTTGTCATTTTCAATGAAAATTTAATTAACTTTTAATAAATTTAATTACACACTTCAATAGATTAGGTTGTACTAGACAAAAATAAAATATTTTTAGGCTATGTAAATCAATTAGAGATTTTAGGGAAATTTTATGATATTTAATAATATCTAATTTATTTTAGTAAATTTTAATCATCTTTGTGAATTTTATGGTTTTCTGTTATTATTATTATTATTATTATTATTATTATTATTATTATTATTATTATTATTATTATTATTATTATTATTATTATTATTATTATTATTATTATTATTATTATTATTTATTATTATTATTATTTATTATTATTATTTTATTATTTCTTTTTATTAAAGATGGGTTGCTGCAGAGTGGAGGAGATGGGTTGCTCTTGCAAATGACTACTACCTACCTTAGGCAATACTATGTAACACTGAAACTCAAAAATTTAATTTAATAAAACTCTTTGAAAAAAGTTTTTGAAAAATTTCTTTGAAAATTTGATCGTTATCAGCATGCATAAAAAAGTCATAGTAAAAATTATACTAAAAATTTGATTGTAAGATTAAATTAAAAATTTTTTCAATTAAAAACATGTATAAAAATTTTATTGTAAAATTAAGTTAAAAATTTTATCATTTAAAAATATGTATAAAAATTGATCGATAAAACTATACCAAAAATTTTATTTAATAAATTTTATAATGCAATATTGTCGACTCTTTAACTTTAAAAATTCTTACCTTATGTGACTTACCTTTTGACCTTCTAATTACTTTTAAAAAATTCTTACCTTATTTAATTTGTTTACTATAACTGCTTTTAAAATTTTCAGCTTTAAAAATTACCCTTATGTAACTTAACTGTTGGCTCTATTTAATTTTTAAAAATTCTTAACTAACTTAACATACTTTACTCTAGGCACCTTAATTTACTTTAACAACCTTAATTACTTAAATTTATTCTAACGTACTTAAATTGACTTTCGACCCTTTAATTTACATTAATTCACCTTAATGTATTCTAATATATCTAAATTTACTCTAATATACTTAAATGTATTCTAATGTAAATTTACCTTAAAGTAAATTTACCTTAATTTATCTAAATTTACTTTAATATACTCTTATGTACTTTAATTTACTTTAGATCCTTTAATTTATCTTAATTTACTTTAGGTATTTTAAATTATTTTTATCTAGAGCCTAAATTTGCCTATAAAAATTGTGTGAACAAATATTTCAAGTGTTTTTTTAACAAGTCTATAAAATACCCCTGTCAATTTTTTATCAGTAGGCGATTCAAGCCATTTTTATTTTATGCCTATATTTACCTATAGAAAGTATTGACACCAAACATTGCATTGTTTTTTATTACGAGTTAAAAATATCCTTGACTATAGTGTGTTCATCTTAGGCGATTTGAGCCAATTTTAATTTTATGCTTTTTTTTATCGTTAGGCGATTCAAGCTAATTTATTTTAGTCTTTTTCGAAAATACCCCCACACTATAGTGTGATTGAAAAAAAATTTATTCAAAAAAATATTTCAATTTTATTTCAAAAATTCGCCAAAATTTGAATTTAAAAAAAATGTACCAAAATTTTGAATTTAAAAAAAGATCGCGCCAAAAACTCGAAAAAAATTTCAAAAAAAATACACACAAAAATTAATTAACTTGATTACATCATTATGTAATCAAGATAATCCGAAAATAATCTGTAAATAACCCTCCCCCTCCCCCTAATAATGCGGAAAATTTAAATTTCAATGAATATTTTTGTCTAATTATTGATAATAATAATTTAAATAATAAAATAAGTAAATACGATAAATTAATATTAAAGTAATTTATTCAAGTCTTTACGATCATTCTGCATACGGACAGACTCAAAGACAATTTAGGACAATCAGACACGCAATTCATATTTAATTAAAGTGTAAAAAGTATAAAAACTGGGCTGAATTGTTACCAGAAATTGAGTTTATGATAAACTCTACCTACCAAAAAACGATTGGTCAAGCACCTTGTAAAAGAGTATTTGGAAAGCGTATTTACAAAGAATGGTTAATGAATATGCTAGAGAGAAGCAAGACAATTGATTCAATTATGAAAAGGAAATTTGAAATAGGAGATAGCGTTTTAATTAAAAGCAATACGAATAACAAAGAAGATGACAGATACTTTGGACTAGCAGAAGTCGTGAAACAAATGCATGAAAGGAACTATGAAATAAGGCTTGAAAATGGAGTTATATACGAGAGATATAAAAAATTTGCTTGTTTTAAAATTCATAAAAATGATTGCTATGGTGGGGATTCGGACTTCAAAAATTTTTTGAAAAAAGTATGATAACATTTTTATAACATTTTTGAAAATATTTATAACAAAATACATGTAGTTTTAAAAAATTTCAAGGTTTCTATTACATGTCCGCTGCACCCACACAGAGGCACAAAATTTTAGGATCTTATTTAATGTCCACTGCACACACACGGGTGTAGGAAATGATGAGTTATCGAGAGCTTATAAGTAAACCGATGAGTCATCGTGAGCTCACTACTACCTACTAGGGTAATTTCGAATGAAGAATGATGATATGATAAATGATGTGCTAATGTTATTAAAGCCAATTATATTCATCAGAAGTTGAAAATGTGTTATGAAGTCGAAATTTTACCGGCCCACAGCCAAGACTTATCGCAAGATTTTAAAATATACAAACAAGTCGAGATGTGTAAGTGCATGTATATCTGCCAATGTCTCGTGTCCGTGAAGATCCAGTCGAGGGTAACGACGGATCCAAACGTCAATTAAGAAAACTTATAGGGAATCAGTCTTTTGACTGACCCTCAATCATCTCTTTCCCGAAAAATCGGCTTAAAATATTCCTGATTCATCGGTTCAAAATATATCACACCGAGTAGTCCAGTTGGCACTCATAAAATCTTAACATCAATATGTTCAACCTTAAGGTCAAATTTCTAAGGGAGCGAGTGGGGAAAACGCGCGAATTCTTTGCAACGGTAAAAAATTAAATAAATCAAGATATTTAGTAAACTCAATAAATGAAAACGTTTTATTTGGTAATATACAGTAATTTATAAATTAATCAAAAGTTTTTATAAATTTAATGAAATAAAACCCGTAACTGAAATTTTGGTACTAAACAATAAACATAAATAATTCGAGATATTTTGTAAATTCAATGGAATGGGAACTACAAATGAATCATTTAGTATTAAGTAATGAACCTCAAAAAATTAACTAAGAGGTATAGTAAATTTAACGAACCCCGTAAACGGATTATTTAGCAAGTGATAAATGGTGGGTTACAGGATTTTGATGCTTGTTTTAAACGTCCTAGTATTTACCCTGGTAACGTCATATAAATATTTTCTAACTACCACTCGGCACCCGTTGCTAGGCAACGTTGTAAATGTGTTCGAGTGGGTGGATTGCCCGCAAAAAGTGAGCACTATTACTAATACTGTAATTGCTCGGACAATCCCTGGGTCCAACGAGCTGTCGTTAGAAGACTTGTGCTCGCTTTAATTTATTGGGTCCCTGTGTAGGTCTCTGAACTTTTTATGGGTACAACCTCGTTTTGCTCATCGAGAAAATTATAATTGGAAGTAAAAACAAAATGTGAACATGTATATTTAAATCACATCGTAAACTCAATTCAGATTTTTGTTCGATAGTCGAGCGGCTCGGCGCTTTGCTCGCTCTTTCGTCCGGGTCTGTAACTGTTGGTTGGGGTTGTGGTGGGAGTTGCGATTGTTGTTGGAGTCGCCGCCGGTTCACGATATGCCAATTGAGCCGGGACAAACACGAGAGGGTAGGTTACCGCTGCCCCTTCTTGACAAGCGGACAGGGCAACCTCCAACCCTTTTATCTGGATCTTCAGACTCTGAGCCAGTTGTTTCTCTTCGGCCCACCCTTTCTAAGCTGTCGTAAGCCGTTGGTATAGGGATTTGACCTTCCTGGGATCTATCCAGGTGGATTTAACTTGCTGGACTTCTCGAGTTAGCTGTAGGGTCTGTTCGAGAAGGTTCTTGTTGGCTTGTTTCACATGCTTTAGCTCGATCTCCCATATTTGTGAAGGCTCCATTACTGCAATGGGGATATTAAAGTTCTCATTTAATTATTAGAAATCTTCAGGCATGTGGTTAATTCAAACACATAGTATAAAGATAGGTTACAGACTACTAATAGCAAAGCATATTCTCAAAGATTATATTTTATTAAAAATTGCATAACTAAATTTCAAGAGTCACTGGGATTCGGAATCTCGGAAAAACTTTTCTATTCCTTCTTCGGGAGAATAGCTCGGGACGATAAGCACGTTTCGTTTCGTGTTGCGGGTCGGTCTCGGATTGGATGGATAGACGTCCGCGAGTCGTCCGCAGGCGAGATCGTCTTCCACGTTTGCAAGGTAACTGCTGGCACGGTCAACTAAGGCGTTGACTCAGCGTTGAAGCTTCTTGAGATGGGTCAGGAGTGCTTGAGCCCCCATAAGAATGTCTTAGGCTGGACTCCTCCGGAATTATGGCATGGTGCTTTCTATTAGGAGAATATCCTCCCATCTATTTTCTCATGGTTGGGGCATGTCGGGGTACCTCTCCTTGTTGACACGCCCCCATGCCTGACGCCATTGGTCGGCTTCTGTTACGGAGATCCAAATAAAAGGTCCTGATCGATCTGAATTAACACATGATTGAATGGGTTCCAATAAAGCTTAAAGATTGTCGGCACATTTACGGTTCTTATTATAATTTCGAAAAATTTGTCGGGAAGTCCTTGTCATCTTTCCTAAGGTAAAGCTCTTAATATGGGTTCCGCTTCCCATTAGTAATATCTTCTATATGAACCAGATTTAATTTCGCTGATTTTATCAAATAAATAACGCATCATCGGCCTAATTAAGGTAAGGCATGTTCCCCGAAGTACGTTTAAGGTGAAATATCCAAAGGAGGCTCTATTAATACTTCTACGCGGAAATCAATAAACCTAAATCGAACCAACTTATTATAAATTTCGCGGTTCGCTTTTATCCTGATACCGCCTTATTTCCTATTGTAAAATGAAATATAAATCCTTCTCCTTTAGTTTTATAAAACTAATTCCTTTAATTCACTAGGGATAAATTTGAGGACCTTCAGTTACTGAGCAACCCTAAATGGCAAAAACTAAAACTCAAAATTTACGTTAGATACTTATTAAATGATTAAAATGATAATCATGAACTAGTATCATACAACCAAACCCCTTTAAATTTCCAATATGTTAGACTAACATGTGTCTTACGATCAAAAATTTTCTAAATTTCTAAATAAAAAAAAAATAAATGTATCATATAATCAAAGTGTTCTAATTTTCTAATACGTTGAAAATGAAAATATAGTATATAATCAAAATTTTCTAAATTTCTAATAAGTTAAGATAAAATATATTTTATAATCAAAACTTTCTAAATTTCTAATAAGTTAAAATAAAATATATCCTATAATCAAAGTGTTTTAGCTTTCCAATACGAAAAAATAAAAATAAAAATATGAATCCTGAATTTACAGATGTTTATTGATATCGAACGACCGTCCGATTTCGTGATGCTCTCATAATGTGCGAGCAGAAATCAGCTTTAGTTATTTCAGAACAATTTTTAAAAAAGGGTTTTGAAAAGACGGTTCCTCAAAGTTTTAGCCTTTTCGGTTTTACCAAAGTTTTTCATCAACAAAACGAGGGAAAAAAACGATACTGGTTAACTACTTTCGCATGGCCCAATCCCTATCCAGTACTGTCCTAATACGGATTCATCCCTTAGAATCACGAGATTTTAATAAGGGAAAACGCAAGGTTCTTTCCATCCTACTTGGGTTAGCGGTTGTTGGTCCTAATTCCATCTCTTGGTCGTATTGCCTTAATGTAAGGTAAAGGATAACAACAGCTGTTTGGACATTCTTTATTGCAAATCCAAAATTAAAATTGATGGATAGTTTTGACTGAGTAAAAGGCTTTTTCTGAAATGGCCATAGATTAATCTGGTCTCGTATCAATTTTGGTCGGATAAAATTAATTCTCTCTAGGGCTTACATATATAAAAAAATAAATAAAATCTATTAACCATGAATATCCGGGCGGAACTCCACCGTAGTAACTCCTTCGGGGGTACTGGTTGACGTGCTTTGACACGAGGTGTTAAAATGGTTCTGCATGGTTGCAAGTTGAAATTTTAACTAAAGAATTTACTCTTATTAGGTCCTTATATTGGTTTTGGCGGAGATGCACACAACTACCGGCGTGCGTTTGTGCAGTTGGATGATACCCGTTGGTATGTCTAGACTGTTAACATAATTGACTTTCGACCCTTTAATTTACATTAATTCACCTTAATGTATTCTAATATATCTAAATTTACTCTAATATACTTAAATGTATTCTAATGTAAATTTACCTTAAAGTAAATTTACCTTAATTTATCTAAATTTACTTTAATATACTCTTATGTACTTTAATTTACTTTAGATCCTTTAATTTACCTTAATTTACTTTAATATACTCTAATGTATCCTAATGTACTTTAATTTATCTTAATTTACTTTAGGTATTTTAAATTATTTTTATCTAGAGCCTAAATTTGCCTATAAAAATTGTGTGAACAAATATTTCAAGTGTTTTTTTAACAAGTCTTTAAAATACCCCTGTCAATTTTTTATCAGTAGGCGATTCAAGCCATTTTTATTTTATGCCTATATTTACCTATAGAAAGTATTGACACCAAACATTGCATTGTTTTTTATTACGAGTTAAAAATATCCCTGACTATAGTGTGTTCATCTTAGGCGATTTGAGCCAATTTTAATTTTATGCTTTTTTTATCGTTAGGCGATTCAAGCTAATTTATTTTAGTCTTTTTCGAAAATACCCCCACACTATAGTGTGATTGAAAAAAAATTTATTCAAAAAATTATTTCAATTTTATTTCAAAAATTCGCCAAAATTGGAATTTTAAAAAAATGTACCAAAATTTTGAATTTAAAAAAAGATCGCGCCAAAAACTCGAAAAAAATTTCAAAAAAAAATACACACAAAAATTAATTAACTTGATTACATCATTATGTAATCAAGATAATCCGAAAATAATCTGTAAATAACCCTCCCCCTCCCCCTATATTATTATGCAACGGTGTGTGGTATCAGTGTGCTCCTAACTATTTACTGTAGGCCAACTTTGCCGGAGTGAAAACCAGGGGATATGTCACCGCACTCCCTTCCTGGCACGTTGATAAGGTGACCTGTAATCCCTTAATTTGGGTCTGTTTGGCTTGGATAAGTGTCATTTAGTTTTTCCACCCTTGTTGGGCTGCGGTGAGACGCTGGTAAACCTCTTTCATTTTTGTCGGCTATACCCAGGTAGCTTTGAGTGTTTGGATTTCTCGACTTAATTGTAGAAGTTGAAAATGTAAATTCGTGTTTTCTCGTCGAATGTCTCTCAGTTCCCGACTGAAGGTTTTTGTCGCTTCCATCTCTAAATCGAAAATGTCTGGTTATTTATGTTGGTAAAACAGCATCAATGTTATTTGTCGTTCGACTAGTTAATTAAATTCAATCGCTAATGACTTAGGTATTTTGCATAAATGATCTTACTTTCCGCACATTCTATAGTACGTGTCTATTGGTTGATTAGTTCCTGGTGTTAATTTGTCGTAGTTAAAACTCGCTACAGACTCTCCGAACTTCTACGGTGCTCTCTATTTTGCTATTTATAAATTATATAGTAAGCTCGCGTTTCTCAAACGAAAAACAAAATAAGCTGATTATCGCATTTTATTATCATAATATCTATATTTTATCAGCGGAACAAATCAAACAGCAAAACAAATTTAACACTTGAAATTTTATTATATACTACAACATCAGCCGTGCTTCTGGGTTCATCGTCGACCTTCAGGTAGGTTGTTTCGACGAAGACGATCCATAGGTCTCCACTGTGGATGCCGTCTGGCATACGCGTGATCTCCCAACTGCCGCGATCCGAGCCGGCTCCGAATTGTTGGTTGTATTAGTTGTTCAGGCAAGATCAGCTTGGTCGGGTGTCCATGTCTATCAGTCTGGGATCGTCCAGCTCGAATGAAACTCCGTAATCTGCAGCGAATCGGTCTGTACTCGGGATCAGGCCACTAGTAATTTCTGCATTCACGCGGGCTAAGCGTCGTCTAGCCATGTTTGCTCTTCAGTGATATTTCTTCTCTAGATTCTCCATTTGCAGTACGATGAACTTGGCTCGTTGGCGAGCCTCTCGTGCTAGGTTCCTACCCGGTTCCCTCTTGATAGCTACACTGGGTAGCTCGACTTCATCTCCACGATTGTCTGGTCGTCGGGGCCAACTGGTTTCGCCGTACGTGGCCAGAGAGTAGCCATGGTCCCATAAAGCTTGCCGGTAGTCTGCGGCTGAATCAGCCGGTACTTGCAGAGTAACCCGTGTGTCGTCGATCCATCCACCGTGCGGATCTCTGCGATCTGAATAACCAATTTAATTAATATTATTTCCAAGTAATATTTTATGGATTAGTTAGAAAAATCCTACGTAGTTACTAGGGTCAGTCATTAGACGTGAAAATCATAATTACTGAAGAAAGAATTCATTATTGTAAACTTGAGTTATTTACCTCGTTTCTGTTTGATGGAGTTCCTCTGTATTCCTGCTTCCTTAGGAGGTTGGTGATTCTGAAACCTATCTCTGAACTGCTCCTTCCTTCTACGCCTACTATCTGGGTGTGGTTGATGTTGGTTAGACATTGTCGACTTTGTGGTTTAACTCACTAGATTTATAACTCTATATGCAAGTTTATGACGGTGACTCAATGCTGCTCGACTAGTCTATCCCCGCATTAACTATAGTTCATTTGTTCGTAAAGATGTAATATAATTCCCTTTGTCACTCTTTATTTTCATTTTATTTATTTTGTATAAACTAATTTCATTTTGGTAATCAATTACTTATCTATTTAACCACTTGCGCTATGATTTAATTTTCGGTAGCTGGGCCGCGCTCTACTATATATGTAAAGTATCGTTGCAGTTCGAATAATGACGTTACGTCTGTCAGCCGACGTTGCACACACATCGTTTTTGTTTTTGCGACAAATGCTACCGACGTGGTATACACGTCACTTGCGGTTTTGAAAAAATCATCAAGGCGTGCCTGGCACGTCAATATAGCGCAAGTGGTTAACACTTCTCGTTTCATAAGAATTTACTGGAGTGATTTTGGTCTAGAATTTTTTTTGATGTCACCAATTTCCAAGCGCTTATTTCTGGATCTACTGGTCTTCTCTTAGTGATATACCGACAGGAGGAAAATTGTTCCTTTTTGGATACTTATTCCTGAGTTGTCCAGAACAGATACATTATCGTCCCCCCCTTATCAGTGGGTTCATGAAACTGGACCCCCTTATCATTCTTACTCTCCTGTTAGTGGTTCATTCCTCACTAATCGATGCTCGAACCTCTACTAATCTGGATTCATATCATTCACAATTTTCTATCGGAATTCAATGTAGTGTGAAAATTCACTATCAATACTCATTACCGAGTTGATCAACAAATTCTACGATACCTCGCCCCTGACAACGTTTGCCACATGTATTCATGAATTTCGCATGTGTTTGTCCTTATGGATTAATAAATCCTCTATGATTGATTTCTTAATTGTTCTTTTCACTTTTTATATTATTCAATGACCTTTTCCTCTGTGAAGACTGTTTGTATTTATTTGTTTTATTCATCCAAAATTCTTTATGATTGTATCTTAATTAGTAACTTCACTCATTGTTGTTATATCCTACATCTGCGAAAAGATATTGTGGTTGATTTACTTTTTATGGATTAAATAGTTTTTCTGATTAAATTTTTGCTGTCCATCATACATATTACTTTTATAATATTATTCTCTACGGAAGTGTTATCATGACTTTACATAAGTATTTTTATTCGGATTACCCTGCTTTAGTCTATTGTTACTTAAACTTCATTTCGGCGAGAACTTCAGATTTACGTTGCTATTAGCATTCTATTATTGCTATTTTATCGAATTTATTTAAGGATATTATCAAGTGTGTATTAATTTAATTGGATTCTTAGTTATTATTTTAGCATTTTCCACTAACACAAATTTTGGTACATAATTAATTATGGACAGTTATTGCTACCTTAAGAATTCTCACGGGCACAAGCTATAGACGGAGAGACCGCACTTACACAGCTTGAATAGCTATGTCGTATTTTAATGTTGTTGGACGTGGAGGAGTTTTGAAAAACTAAGCCATTGAGTCATTCCAATCATCTACTCTCATTGACCATTGCTAGGGGTAACTACTCCGTACGTCACATGATTTTGATTACTATTGCACACCCGTGACCGGAGCCACGTTGGAACTGTGTACAGTAGCCGAATGCCATTCGAGCAGGTGAGCGCCATTACTAGCACTACTCCTCGAAGGACCTTCGTCTTTTCCGGATTATTAGCTGATGTTTAAATTCCGCATTTCCGCCTAATTTCGTTGAGGAAACCATGGAAAAAGATTATTCCCGTATATATTTGCAAACTCCTCCAATCTCTATCGTTGCCAACACTTCGCATATTGAGTTACGAGTGAATCCAAATTGTCATTTAGCGATAACCCCTACAAATAAACAAAACAAAATAAAACAAAATATCAGGAGACGTGATAAAAACGGAATTATATTAGGACAAAACATTTAAACCCACAGCAGGATGAACCAATCGAAAAACGTATTGTTCACAAAATGGATATTCTAATTTTCTTCGGCATCCATATCTGTTTGGAGACATTTTCTCTTTGGGGGGCCTTTGCGAAGATGGCCCTGCGATTTCTCCTCGGGGGCCGACATTGGGAACTTCGCCGGTGAGAATGGCGATTTCGTCATTTCCCAAGTCTAGAAGATTTAGTGCCCGCACCACCTGAGGCGGTTCATTCTCCTCATCCACTAAGTTGATGTGGATCGATTCCGGGGGTGAAGAAAACACGACCCGCGGGGCATAGCAGATGTCCGGGTCAAGCCCCGGATCCTCAAATTCTTGGTACGGAGGTGGGAGGTCGTCGATTCGAAACGTCTCTTCCGCTGATCTTGTCGCCTGAAGCCGCGCTTCTTCTCGACGGCGTCGGTTCCGACGGCGCTTGTTCCGGTTAGGCTGGTGGCGTGCCAAGGGAGCGGCGGAATTCGCCGGTGCCTCCACTGGCGTAGAAGATAGGACAGGCGAAGGATTGAAAATGGCTGTAGTGACGTCGGTTGCTAGAACGGGGAATCCTCAGCATTAGGAAGATGGTGGATTGGGATAATGCCGAGTTGTCCGGCTCGGATTTTCCCGGGAACATGAGCACGGAACTCCATGTCCGAAAATGCTCGCCTAAGCGCCACCGATTGCTCGTGAATCAGCAGACGCTGGCCGCGTGACTCGACGATTAATTCGTCACGCGTCTGGGTGAGTCGGAAGATTTTTTGCCTGAGCTCTCTGACGGTCTCTGGTGGAGCCCAGGTTCCTTTTACTCTTTCGTACTTGGCCTGAAGATCGCGGTGTTGAATCTTCAGATCTTCATACTTGTGCCGTATTGCCACGATTGATGGGGGTAAACGAGGGATTCTCGATGAATTGGCAGATTTGTCATTATTCTTCATGCTAAAAGGGAAAGAGAGGCAAATGAACAAAACAAGGAAAATTATAGACAGAAATTCGGGTTATATTGAGAAGTGGAGTATATCGGTGGTAGATTGAGCAGGGACTGGTAGTGTTATAAACGTTTCAGGAAAAGGGTGTGATGTTTTTGTGGGCTCTCGATTTAGATTAGTCCCGCACTGGGGTAAAATGTATCGAGAATCATTTACGATCTCGTACCGTTAAGTTGCCATTTTGAGCCCTCACTACTGTCATCTGCGTCGGCAATTTGGGGTTTTGTTTTCTCATACTGCGGTCAGGGATCGCCCATCAATTAGCTTGCTCAAAACCCAAAAATTTGTTCTACCGTTGACGGGGTTCTCTAACTCAATCGGTCAGTGTTCGTGGCTAAATTCATAGACGGACAGTAAAAACTGGCCATACGCCGTGGAAATTTACCTGCTCGATCATCATTCGTATTTGAACCGATAGTATAGATAGTAATTTTGTAATTACGGTAGTTATTAGAATTACAGTGGTTATCATTATTATTGTCTCTACTATAATCAGCGTTAAAAATTCCATCATTATTATTAATTTTTCTATCATTAACCGAATTATTACCATGATTTCCATTAAAAAAAAATCCTATTGACAATTTTTATTAATATTGTGACTTTCTATACTAAATATTGGAAATTCGACTTTACGAGTCCTGAATTTCGCCCGATGAGATTAGAAATGTTATCCGAGTGACATTTTGTTTGAACAGGTTGACGTCATGAATAATTACGGCTAACTAGCGGGGTGATTCATTCGGATAGAACTCAGTGTGGTCATAATTATCCTGATCGTTACGGGATTGCAAATGATTTATGTTAATTAATCCAAAATTTAGTTGAGTTGGTTAGGATTCGATTTACCAAATGGGGGATCTTGAGTTTTTGCGAGTTTTGAATCATTAAATGAAAATCGCGTCTGCACCTGGATTTGCCAAAACCAAATAGGAATGGTTATTTACGGTTTTCGCTCGGTTGCGTCAGGTGGGTGGAGTTTCCTAGTCGTCAATGGTAGGTTGGGTTTTTACGATTCTTATTAAAATTTAACAGTATTTTATGGAAAATTAGCTATCAATAGCATATAAAACTTACGCTTTCCTCCCAGTGGTTTCCAGTAATGAAAGATATTAATTCCAAGAGTTCTATTTTGACAAAAATAAAAGTATATTTCAAAGTTATATATTTATCGATTTTAGAAATTCGCCTACGATATAAAATTTGTGCATTTATCACTGAACCTGAGTGCGCGCGTATTGGTGGTTTCTTGTAATATAATTCTCTACTGGACCGTGAAGACTTACGGATTTTTGATAAACATTTGGTTCATGGGTTGCTGGATGTATTTCGGATTTTGGAATTTTATTCTTTTTGTTCGCGTTGTCTTGCCCTCCTAACTATATGTATTCTACAGCACCTGTCGTATCTGCTATCGGTGTTCTCGGTGGACGTCTCGTTTTTGCAGTAATACTGAGTTTTTGAAGATAACACGTTATTCGAAGGCTCCCTCGTTACAGTCTCGGTGGTCGGTGAAGGTCAACAGTGCTACTCTCCTGTGGAACATTTATCGAAAAGTAATAATTATTTTTATTATTCAACTTTCGTTATTTCTAAAATTTAAATAAATCATATTGTTACTATCTTCCTTTATATGTTTTCGTAAAAATGTCACCTAGATCTTTTATCACGTTCAACTTATGCCTTATCCGTGCTGCCCGTTTTCTATTTCCAAATTTTCGTTCGAATTAATAGAAAATTCCGTTGATCAATGCGTGATCTGACCTAATTTCCCCCTAACTAGAGTCGTCCGCTCTTCCCGTGATTTTAAACGACTCGTTCCGGCCACATTTTCAGCAGCCGCCTCGAGTATACAACTGCGCCCTGCGTAGCCGTCCCGTGCATAAAGCCGGAACCGACTGCGAACTGCCGAGGGGTTCACGAGGCATGACCCACGAGCTCAACTAAGGGTTTTTACCCACTAGCCGGCACACGGTCGGTCCCATGAACCATCTATTTCCATACACTAATGATATATAATTTATAGGGTTCGAACGTATATATATGTATATATAAATGTGAAGTTAGTAATAAAATGAAATAAAATGTTACACATCGAAAGGTTTAATTTTACTGTAAAAATGAAAACATCATAAATAAAGTTTACACATGATGACAAAAAAAAATTCCCTACATAATTTTCTAAGTTCAAGATTTCTGTATGAAATTCGAATTTTCAATGAAAAGCATAAAATTAAAAATAATGAAATTCATCACTATATTTATAGTATTTTCGTGCATGTGTGCGACCAATAGGCGATTTTCCGCCATTTTTAGGGCTTTTTAATTATTTTATTACTTTAAAATTATTTTTATTATTTTTTGTATATTTTTCTTTATTTTTTGATATATAATTTATATTATATTTGAATTTTACTTTTATCATTATTTCTTTGTAATATTATTTTTAGCCCTTTTTTATTAGTTCTCTGGTCGCCACTTCTGCCTATGTTTTTTTCTAAACCTTATTTTGCAAGGTTTTGGCAGTTTCTTTTTTTTCTTTGTATGTTTCTTTTTGCATCTGTAGGCATTTTCTGAATTTTAATTAATTATTTGTTTTATTTAATTTTTGTTATGTTTTTATTTTGTTTAATTATTATGTTATTTATTGATGTTTAGTATCTTTGTGCGGTGCATGTTTATGTGCAGTGATTCATTCCATTACTTCCACTCTTTGACTTTACTTTTTATTGTTTAAATTGTGGCTCTGAGCCCAACAATGTCTTGCATAGTGTGTGGCTGTGGGCCATGTAAATTTCGACAGGTTTAACTCTTTCATTCAAATATATATTTTGAATCATTACATGGTTATCACATTTTCTTTTAGCATGCATTAATACGTACAACAATTATTTTCCACACATACGCTCAAGTAGGGCTTACATAGAAGAATGCCTGAGTTCGTACTGTGGAAAATTATTATCGATAGTTGGTCCTTTGATTAATTTGGCTGAACAGTGATTCTCGGATTTTCTAAAGAAAAGTGACTTTGCTCACTAAGTGAATGCATTAAAATTCTGTGAAAATGAATTGGTATATATACCTGTTCTGTGACCCTAACCTTGCTTGTTATTTTTAGTGCGATAAAACAAATTTGACCTTGAAATTATTTGTCTAATCTAACTCTAATTTTAAATATTTTCTCGATTTTACTTGACAATTTATTCTTTAGCTTTTTATTTAAATTATTTCTAACTAGAATTATTTTATTTTAGTTCAACTTTTTCATTAATTCTTTGTTTTTACGTAAATTGTCAATTTCCGGTCAAATTTTATGTTACTATGTTATTTTTATGTCATTTCGTGTGGATCTTGATGCATTTGTTATTATTTTAATTTACTTTATGTTTTTCGATTTTATATTTTTAATTATGTCTTTCTCACATTTTAAGGTTGTTATTTGATGTTTATGGGTCTGATTTTAAATCTGCATGTTGTGTTTGAGTTCTTTTTCCAATCCATTCAAACAAAACTTAGTGCTAGCCCAACATTATCCTGTATATTTGAGATTGGAATAGTAGATTCCAAAAATGTCCTCTTATCACTTTTAGCAGAACCACATTTATAATTATTGTGGTTAATTGACAAACTTTAGTTTTGTGTTTAAATTTATATTTTACTTCTCATATATTTTAACTTTGAAACTTTTTCGCTTTAATTACAAAAATTACTTTTTTAAATAATTTATAAATGAAATTATGATTTCTTAATTTCATATGACCTTGAAATGAAAATTTGGTTTAAATTGTTTATATTGATATGCAACAGTAACTATGTTGATATTATTAATAAATTGATGTCAGCAATTATTCTTAATGCCAAAGAGATACTAAGGTGAAATGCATATTACTTTCAAGAATATATAAATACAACTATAAAGTTTGAAATAAATTAAAATTTAGAAATATGTTGAGCCAATAAATCTATATTTAATATAATCTTCATAAATTTTAAAAACAAATTTGTATTATGAATGTTTAGATTTAACAGTTGCGTCATAATGGGCTGTACACAAATGACGTCACAAACCTAAGGGGAGGAGGGTGACACATGTGACGATGTATGACGAGGGATGGTTGGTGTCTAAGGACCGTGATGTCACAGCTTAAACTTGTATTTCTTTAACATAATTTTATATTTGTTTCAGCTTTCCAGAGTAAATCTATAGTAGAAATACGAAATTCTAATATCCCAATTTAGATATTACATAAATTATCAAGGAATCGATGACATAAAAGAACAATTGAAACGCTTGTATGCTATTGATGCACATTTACACCCAAACAATATGTTTGTCAGAGATTTCAGCTGAGTTGTCTAACACCACAATGATTTGATTGGCCCAGTTAATAACACACAGACAGACCAACAAATTTGTCAAGCTTGATGCACATTTGAACATAATTCGCAAATTTGAAAGTGAAAACGTCCAATGATATTTCTAAATTTTTTTGCCAGCTTGATAATTCTAATTTATGCAACTGATCTTGTCAGTTGTGTCCAATATTATTATTATTCGACAGAAACATCCGTTTATTCTATTATTGGAGGCGTAATTTCAGCCATCATATTTATCATAGTTGTGTCAATGCTAATTTCGATATGCTGTGGCTGCATATGTTCAACAAGGACAGGAATACAAAGGCGAGGGCGAATTCTCCAGACTGGTCAAACGACCGTCACAGTTGGGAGTTCAAATCAGCAAGGTCAAGTAGTCTACCCACAAGGGGAAGTTATTTACCCACAGGGCCAGACTAGCTATCCTCAAGGTGAGTTGCCATATCCGACCGCACAGCCTGGTACCTCGGTTCCTCCCCTTATACTGGGAATTACAATACCGAAAAGCCTCCAGCATACAACCTAGCATATGTGGCTGACAAATAATTTTCATCAAAAGTGTTTGATTCTTCAGCTTTCAACGATTTCACATTGGCTTGATTATTATTTTTGTTCGCTACTATTTTTTATCAGATAATATATTTTATTTGCTCCTCCAAATAATTATCATTTGCTGTGTCTTCTTTGCTCGACATACGCATCTGGCGCATCTCACGTCCTTTGATTTGGTCACAGGAATACACGCATTTATACATCTTTGTTGCTCATCTAGATAGTGAATATAAATATTTCGTAGAACCATCTAAGAACTGCTATTTGCGTCCATTGAGTTAGGAAAGAGGAGTGAATTTAGATAGTATAGTTTTGTTTAATTACAGCAAGATGTGAAATTATTGGAAATGTGAATTATTTTTTAGTAATAATTTCTTTAGTATTATAATTGTCGTAGAAATTATAATACTGAAAACCCTATTATTATTAATATTATTATTATTTTATTATTATTATTTAATATTATTATTTATTATTATTTTATTATTATTTTATTAATATTTTATTAATATTTTATTAATATTTTATTAATATTTTATTAATATTTTATTAATATTTTATTAATATTTATTATTATTAATTATTATTTATTATTATTATCAAACGTATAATAATTATTACACAAATTATCCTAATATTAATCAATAATATGTTCAATAATATTAATCACTTCATAATATTTTTTGTAAAGCATACGTCAAAAGAGAGTACAAAAGGTATGTGAGATAGAAATAAATTTAAAAATCAATCAGTGTACTATTCAATATTAAGTGATAGCAAATACATTATTTATTGTCATTCACTTTCTGCTGTGTTTTGCATACTATGATCAAGTATTAGGCTATCGCTTTATTATTATTATTTATTATTAATTATTATTAAAAGAATGACAGAAAATTGGCTTTGAATTAAACCAAAGAAAGTGCGAATCCACAAATATATACTACTACAAAAAATATCGACAGTCTCACTGCCATCGTCAGGTAGTTTTGAACTTAAAACTAAATTTATCTAAAGTACTTTATTTAAACAAATTTCTTCATTTAAATTTTAAAAATTATTCCCATTAAAAATATCAAACTATGTCTTATAAATTCCAATTATTTTAAAAATTTAATTTAATAAATTTTATAAAATTGAAATTAAACAAAAGTTTAATAAACTTTTATAAAATATTTTCAAACGTTTAAACAAAAATATTTTACATTTATTTTCATCTTGCAGCACAAAATTGCGTTTACTGATATCAATCAATTCCATAAACAGACTGTGAACAAAAACTTGAAAGTGGAACTGACGGGCAGTCATTTCAACGTAAATGGCATTTCAACCATGACACATATATATATATATATATATATATATATATATATATATTATAAGGACTTTTTTTTGTTTTTCAACTCTGATTTCTTTATAAGTGACATAATATTTTATACAAAATTTGACTATGAATCAGATTTATTTAAGGTATTCACGAATTTTCGTCACAGTCTTTTTCAAGTGAAAAAGGTGATAGTGATAAATATTATGAATTAACTTATAATTTAAACAAATTATTTTTTTATATTAATTTAATTTTTTTATAAATAAACACTTAAAAATATTTAAATACTTTTAACTAATTTTTTAAAGAAAGCTTTTGTGAATTTAAGTATAAGAGAAATATGGTGAAGGGATTGATTTATCGTTCATGGTCTTTATCTTTTACTTTTACTAATTGGTTAAAAAGTTTTGATAAATTGGATGAGTTAGTGATAAAGAATGGGTATTCTAAATCGTTTGATGGTAAAAGAGACTGTTGGCAAATTGATTAAAAATCCTAAAGATCCATGTTTGGGAAAGTTTGGGTGTAATTTGACAATAGAGTGTGAATTGAGTGTTGATTTAAATAATAGTAAAAATGGGTATAAAAAGAATGAGCCTAAACTTGTGTTAGTATTCCCGTACTCTGAAGGTTTTACAAATTGTAAGAGGAAGTTAAGTAAAGAGTTTGGAAATTTAGAGTATAAGATTGTTTCTAATTCGTGTAAGGTACGCAATATGTTTATTAATAAATCAAAAACTCCGGTTGGATTGTGTTCTGTTCTCGTTTATCAATTTACATGTAATGGGTGTAATGCCACATACATTGGAGAGACTTCCAGTCATCTCTGTACTCGAGTTCTAGAGCATTGTCGATTGAAGGGTTTGACCAATATTAGTGAGCACAAAAGAGGCTGTAAAAGTGAAATAGGAATGTCTGATTTTAGAATTTTGTTAAAAAGTATTAATAATTATTGGGAACGCGTGATATGTGAAGCATTGTTGTAAAGGTCATTGGATCCAAAGATTAATGTGCAAAGTGCTGTGACTACGAATGTTTTGAATGTTTTTAAATAGTTTCAGTATGTTAAATCATGATTGTGTATTGTTTTTTAAAAAAATTTAAATTTTAATATTATTAAAATAATTTAATTTAATTTATAAAATATTACATTATTTTTAAAATTATAATATAGATAAAAAATTATAATATTTATATTAAAAAATTTTATAAAATTAGTTAAAAGTATTTAATGATTTTTTTGAGTGTTTATTTATTAGAAAACATAAATTAATTTAAAAAAAAATTTGTTTAAATTATAAGTTAATTCATATTATTTTAGTTGGTCTTTTGTGCCTGAAAATGGCGGTAAAACTGTCGAAATATATTGTACGAAGAGTTTTTTATCAACGTTTTCTTTTAATTAAATCGTTGCCAAATTTTTTAAAATTATTTATTAACAATATTAATAACGCTATAAATATCTTGTGGACATTTTTAATTTTAACATGATTTAACATTTTTAAAACATAAAAAATACTTACATTTTTCACTTCTGACATCAATTGTAGAAGCGCAATAATAACATCAAAAATAAATTCAAAATAAATTCAATAAGTTGATTAGATAATTTAATATTTAAATATTTAATTTATATAATCAAACCTTTGTTACCCTGATATAGATGCTCTTAAAGTAAACTTAATAATTTGATTATTAATATTATTCACCAAAAATACATGATAATGATATTCCAAAACATAATAGTTTTTTATATAATCTTTCAACTCTTCTGAATAATAATAGTGATAATTCTGACAATGATTTTAGTGAAATTTTTAGGATTTATACTATTTTAAACCCTCAAAAATATAATAATATTAAAAAAATAAAAAATAATAATAATATAACAAATTGTAATTAATTGACCTTTCAAAGACGAAATAATTACAACAATAAAAAATATTACAGTTTATGCTATTTTTAATAATAAAAAACAACTAATCCACCTAAATTAAATTTAAACTCATCCTCTGGAAGCGATAAAATTACCTATAAAGATTGGAAGGTAATTGATGCTCAATTTATAATACTTGTTGCTGCCTTTATTAATACACTCAGAAACAAAATAAGCCCCAAGAAATGGAAACTTTTAAAACAAAACTGGTAATTTAACCAGGTAAAGAGACGTTAAGTCATGAATTATCATCATGGAGACCATTAGCAATTATGGATTCTTCGTATGGATCTTTTCGTTAATAATTCATGAGCGCCTATTAATATGGATTAAAGGGAACAACCTTATTTCAAAAACAAACAGCTATATGGATTAATACGGATATTAACATAAATTGGCTAGACTTGGCTGATGCTCTTGGTAGCACCCCAAATGACCTTTTATGGAATACCTTAGCAAACTTAATTAGTATACATGACCTAGAATTGTTTAAAGAGTTGTATAGGAATTTTGAGACGTAATATGAATGTGAGGGCCAGTTGACTAGTAGTATTAAGGTGAATAAGGGCGTCAAACAAGGTTTCCAAATGTCGATGACACGTTTTTGTCTCGCTATTAACTATATCCTGAAAAATATTCTTTTTGAATATCCTTTTATTGTAAATGGATACAGTGTCAGCATCATGGCTTATGCGAGTGACATTGTGCTCATTTCTGAATCTTGTAATACTATATTTATTATGTTGCAAAAAATTATTGAATATTGTAATGGTTCCAACTTGACTTTCAAACCCAGCAAATGTGGATACTTTCTATGTTCAAAATAGACCAAAACAATTAGGATATGACCAAAAAGTAAAAAGATTCATTATAAACAGTATCGGAGATATTTCACCAATGTAGATACTACATAATCATCATAATGAACCCCCTTTAAAAATAAAAAAAGATCACATGGCTAAAACAATAGGATTTAGAAACTCCTCTAGTCACCTAATCAAAAGACACAATCTTAATGATAATCAATACTTTTTTCTTATTAAAGCACGAATTAATATGTTAAATCTTAACTATAGCCTGAAAAGACATAAAAATAAACAAAACATCCCATGCAGACTTTGTAACACTGATTGGGAAACACAAGCACATATTTTTAACCATTGCAGTAAGACACAGAATGCCCGCAGAAATAAACTTAACACTGTTCTTGAAAATGTAAAAAAAGTTTTGATTTATAAGCAATTTGAGGTTGATATTATAAAAAGCCCTCCAGGAGTAACAACAACTTTTAGACCGGATCTCATTATAAAATCAAAAAGAAATGACAAAATTTATATATTAGACATTAAAGTTACATATGATACGATAATACATTTTTATAATGCACGCACAAACAACTATGAAAAATATAAAGAGTTAGTAAAAGAGACTGCAAATATTAACAAATGTAAATCTACTATCTCAGCACTGGTGGTAGGTACACTTGGCAGTTGGGATGCCAAAAATGATAAATATCTAAAAGAAATAGGCTTGACTGAAAATGAAATAAATTCACTAAACAAAATTTGCATTAAAAGCGCAGTGCAAACAAGTTTTAACATATATATGATAATGTCGGTGGGTAATGATCTCTCTACTGTAATAACTCCTTATATCTCTCTGTAAAATATTTTTACTGTTTATTATCTTTACAGTTTTTATTATGCATTTATTGTCTTTAAGGATGTATCTATTTTCGTCGTACTGTTTATTGATTGACATTTTATTCTTTGTGCTGCACTTTATTTTTGAAACCATTGTGATGGCTGATGACTTAATTTGTTTTTTACTAGATCTGGATAATTTTTTGTAATATTGTCTTTTTTTGGTTTTATTTTTTATGTGGTTGATTCTTTTTTATGGAATAGAGGAATCGTTTGATGGCTGGTAAACGAATTTCTTTTATTTATGTACTATATATTTAATAGGTATTTAATTGTTTTAAATAAATATAATCATACTTTGAATTGAAACAAAACAAATGAGCACCTGAATAATTGAAGCAAATGAAAACCAAATGACACCCGATATTGAATGATGAGATGAACAACCAACTTCCTCTGTTAAAATGGTTTTAACCGACTCTTAGGAAAGGTTTTTATTAAAATAAATTTTGCACACAACTTTACAAAAAGCACTCAACTATTTGCTTTTATTTTTACTTGTAACTTTCTTTTCCGTATTGTATTATTTTATTTATAGAATGATATCTAATGTTTTCAAAAACTTAGAAAAGCTTTGAAGATTTGACTTAACCTACTTTATTTAGAACGGTTTAAACATCACTATCAAAGTTCTCTCTAAATTTTGTTACAACTGCACAGTTATTTTTGCATTCAGAGCACAATCGGATGGTTCACCATTTTTATTTCATTTTATAAAACAAATATTGATATAATAAAATTATTTGTATTGTAATTATAGATAATAAATCATATAATAATTATTATTGAAAATGTTTATTCTACATTTAATTTCATAAAATAATAAATTTATCAATAATTTATTTTATTATATTCACTTTTAAAATTTTATACTAAACATATTCTTATTAATATTTAGAAATGAAATTTAATTATAACGGTTATTGTGAAATGTCGTTGAAAGAGTAGAGACAAACAAAGATATGAAAGACAATCTAAAAATATTTTCTTGTTTTTGTGTTATTAAAATGCTTTAAAATGTATTTATTAAAACATTTTGTTATCACAAACAAGCATAGGCCCTTCCATCACTTGGACACTTTTACATAAGCTTTGAATATTTTACTCTCATATACCACACGGTCTACGAAAACATTAAAAGGAACATTAATCATAAATTTAGAGTGATCAACTGACAATTGAAAAGGCCGTGATTTTTAGGCCGAGAAATTTAAAACAAAATATTTAAAAAGTAATTTTGAATATTTAATAATTATTTTTTATTATTTGCATTTGTATTAAAGTTAGAAAGTCCGGTTGACAGAACTATAGATCTTATTGTTGGCGAATGGGATTGGTTTTTTATTTATTTTTTCTAGGGATTTTGTGTATCTACCCCCTAAACGCCATCAAGATTATTATTCTATCCCTCCTATGTACCCATGGTGATTGCCATGTTGGTACTATACATAGAGGTTGAAAATTCATGAGCAGGTGAGCTCCATTTCTAGAACTACTCCTCATGATATTTTCACTTGGGAACTAAATCCACCAGCCGGACAGGGATCTACCTGATCGATAGCTATTGCAATACTTATTATAGATAAGATTTTAGGGGGACTTGTCAGTAGCACCAAAAGATTCCACGACCATCCAAAATAAAATCAAAACTTTAACTCCGAAATATATATTTATACAAAAATAACAGTACTTACAATCCATAGTCATGCAACCAGATTTGAAAAATTGGCATAAAAATTTTCTACACAATCGTCACTAAGAATTTTGTCTAAAAAATTTTGTCTGACTGACTGACTGTCTAAAAGTCTGTAGTCTAAATTCTGTAAGTCTGTCTGAAATTATGAAAATGACTGCCGTATATATAGTATTTTTGTGCCTGTGTGCGACCAATGAGAGATTTTTCGCAATTTTTAGGGTTTTTTAATTATTTTATTTATTTCAAAATATTTTTGTAATTTTTTATATATTTTTCTTTATTTTTTGATATATCAATATTTTATTGTTGGATTTTATTTTTATTATTATTTTCTTATAATATTATTTTTTTAACCCCAATATTTTATTTTCTGGTCGCCTCTTCTGCCTGTGTTTTTTCTAAACCTTATTTTGCAAGGTTTTGGCAGTTTATTTTATTTTTCATATGTTTTTATCTGCTGCTGTATGCTTTTTAATGATTTTAATTAATTATTTGTTTTTTTTTAATTTTGTTATATTTTTAATTTGTTTTAATTAATATGTTTTATTTTATTTTTGGTCTCTTCTTGCGGTGCGTGCTTATGTTACAGCAGCTATATTGACAATTTCCAAACGACAATAATTATTTTGTTTTAACTTATACAATTTTCACCTTTTTGTTTAAATTGGTTTTGTAATTTTGTTTTAATTTTGGCTCTGAGCCCAACATTATTTAAAAATTATTTTAGCTGATTTAGACATCCTTGCCATTCTCTGTCCACAAGAACTATTGAATAATTTCTTCTGTTCTTTTATTACGCGGTTGCCAAGCGATTATTAACTTTTCTCGTTAGGAAAATTTTCGGTAATATTATTGCTTGCAGTTATACAAAAAATGATTCTCAAGTATTTATATTTTGTTTTTATTATAAAAAGGTGTTTTTATTAAAAATTAATTTTACTTAAATATGTTTTAATTAAATGGCCAGAGCAGTTTTATGAAATATTGATTAAATTAAGAATAATAATTAAAGTACAAAAATTAATTAAATTGATAAAATTAATATTGATCGAGTAGACGGATATTGTTGAAAACTGAATCAAGAAACTACCTCAAATATAATAATAAGGTCCGTTGCCGTAACCACAAAGAGATCGAGTAAATCTCCAAGATCGAATTCAGTGTCAATATTGCAGAGGCTATGGACACATGACAAGATCATGTCTAAAAAATAATATATATTTCCAAAGCCAACAATAAAGAAAACTTTAAATGACAGATTGCAATAAGATAATGTAGCTTTTGTGCAGCTGAATTATTTTAATGAACGAAACGAAAGTGAAATAAAACAAATGGGTTGATATTTAGATCAATTAATGTGCAAATTTGAATTCGACGAAGAATTTAATAACCATATGGTGCATGATTCTGCGTCAAAACGGTCAGAGACATAGTTAAACGTAAAAGTAAAGATGATTTGGAAAGTGAAAAAGTAGCAATAATTATGTTGAGAATCGAGATGGAATCAAGATCGATAGAGACATTTAAAATAATTCCCTCTTTAAAAGAATTGAGTTAAACATCATTGATTGTACGAATTTGAAAAGTGTGATTGAGGCATGATTAAAATTGAAAATATAATAAAAATGTTTGGTGAAACATTTAGAAAAAACGCAGGGTTATATTTTGTTTTTATTGATGTTGTCAATGAAAGTGGTAATAATGTGATTTGTAAAGAAGATTGCGTAAAATACTTGAAAAAAAAATTTAAGGAGAATCATTGGAATTGATTAATACAATTAAAATTTAAAAATATATGTCTAAATGATTATAAATTTCTAATTGATTTGGGTTTTACACCGGGAAAAACATAAATTGTAGGTAGATCTTTTAAAAGGTATACATATAAGACCCTGGAAATATTTGTGGCAAATTTATGTTTATAGGACAATCGTGGGCTGGTTTAATAGCATTTATGGTATTTGTGAGAATATAATTAAATTAATTCATAAAATAAATAACCAAATAAATATTAATTAAATAAAGTCAATGATCCAAGATCCAATAATTTCTATCAAAGATCTCGACCAAGATTTAATGATTATATATTTCAGGAAAATAATACACGAATTTTAAAATTTTGAGCTTGTCAAGAAGAAGAGCATAAGACATCTGAATGTCCAAATGTAAAATGCAATCATTGCTATAAATCAGGACACTTTCGTCACCAGTTCTTCGAATTTCGATTCAACCAAGAACGACGATATCGAGAAAAAGTGGCACCAATAAAGCAAGCCGAGGATAAAAAGGAAAGTTAATACCCAAGCTACACCACAAGAAGAGGTGATCGGAGCTCTACAATAAATGTAAGTAATCTATTGCATAAGGAATGCATGAATGGAATGATTGATGATGGTTTGTGTGCTGTGAAGGATAAAAAAATTAAACCTTTAGATAATAATTGTGATTGTTGGTTAGACTCGAACACGTATAGTGATTGTTTTGTTGATAAATGGAGAATGGATGATTTAGGATGTAATAATGAGGAAAATTTAAATTTCAATGAATATTTTTGTCTAATTATTGATTATAATAATTTAAATAATAAAATAAGTAAATACGATAAATTAAATGGGAGACCTAGTGTTTTTATTTTTATTAATATTAATAGAGTTTCCGTGTTTATTAGACACGCGCAAAAATAACTGTGATTGATAAAAGTTTGCTACAAAAGTTTGGAATTAGAAATTTAGAGAAATGTTATGTGAAATTAAAATGTGCAAAAGAATCACCTATTGAAATATTGGCAAAAATTACCGTGGAAGTGCAAATTATTGGAATATCGTAAAAGAAAGTTGTTGAATTTATTTTAGCTAAAGGGATATCTTCTAAAGTTATTGGAGGAATAGATTATTTGAAAACATTTAATATGATGTTAAAATTGGAAGCACTACTAGTAATAATAAAAGTGAAATAAATAAATTGACAGATAAAATTGTTGGATAAATATGATTGCATTTTTATGAAACACAAATGGGATATAGGAAAAACAACTTTGTTAAACCATGAAAAGTTTTATTTCAGGTAAACCTAAAGTCATTATCCCTAGGCGACAGCCCGCTCATTTGATAGGAAAAATTGATGAAATGGAAAGGTTTGGTGTAATAAAAGAATGTAATTCCCGTGGAATACACCGTTAGTATGTATTAAAAAGAAAGATAAAAAGGACTTAAGAATATGTATAGGTTTTCGGGCTCTGAATAATATTACAGAAAGAACAATATTTCCAATTCTGAACAGTTAATGAACTATTGGATACATTAAATGGAGCAATTTATTTAATACGATTGACCTGGGAAATTCATATTACCAAGTTGAGCTAGATGAAACATCAAAATTGAAAACTGCATTTTCCACTAAGACTACGTAATATTGTTTTAACCGAATGCCATTTGGAATAGCAGCAGCTCCAGCGACTTTACAAAAATCATTGAATATAATACTAGGAATTGTTTACTTAGATAATATTTTAATATTTTCGAAGGAATTAAATGAACATTACAAAAATATAACAAGTGTACTTGAGAAGATAAGACTTGCTGAATTAAAAATTAGTCCATCAAAATGAAAATTTTAAAAGATGAAGTAAGGTTTTTGGGGCACACAATAAATAAAAGTGGTGTAAAGACAGATGAAAATAAAATACAAACAATTAAACAATTTGAAAGACCTAAGTGTATAAAGCAATTAATGAGATTTTAGGACAAAATAGAAATTCATAAAAATTCATAAAAGATTACACAAAGAATTCCAAAAACTTAGAAAAATTATGTGGAAGCAAAGAAAAGAAACTAATTTGGACTGAAGACTGTGAGAAAGCATTTATTGAACTTAAAGATAAATTAATAAATGCACCTATTTTGAAGGCTATTTATTTTAGATATCAATGCTAGTTTTGATCGTATTGGAGCGGTTTTCTCTCAAATTGACGATTCTGGGAGAGAAAATGTTATTGCATATGGACCACATGCTATGTCTAAACACGAAGTTGGTTACTGCATAACAAGTAACGAACCTTTGGCAATATATTTTTTTACAGGGCACTGTAAGCATTATTTATATGGTAAAAAGTTTACACCTCGTATGGATCATAAAGCATTACTTATATGATGAAAACAACGAAAGCTATTACCCCACAATTCCAGACATGGAACAACTACTTAAGTAGTCTAGAAATAGATTTTCAGTATAGAAAAAGAGAAGATTATTAAGGAGTGAATGTACTAAATGCATTCAATGGCAAACAATTCAAATTGATCGAAAAATTAGGAAATTAAAGACTAAATTGTTGGCGGTTATGACAGAAAACCCAGAAAATGAATGGCAAAATAATTCGATTGGAATTCAAAAGATTATACAAAGCTTAAATTTGAAAGACAAAACCAAATTCAAAATAAAAGATGGGTTAATTTAAACCAATGATAATAAGATATGGATTTCCGATAGTCGAAGAATAGATTTTGTTACAAAATAAAACCCCGGAACCCAGATTATTTGAAACTATATTTATTGATTTCTGTGGCCCATTGAAACCAACACTATATGGAATGAAATATATTCTCGAAATCATCGACCAACATAGTAAAATATCCCTTCATGCAGTTAAATTGCAAAGCGAAGATACCGTTGTTACAATTTTTAAAAATAGTTGGATATTAAAATATGGTGCTCCAGAGGTTATACACTGTAATAGAAGGAAATCATTTGAAAGTAAAGATATGAACAATTTAATGAAAGCTCATATTATCAAAGTAATTTATTCAAGTCCTTACCATCATTCTGCAAACGGACAGATCGAAAGACAATTTAGGAAAATCAGAAACTATAAAAACTGGGCTGAATTGTTATCAGAAATTGAGTTTATGATAAACTCTACCTACCAAAAAACGATTGGTCAAGCACCTTGTAAAAGAGTATTTGGAAAGCGTATTTACAAAGAATGGTTATTGAATATGCTAGAGAGAAGCAAGACAATTGATTCAATTACGAAAAGGAAATTTGAAATAGGAGATAGCGTTTTAATTAAAAGCAATACGAATAACAAAGAAGATGACAGATACTTTGGACTAGCAGAAGTCGTGAAACAAATGCATGAAAGGAACTATGAAATAAGGCTTGAAAATGGAAATCGATTGATAAGAAATGTTAAGTGTCTAAAGCCATTTAAATGAGGGAGGATGTGAGAATATAATTAAATTAATTCATAAAATAAATAACTAAATAAATAATAACTAAATAAAGAATTAAACAAATGTATGTTGAGGATTGATGTGGTATGTAAATTTCTTATGCTTACATTACTTTGCGTTTAATATAATTCCTCAATAATTGGGTTTAAATATTACGAATAAATTTGGGATTTTGAATTTTATAAATATTTATTATGGGCGTTATTAATACTAAAAGTAACGCATCTAACAGTATTGTAGTAACAATAAAATTAATTGTATCTCAAGTATTATCTGCTTATATTACAGGGTTTTCCTAAATATTTCATCATCTTTATCAAAATGTTTAATCAGTTAATTTAATAATTTTAAATCCATCAAATAATAAAATTGTAAACTCAGAAAACACATTAAAAAATTGATAAAACATAAGCAAAGGTGAATTAATAAGAAAACATCCAATGACTTCTCAAAGATAGATCTTTTAATTTGACATAATGTAGTCGAACAGTAACGGTCAACCATTTCTTTATTAAAATCGTTAATTTCACCTGTAAAATTTTTTTTCTTCCTGATTTTTCTGAAATTTTTAATATTCGTCCGGTAGTTTTCTAGATATTAATAATTGAGGTAACAGTCTGATAATTTATTTGTAAATCTTCTGAAATAACTTTTATAGGCTGACCAGAGTCATATTTTTGACAAATTAGTTGCCTGATTGAGTTGTCTAAATTTTTTGGTCGAGTTAGTGTTACTTGTGTTTAAACGACTGATTCACATAAAGCGCACTTTGAGTTAGATCGAAAAATTTTTGATTAATAGTTTTTAAAAATTAATTTTTCATTTTCTTTTATTAAATTATTGTTGTTACTTGGAGAAAAGACTCAAATTTTGAATCCATTCTCCAAGTTCCTAAACTGCATGGAGGCTAAGGGAACAAACTAACCAAATTCTCAACAATAGTAATAATAATAGTACAAATAAAAATAATTATAATGATAATAATAATAATAATAATAATAATATAAATAGTAGTAGTAATAATGATAATAATAATAACAGTAATAATAATAATAATAATAATAATAATTTATCGATTTACAATTTTCAAAGTTTAAAAGATGTTATTAAATGTTCCTTGAACACACACATATACGAGAGATATAAAAAATTTGCTTGTTTTAAAATTTATAAAAATGATTGCTATGGTGGGAATTCGGACTTCAAAAATTTTTTGAAAAAAGTATGATAACATTTTTATAACATTTTTAAAATATTTAAACAAAATACATGTAGTATTAAAAAATTTCAAGGTTTCTATTACATGTCCGCTGCACACACACGGGTGTAGGAAATAATGAGTTATCGAGAGCTTATAAGTAAACCGATGAGTCATCGTGAGCTCACTACTACCTACTAGGGTAATTTCGAATGAAGAATGATGATATGATAAATGATGTGCTAATGTTATTAAAGCCAATTATATTCATCAGAAGTTGAAAATGTGTTATGAAGTCGAAATTTTACCGGCCCACAGCCAAGACTTATCGCAAGATATTAAAATATACAAACAAGTCGAGATGTGTAAGTGCATGTATATCTGCCAATGTCTCGTGTCCGTGAAGATCCAGTCGAGGGTAACGACGGATCCAAACGTCAATTAAGAAAACTTATAGGGAATCAGTCTTTTGACTGACCCTCAATCATCTCTTTCCCGAAACATCGGCTTAAAATATTCCTGATTCATCGGTTCAAAATATATCACACCGAGTAGTCCAGTTGGCACTCATAAAATCTTAACATCAATATGCTCAACCTTAAGGTCAAATTTCTAAGGGAGCGAGTGGGGAAAACGCGCGAATTCTTTGCAACGGTAAAAAATTAAATAAATCAAGATATTTAGTAAACTCAATAAATGAAAACGTTTTATTTGGTAATATACAGTAATTTATAAATTAATCAAAAGTTTTTATAAATTTAATGAAATAAAACCCGTAACTGAAATTTTGGTACTAAACAATAAACATAAATAATTCGAGATATTTTGTAAATTCAATGGAATGGGAACTACAAATGAATCATTTAGTATTAAGTAATGAACCTCAAAAAATCAACTAAGAGGTATAGTAAATTTAACGAACCCCGTAAATGGATTATTTAGCAAGTGACAAATGGTGGGTTACAGGGTTTTGATGCTTGTTTTAAACGTCCTTGTATTTACCCTGGTAACATCATATAAATATTTTCTAACTACCACTCGGAACCCGTTGCTAGGCAATGTTGGAAATGTGTTCGAGTGGGTGGATTGCCCGCAAAAAGTGAGCACTATTATTACTAGTACTGTAATTGCTCGGACAATCCCTGGGTCCAACGAGCTGTCGTTAGAAGACTTGTGCTCGCTTTAATCTATTGGGTCCCTGTGTAGGTCTCTGAACTTTTTATGGGTACAACCTCGTTTTGCTCATCGAGAAAATTATAATTGGAAGTAAAAACAAAATGTGAACATGTATATTTAAATCACATCGTAAACTCAATTCAGATTTTTTGTTCGATAGTCGAGCGGCTCGGCGCTTTGCTCGCTCTTTCGTCCGGGTCTGTAACTGTTGGTTGGGGTTGTGGTGGGAGTTGCGATTGTTGTTGGAGTCACCGCCGGTTCACGATATGCCAATTGAGCCGGGGCAAACACGAGAGGGTAGGTTACCGCTGCCCCTTCTTGACAAGCGGACAGGGCAACCTCCAACCCTTTTATCTGGATCTTCAGACTCTGAGCCAGTTGTTTCTCTTCGGCCCACCCTTTCTAAGCTGTCGTAAGCCGTTGGTATAGGGATTTGACCTTCCTGGGATCTATCCAGGTGGATTTAACTTGCTGGACTTCTCGAGTTAGCTGTAGGGTCTGTTCGAGAAGGTTCTTGTTGGCTTGTTTCACATGCTTTAGCTCGATCTCCCATATTAGTGAAGGCTCCATTACTGCAATGGGGATATTAAAGTTCTCATTTAATTATTAGAAATCTTCAGGCATATGGTTAATTCAAACACTTAATATAAAGATAGGTTACAGACTCATAATAGCAAAGCATATTCTCAAAGATTATATTTTATTAAAAATTGCATAACTAAATTTCAAGAGTCACTGGGATTCGGAATCTCGGAAAAACTTTTCTATTCCTTCTTCGGGAGAATAGCTCGGGACGATAAGCACGTTTCGTTTCGTGTTGCGGGTCGGTCTCGGATTGGATGGATAGACGTCCGCGAGTCGTCCGCAGGCGAGATCGTCTTCCACGTTTGCAAGGTAACTGCTGGCACGGTCAACTAAGGCGTTGACTCAGCGTTGAAGCTTCTTGAGATGGGTCAGGAGTGCTTGAGCCCCCATAAGAATGTCTTAGGCTGGACTGGGGTCACTTGGCTGTCCACTCCTCCGGAATTATGGCATGGTGCTTTCTATTAGGAGAATATCCTCCCATCTATTTTCTCATGGTTGGGGCATGTCGGGGTACCTCTCCTTGTTGACACGCCCCCATGCCTGACGCCATTGGTCGGCTTCTGTTACGGAGATCCAAATAAAAGGTCCTGATCGATCTGAATTAACACATGATTGAATGGGTTCCAATAAAGCTTAAAGATTGTCGGCACATTTACGGTTCTTATTATAATTTCGAAAAATTTGTCGGGAAGTCCTTGTCATCTTTCCTAAGGTAAAGCTCTCATTATGGGTTCCGCTTCCCATTAGTAATATCTTCTATATGAACCAGATTTAATTTCGCTGATTTTATCAAATAAATAACGCATCATCGGCCTAATTAAGGTAAGGCATGTTCCCCGAAGTACGTTTAAGGTGAAATATCCAAAGGAGGCTCTATTAATACTTCTACGCGGAAATCAATAAACCTAAATCGAACCAACTTATTATAAATTTCGCGGTTCGCTTTTATCCTGATACCGCCTTATTTCCTATTGTAAAATGAAATATAAATCCTTCTCCTTTAGTTTTATAAAACTAATTCCTTTAATTCACTAGGGATAAATTTGAGGACCTTCAGTTACTGAGCAACCCTAAATGGCAAAAACTAAAACTCAAAATTTACGTTAAATACTTATTAAATGATTAAAATGATAATCATGAACTAGTATCATACAACCAAACCCCTTTAAATTTCCAATATGTTAGACTAACATGTGTCTTACGATCAAAAATTTTCTAAATTTCTAAATAAAAAAAAATAAATGTATCATATAATCAAAGTGTTCTAATTTTCTAATACGTTGAAAATGAAAAAATAGTATATAATCAAAATTTTCTAAATTTCTAATAAGTTAAGATAAAATATATTTTATAATCAAAACTTTCTAAATTTCTAATAAGTTAAAATAAAATATATCCTATAATCAAAGTGTTTTAGCTTTCCAATACGAAAAAATAAAAATAAAAATATGAATACTGAATTTACTGATGTTTATTGATATCGAACGACCGTCCAATTTCGTGATGCTCTCATAATGTGCGAGCAGAAATCAGCTTTTGTTATTTTAGAACAATTTTTAAGAAAGGGTTTTGAAAAGACGGTTCCTCAAAGTTTTAGACTTTTCGGTTTTACCAAAGTTCTTCATCAACAAAACGAGAAAAAAAACGATACTGGTTAACTACTTTCGCTTGGCCCAATCCCTATCCAGTACTGTCCTAATACGGGTTCATCCCTTAGAATCACGAGATTTTAATAAGGGAAAACACAAGGTTCTTTCCATCCTACTTGGATAAGCGGTTGTTGGTCCTAATTCCATCTCTTGGTCGTATTGCTTTAATGTTAGGTAAAGGATAACAACAGCTGTTTGGACATTCTTTATTGCAAATCCAAAATTAAAATTGATGGATAGTTTTGACTGAGTAAAAGGCTTTTTCTGAAATGGCCCTAGATTAATCTGGTCTCGTATCAATTTTGGTCGGATAAAATTAATTCTCTCTAGGGCTTACATATATAAAAAAATAAATAAAATCTATTTACCATGAATATCCGGGCGGAACTCCACCGGAGTAACTCCTTCGGGGGTACTGGTTGACGTGCTTTGACACGAGGTGTTAAAATGGTTCTGCATCGTTGCAAGTTGAAATTTTAACTAAAGAATTTACTCTTATTAGGTCCTTATATTGGTTTTGGCGGAGACGCATACAACCACCGGCTTGCGTTTGTGCAGTTGGATGATACCCGTTGGTATGTCTAGACTGTTAACATAATTATCGTTCAAATTAGAGATGTTTGTGCATGAATCCGCGATATAAACTTCTCGATTGACCGTTATAAAATCTTCGATTTTTGCAAGGGTCACCATTTCTCTCTTTTATGCGGGTATTTCAAATTAGAAAACGTGAGTTTAATAACGTTACTGTTTTAATTGACTCTGATTTCATTTCCCATAGGTGGTAGAAGATATCAAAAAATTTCTAACTCCGGCCTCTTTTCAACTCTATTTCCTGGGTTTATCCGAAACCTCGGCTCGTCTCGATGGGATTGTTCGTTGGAAATTTTTACGAGAAAAATGTCAAATGCCTATTGAAACCTTTTCATGTGTTTTATTCGTAAATTGAATTTTTCCGTTGTAAGAAATCGTGATTTTGTTATTTATTTGGGCGATATTTTAAGGGTGATTTATTTATTAAACTTATTTATTTACATTTACAGGTCTTCACGATGTTTCGAATTAAATCATCAAACTTATTTATATTTTTTAAAAATCTTAATGATATTTCGAATTAAATAGTCGAACTTATTTATATTTTAAGAATCTTAATGACTTTCCGAATTAAATCATCGAACTTATTTATATTTTATTTAAAAACCTTAACGATATTTTATAGATTATCAAACTTTATTCTTAACATCTAATTAAATGGTTCTTGAAGTTAAATTGGTTATCGAGCTTATCCATGTAGATTTTAAATAAAGCTTAATATCTATAAAAATAACTCGGAGTTAATCTAGTCATTAAACTTATCCTTTTAACATTTTCCTTTCAAAATTGGTAATCTTATTCTGGTCAGCTAAGTCTCCATATGAATTAAATTTAAACGATATCATTTCAGTACAGTTTTTTGGTGACATTGACCCTTGAGGGTCCCTATGGCTCAAATTTTTCTTTACTTTTTCTTCAAAAATCTTTGGAACCGCCCCAATTTTGTATTTATCTTGGACCTTAAAAGGACTGTCTGGGTGTTTCAGTGCTTCAGTAGTTTTAATTCGGATGAGCTAACCCTTCCTACTATATCGGTTTATATTAAGTTAACTATGAAAATTTTGGTTCAAGATGACGTCTCAAATTTACGATTTTGTTACTTTAGGTCTTTGTGCATAATACTGACTTGAAATTAGGGTCCCTTTGAGTCTGAAATCTTAGCTTAGGTTGGTTAAATGTTATCGGTGCGAGGTACTCGTTCAATATTTACGATTACATTTAGGATCCTATTAGTAGTTATTTTTAAATTTACAGCGATTGTTTGTTTTTAATATTCACAACAACGATTTCATTTTACTAATTCCTCGTCACCTTCCCCTTGATTGACCTTAGGCGCATTATGTTCATATTAAAATTAATGAGTGCCCACTGGACTACTCGGTGTGATGATTTTGAGCCGTGTGTAGAGAAATTTAGGTCGATTTTAAAGAAATCGAGAAACGAGGAAGCAGCTAGAAACCACTTCCTTATTTCTCCTTTCTTCTATACGGGATAATATTGACGTTCCGATCCCTGCGTTCCGCACGCCGGGTCTTCACGGGCACAGATCATCGGCGATATTCCACGCACTTACACGAATCTGAATAATATGTTGATTTTAATTACTTGTAAGGTGTCTTGGCTGTGGGCCGGAAAAATTTCGACATAAAGTAATTATAGAAAAATAAGTTGGATGTTATTAATAATTTATTAACAATAAAAACAATATAATAAGTACTTGATCCATCGAACAATTCATCATACAAAATACTACTCTCCCCACGCCATCATCCAAGCAGAGCTCCATCGAGAGTGTGAGGATGCGACGTGGAGAGATAGTTCCAAAATAAACTCACCCTAAAATAGATTTTTAAACAAGATTTGCAAAACGATTTTTGATATCAAAAAATGATGATGTTATGTGAAAATGCATCGGTATATATACCTATTTTTTGTCCCTAACCTTGCGTGTTCTTTTTGATTTAGTAAAACAAATTTTGACCTTGGATTTTCTAGTGTATTCTAATCTTTATTTTTATTATTTTTAAATTTTATTTGACAATTTTTCTTTAGATTTTTTAATTGAATTATTTCTAATTCAAATTAGTTGATTTTTATTTCATTTTCATGAAATTTGGTATTTTAATAAATTGTCAAATTTTGGTCAAAATCATTGGGTTTTCGTGTTATGTTTATATTTAATTCGTGCGGATCTTGGTGCATTTTGTTATTATTTAATTTTATTTTTGTGTTTATTATTTTATATTTTATTATCTTTTTCCTCATATTTGATAGGGTTTAGTTGATGTTTTAATAGGTTTGAATTTAAATTTGCATGTTATATTTGCATGTGTGTTACCGATTCATTTAAACATTTACAAGGCCGTTTGTGTTCTGGCCCAACACAAATAAAAATGAAATTCACTAGGATGCATCGTAAATTTAAGAAACCTCTCAAACAAATTGTTGGATGATATATAAATAAGAACGTAAAATAATCTAGATATTTCGTGAATAAACCGAGAGAAGACTACGGAGAAAATAGAATTACTAAATAAAACCCACCCAACCATCCATAATGAACAAAATTATATTTAAAATAATAATAAGATATCAGAGAAGTTGATAGGGTGCGATAAATAAATGGAAAATAATAGTGAGAATCAGGATCACTGCGTGAATAGACTAGAAGTAAAAATGTAAAATAATGAATAAGACTAAACGGTTTTTCGACGAGTAAATAAAATAGAAATAGATACCGACATAGTAATGATTGGAGTCCTCATCGATGACTCCAGAGGAAATTTCCCCACAACCCTAATAACAAATGAGTAATGAAATAATTAAATCAATAAAGCCAATCGATTTATTAACGACATGGATCGAAGAATGGATTTAAATCCAACCAAATAGCTCCTAGAATTCAATTGAATGATAGAATCTCCAATCTGAAAAAAGTTTCCAATAAACCAGCAAAGTTTGAAACTAAATGAATTCTAAATAAATCCAATTAATGCAACACGCTTTACTGCAAAGGGAAGAATAGACTTCCAATTCTAGATGCAAGACGACTCATCAAGTTTCTTTAAATGAACACAATTTTTACGAAAATCTCAAAGGCGAAAAGTTCAACTGAATTCAGAAAAGGAAAATTCCAACTAGAAAAATACAATTCACCAAATTAAATGTCAAATACAGAGAGTGTGCCTACCCACTCTCTCTCTTTCTCTTTCTCTCTCTCTCTCTCTCTCTCTCTCTCTCTCTATATATATATATATATATATATATAATATATATATATATATATATATATATAGAATCAAGGAAATAATAAAATCAGTAATATTTACAACCAGTGACTAGCAATCGCGAAAATCAATGTAGAAATGTCCTTATACTGCTTCAAGGATGGATTTAGACCACTAATTATCAACAAACGTTGAAGCCAAGTGGCTCGAGGCCACAACTAGACGAAAATTCAAAGATACCGCGTAATAAAATTTCCAAATTCTTATGACTATTTAACTAATATTATATGCATCCAATCACAATGAAAAGTCCGAGGCCACCCGGGAAACCCCAAACCCGCAAAATCCGAGATCAACTGAAAACGTAACGGAATAGAATAATGAGGTCTACTAAGGGATATGCCATGGAATTATAGTGGCTGAACAAAATAAATATCTAAAATGAGTTGAATGTCAATATGATTTATGAGTTTAGTTTTTTCTTTTAAGTATAAGCAAAACAAAGACCTCGAAACGATTCGACCGTCATGCTATGTGAATAAACTGCAGACTCACCAAGTTATAACTACCAAATTTTAAATGATGCTTCAAATATGATATTATCGGGTATTTACTAAACGACATGTGCATGAAAATATTGCAACTTATCTAATTCATTATTAATTTAATAGTTATGCACCGGAAAACATAGACGTTTAGAGCAGGCTCATGATGAGGTATACTAATGATATCACATTTATGGTTTTCGAATAACAAAGGCACTAGGGAGGTACTAGGGAGGTACTAGAGACTTAAGGCCGAAATAGTACTAATGATGAAAGAACTTAATGGTGGAGTTTGTAAATAATTCATTAAAATCAAGTATTCGATTCTTGACATAAGTGGATGATAACATACTATATACTGGACTACTTATCTCTGTATTCAATAGGCAATACGTCACTCATGGATAGATCTTGGGATGACGACACCCGGATCACTATTCGATTTCCAACTAGGAATGCTGTTAGATGCTGACAAGCCTTGTGGGACTCAGGGTACAATGTGTCGCCAACTCAAAGATCCAATTGGTCGGACTACTCTATAAACAGAAAGGATGAAATCGAATTATCCTGCGTCACCTTTAAGCGCGAGTTAAGGCGGAACCCCTCAAGAGAAGCTCGGTAAAATGCCAAATTCACGCTGGCCAAACAAGAAGAACTTCAGCGCCAGACTCAATGGCAGATCATTATAGCACGCCGACGTTTTTACCAAATAAACGCCCTAGCACCAACGGACACGCTCCGGATTACGGAGTATCATACGAGTTAAATGATCCGGCTCTAGACGATATGGAGACGCGAACCACCGTAGTGATGTCAATGAAACTAATCTAGACCGCTTCAGTATACTGCACTGGAACGAAAAGCATGCATACTCAAGCTGCTTCACTCCAGAAGGCTCCAATTTAAGAAATTATGATAAGAAAAGAAGAGGAAGACGATTCTAGGATATCGTGCATTAAAGTAGAATCAATTTTGTGGTAAAAATAAATTTTAGTGTAATAAACTTGTGGTATTAATTAATAAATCTTGGTTTAATATTTTTAGAGGTTAGTTGAAAGAAAAATTCAGAATACAATAACAATATAGACTGTTCGAACGTCGCCGTAAACCGTTGAGAATGAAACAAGTTGACATGAAAGGCACATAACACCGATAACATAAACTAACAGCGAACCGATAAAAATTAACTGTAACAAATAACAATATACGGACCGATTGTCTTCAAATTATTAATGAGATCGAAATTTATAATCTGTTTAAATTGCGTTATAATTATAGATATGGATACACTCCGAGTTCTAGGGAAACAACTGGTCAAATACCGACGAGAAAACGCGAATTTCCATGCCCAACTCTTACAAATTAGTCGGGAAATGCAAAAAATCAAGGCGGCGTGGATGGAACCGTCACGGACCAAGCTGACCTATCAGCTGCTGACCCCCTCCCAACAGGGTGGGCAGAAGAAAAACAGATGGTTCAATACCAGGGAACCCAAATCCGGAGTTTAGATGTAGCACTGTCGGCTTGCCAAGAAGGCAATCCGATGACCTACCTTTAGTATTTGCTCCGGCTCAAATAACCTATCGGGAATCTAAAACCACAGTCTAGTAAGCAATACTCAAACGATCTCATTCTTGTCCCGGAAAAGCGGAGCGAATAAAGCAACGCTTACAAAAACCAACGGAAAATCGTCTAGAATGAATTGACTAGTGAAATGAAAATTTGATTAATATTGTTGTATTAAAAAATAAAATCTTCTTCGTTTGTCTCATGAATCTCTTAAGAAATGTTTATCCCAAATTAATAATGTTCTATATCACGAAATAAAGTAATTAGTTGGCAAAGAGTGATTTAGTAGTCAAATTAGTATAGAAGGGACCAGAATTGTAAACCGCTCACATGCCTTCTATCGGTAGCGCGTTGAACCCATCATGAGGCCGGGCCATAGCAGTTCTGAGAGCAGAGCTCAGCTTTGGCGGTTTCATTACCAGTGGTTGCAGTACAAACATTTCCTAGAAATGGGTAACCATTGGAGGGTAATAAAGGTTGTGTGTATGGGGTCAAGGTTGCAAACCACTAACCCAGAGCTTCTTAAACTTTTGTAATTCACGCCCCCATTTATGATTGCGAGTTTTTTGACGACTCCATACAAATATAAAAGAAAAATAAATTTATATTTTTTTTAAATTCCTATAACATCTTCTAATTTTAATTCATAGTAAATGTTATTCAAGTTATTACAATACTCTTAATAGAAATCCAGGTACAAACAATCTTTCCGAACTAGAAGATTTTATGATATATTTATCTACTGTTGGGCTATAAGCCATCATTAAAACAAAATAAAATGACTATGTTAAGTCATGTCGGAAAAAATTATAAAAGTGGCTGTTATAACACAAGCACGCACCGCAAACAGAAATTAAAAATATAATAAAAACATTAAATAAAACAAAATAAAAAATAACATAATTAATTAAAACAAATAATTAATAACTTTCACACGCAATATACATAGAAAAATAAAGTAAAAATACAAAACCGCTTATAACCTTGCAAAATAAGGTTTAGAAAATACACTGGCGGAAGAGGAGACCAGAACAAAAATAAAAAATCAGTAAAAATAAAAAATGTAAATTTAAACAAAAATAATATTAAAAAATTAAGAAAAATAAATAGAAAAAGAGAAAAATATAAAATTAAATAAAAGCCATTAAAAACCCCGAAAACGGCCAAAAAAGATTCGAAATTAGCTGATTGGTCGCACACACGCACGAAAACAGTATAAATATAACAGCCATTTTCATAATAGTTAACCTTAAAAACTTCTGAAAATTTTGAAATTTGAAATTTTATGCACTTTAGTTGTAAGTAGTTTTGTTGATTTTTATGATAAATATAATTTGTAATGTCATGAAGTTTTGATTTAATTATTTTTATCATGAATGGCCGCGATACTTTTCAGTATCTGCGACAGGTCCCCCTAATTTAAATTATTTATATATATCTTAATTTCGTGGAAGATGGCTTGGCAGTATTCAATTTCCACAGTTAATTTTGGGAATGTTGATGTGCTGCCTTGTCGCCAACCTCTCTTCGGTGTCTGCCTAGTCCGGTCAGGTCTCGTTACACTGATCGTGGGGTAGGACTCCGTCGTACTTCACCGTGGCGGCCATTTTAATGTTGGTCGGAGCGGTAGTAATTAAAATTCCGGAAGATCGATATAGCTAGGGTAACAACATTCAAATGAATGTTTAAGTAGGAATATTTATATTTTTCAAAACCTGTCGAATTTTTGGATTGACTGGAAAGACTAGGATTAAGCATAGGAAATGACAATTGAATTAGTTTTTTTTGTTGTTGTGACCAAATCGAATGAATGATAATTTTATCGGTAATATGCACCTAAAACTAGATTTTAAACGAATAAGAAACCGGGGCATCAGGATTTTTCATTTTCTCAACGGATTTCGAATTTCGACCAGTTTTGACGTTTGACAATACATCGCAGCAGTTAATATTAATCTATGAATGAATGAGGAATGAGTATGATTGAGAATTGCTCTAATTATTAATTTTATTATATTCATGAATCTTTATTATATTTAAATTATTTCTATTCCCCATGTTATGATAAGAAATTTTTCGTCATTTAGCTACTAGAAATCGTGAGAAAAGCTACCCAGCAAATCCTTATTTTCAAAATTTCCAAGACTTATCCAAATGCAGCTAGGATACAAAATTCCCAAGTTATCGTCAAAACCTAGTGCTATTAATACCCAGATGAATCATAGTTCATGCCAGCAGAAATATAATAAACTGTTCGCGGAGCACGAACGCACGCTCGGCACGTGGTTTGCTCCCCAAGCAGTAAAAATACTCCAAGACAAAATACACCGGCTGTCTAGATGCCGAGAGGATTTAATTGCGGGAAATCATTAATGATTATCATTAATGATCAAAGCGCCGTCCTGGTAGCTTCGTTCACCGAAGTGGAGCTGACAAAACGGCTAGCAGGTCGGGATCTGGCAGTGAAATTGAACCTGATCCCCGCAAACCATCTCCTTGAAACAAATCAAGCTGGTCCAGCTCAAACACCCAGGACCAGCAAAAATCATCATCCCAGTAAAAATTCACACCGTCATGAGCGACGCCGATCCGAAGGATTAACATTTTTGAGCAACGCAGCGCAGGTGCTGGAAGAAGCCGCAGCAATGGTCGCCGAGCAACATTCCGAGTTTGTGAAAAGCGACGAAAGTAGAGCAGATCCAGAAAAATCAGAAAAATTCACTCAGCAGATCCGTACGGACGAATCAGACGAAATGCATATGAGCATGATCATCTCGCCCGTTCCCAATTCCACGACTAGGATGAAGGAAAAATCGCCGACTCCCACAATTTACTGGGTGGACGATTTCGGGAACCAGCTCTGCCACTCGGTTTCCCAGGTCGGATCCAGCGAATTAAATTTTAGCCGAAAACGGAGATTTCCCGTCGACATCGACGAATGAAAGCCTGATTCTGTTGAAAACTGAATTTTATTTTTGTTAAAGTAATTTAAAATCGATATATGACTTGATTATATTTTCTTTATTTTTATTGTTTTCCTTTTGTAAATTTTTATAATTATTGTTAATTTTCTAATAAATTTTGATATTTCTATAAATAAATGAGGAAGGGATGTATGTAGTCTTGCCTGAGTGTAAAGTAAGACTGGTGAAGTTTGATGCATGTGAGAAGTATGAATGGAAGGGTTTATTTAACTTAGAATATTGGAAATGAAACAATTATAATTATCGTAAAAGTAGCTTTTAAACCGTCATAAAGAGTATTTTGGGTAATTAAAGGATATATATAAATAAAAGAAAAAATACAAATCTTAAGAGGACTTTATTTTCCCTTAAAAACAACCAGGAGACCTTATTGAACTTAAAAACAGCTGATTTAACAGCGATTAAAATTACTTAAATAAAAAAGTTTAAATTTTCGCATGTTATTTAAAGAAAAGATTTTCCAATTTAAAACAATACTCTAGGTTAATAATACTAATTTCAAATTTTAGTAAATTAGGGAATTAAATCTAACGCTTAAAAAATTAGAGAAATTAGATTTTTGAAAACTCATTAGCAAAAGTTTTCCTTCAGAAATTACTTAAATTACACCGTTTATGTTTTATTAATGAATTAGTTAAAAATCAGGTTGTTTTAAATTGAATTATTAAATAACGAAAAGGGAACCAATGCCAATTAAGCATGTTTTTCAACTGCAGTGAGCGTTAACGTTTACCGATGAATTAAATGAGACCTTAGGAGAACTCCACTCCGGACGCATATAAAAGATCGACAGTAACGGATGGGGAAGTGCGTGTCAATATTGAGAGAAGTAGAGGAGTGAAATAGACGTAAGTCCTTCAATCGGCCGTCAGGAACCCGAAAGCGAGATTATCACAAGGAGTAGTCTTGGAAACGGGGCTCACCTGCTTGTGGATTCTCGGCTGCTGTATACAGTACCAACATGAGCTTGCTCATGGGTATACAGTGGTAAGGTCAAAATTGTGGGGCGTCTGGGTGAGGAAGAAGCTACCCTAGGAAAGACAAGAGTGGTCGAGGAAGTAGATTTAAATAAATGAGCATAGATTAAAACAACATTAATTCTACCCAGTACGCCAACACTACGATAATTGTTATTTTATCTTTATAACAATAATTTTACAAGTTAAAAAATATTTTCTGTTAAACTGTATTTTTATCTCTCGTGACCCTAGAATTTTGCTACGCGATCCCAAATGGGGTCGCGACCCATGGTTTAAGAAGCCCTGCACTAACCCCACAATATTCACCAGGTGCTGCAAAAACCAAAACAACCCTGCATTACACCAAGTTTTACTAGAAATTTAGAACCCACAGAACTTCTTCCATATCAATAATTAACAATTAATTAATAAATAAATTTTATTACGTTTTGTATTTTCTGTAAATATTTTTATATTTTTTGCTAACCTATTACATGGTTTTATTTTGTAATATTTGAAATATTGTCAATATGACCAAAAATCAAAATTCAATTTTTACCTGTGTGCAATTTCGAAAATCTGTGTTGTGTGGAAATTTAATTTCTGATATTTTGTCAAAATGAATATACATAATCTAGTTTGGTTATTTTGTTTTAATATTTATTAGAGATTTATAATTTGAATTTAATTTAAATAATTAATTTTTGATTTTTGTTTTCAGTACTGTGGTATTTAAAGTTAACTTAATTTTATTTTCTCTAATTTTTCAAAATTAGTTAATTAGTTTCAATTTGTATGCAATGTAATTGATAAGTTATTGAATGATTTGCTTTAAAATGCCATATTAGGAATAAATTTAATAGAATCATATCAAAATTCTATCGTGTAATTCCTGGCGAATCCATTTTAGGTCGATACAAAGTTATGCCATTTTTCTTCTTGTTAGGTGCAGGTATTGAATTGTTTATGATTAAGGTTACTATCAACGGGACAAATTTTTGTAATATTTTTCCTATTGTTAACAAATTAACCATTTCTTTCTCGTTTGAAAAATTAGATTCTGTTTACAAAAGGAAATTGCTTCGTGATTTGAATGCAGAATATTCAGGTGAATCATAGATATAACTCCTAATAAAATGTATTGTTTTCTTATTGTGATTGAGTGCTGATTAATTAATTTAGTTAATTATAAATATCACATAACAATAGGTTCAATTAAAACAGTATTCTATTGATAATGGTTGGGGGAATCCATATTTTAATTGACAAATTTTCGTGTCATTCAGTTTACTCGCTTTCAGATGGAAGCGATTGGTACGATCTAACAAATTTATTATCGATTACAGGTCACATAATCTTATATATTTTAATTATTACCACATTACGGGAAAATCTTATAGGAAGTAGTATGTGCATACGAAATAATAAACAATTGATAAATTTACTTTTCAGATTCATATTTGGTGAAATTTTTATACCGTTTGATTGAATATAATTCTTATTTTCTCTATTATCCTGAATATCAGCCCTGATAAGACAAAACCTAGATACAGTTTCAATTGGAAATTCAATTATTTACGGTTTCTGAAAGTTGGGTGTACTTTTGCTTCATTACTGAACTTTTTATTATTCGATTATTTTGTATATATTGGAAATTCTTGTGAATCTTTCTAAAATCCTAATAAAAAGGTCGTTCGCATAACATTTGACAAAACATTTTGCCAATCACCATTGACAATAGCAATTCACAAAGTTGTATTGAGAACCAATCTGATAAATCACAAGGCAATTCCTAAAACCAAAAGCTAGAAATAAAGATTTAAAAAGAAAGTATTTCAATAAATTATTCACTTGAGTAACAGGTAGAGGAAAAAGTACACCAGTGTTAGAAATAAAATCAGAAGAATATGAGTGTTCAAGTTCATCTAAAGTGGTGCAAAGAAAATTCAGGTGTACAAGAAATATAGTGGAAATAGATAAATGGCAAAATTTATAAAAATTCAGAAATAGCAGATCAATTAAAAATTTCGAAAAATAAAAAAATGTCATTGTTAGGAAATTGTTGGCAAATAAGGTTTATTTTAACTTAGCTTTCTAGGATTATTTTCTAATTTATTTGTGACTCTTACCTAAACGCCTTCAAATTTCTTTTACAGGACAAGCTATATACATATGGTAGTTACCATGTTGGTAATGTACTTAGTTGTTGAAAATCCATGTTTAGAGCTGGTCCTTGTGATATTTACAGGTTCTTGACTGCCGAAGGAAGGCCTCAAGTCTCTTTCTTTGTATGTCCATGATTTCATATTTCTGCGATTCCTATTCCAAATGGTCTTCTTTATTTATTAGATATAGATGTATCTGTTGGGCCAGAGCACAAACGGCCTTGTAAATTATTTAAATGAATCGGTAATACACACGCAAATACAACATGCAGAATTAAAATCGGACCCTTAAAACATCAACTAACCCTACTAAAATATGAGAAAGAAAACAACTAAATATAATATTATAAAACACAAAAATAAATAAAAATAATAACGAAGTGCAACAAGATCCGCACGAAATAAACATAAAAATAACACGAAAACCTAACAATTTGACCGAAATTTGACAATTTACCAAAAAATGCGAAATTCCATGAAAATGGAATAAAAATCAAATAATTCGAATTGGAAACAATTCAATTAAAAAATTCAAAAGAAAAATTGTCAAATAAAATTACAAAAAATTAAGAATAGAATATACTAGAAAATCACAAGGTCAAATTTTGTTTTACTAAATCAAAATTAACACGCAAGGTTAGGGTCGTACAATAGGTATATATACTGATTCATTTTCACATAATTTTAATCGAACTTTGAATCGAAATCATAGTTTTAACCAGTTTTGAAATCGTTTTAATCAGTTTTACTCTGTGGAAGCCAGAAACTTTGATGTGAGTGAGAGGATGTTCGAAAACTCTCTCCACGTCGCATCGTTGCAACCTCGAATGAGCTCTGCTTGGGTGTCAGTGTGGGGAGAGGGTTATGATGTATTATGCACGAAAACTATGTTATTCACTACAGCTTTAATATATTATGTGGCAAAAATATATGTTTACCTAAACAAGTATATTTTCTTTGTCGAAATTTTTCCGGTCCACAGCCTAAACATCATTACAAGCAATTAAAATCATACATATAATCGAATTGTGTAAGTGCGTGTATAATCGCCAAAAATTCGTGCCCGTGAAAGCTCCGGCTTGAGAACGCAGGAGTTGAAACGTCAATATCATTCCGTTTAGGGGAAAAGAGTGAAGGGGAAATAGTCTTTTGGCTGTTTCGTCTGCACCCATTTCCCATAAACTCGACCTAAAATATTTTCACACACGGCTCAAAATTACCACACCGAGTAGTCCAGTGGGCACTTCTAAACTATTGGTGGGCTACTGGGTTTCGTTGTTTGTTTGAATTAGCCTGTGGTTACCCCAGTAACGCCATACAAAATGTTACTTCAACTACCACTCGGCACCCGTTGCTAGGCAACGTTGGAAATGTGTTCGAGTGGGTGGATTGTCCGCAAAAAGTGAGCATCATTACTAATACTGTAATTGCCTGGACAACCCTTGGGTTCACGAGCTGTCGATAGAAGACTTATGCTCGCTTTGCTTTGTCCCTCGTGTAAAAAGTTCAAGATCAGGTTTATGGTGACTGTTGGAGAAGGAACGATGATTTGAGAACGTAATACGAATATTCATGAAGGCGATTGTATGCAAGTCGCAACTCGGAATTAAATTAACAGTGAATGTAACCTATTTATTCAAATCAACAAGAAAAACATGTGATGTTCGTGAACTCAGTGTGATGAGCTTGGTGGTCGGGCTGCTCGACGTCGGGCACGCTCCTTGCGCCCTGGCCGACGATTACTTGACGGAGTGGCGGATTGGTTCGTAGGTTGAGTCACGATGCTGTGGGAATCTCTACACGGTATCTGTGACGGGGCGAAGACTAGCGGGTACGTTACCGCTTCCCCTTCACGACAAATTGCTAGGGCGACCTCTAATCCCCTGATCTGAGTGCGCAGGCTCTGATTGAGCTGTCGCTCCTCTGCCCAACCCTTTTGCGCTGCTGTTAGCCTGAGATACAGAGTTTTCATCTTCTTCGGGTCTGACCAGGTTGCTTTGATTTGTTGCACTTCACGCGTCATCTGGAGTATTTGGTTAAGGAGGTCCGCATTTGCGCTCCTTGCGTGATCCAATTCAGTTTGTAGGATTTGGGTAGTTGTCATTGCTATAATGAACAAAAATCTTTAAATTTCTTTACGGATTTACATAATTAGTAGTTATGATTATCGCAAACATAATTATCCAAATGGATCTATTCATGCAAAGGATTAAAGCGAACGACAATTAACGAAGATTTCTTTTAAAACTTAATCACATTAATACACGACTTGTTGTTCATGTCATTGGTTCGAGAAATTAGGGTTCGTAGATGAATGGTCTCTTCAAGCCCTTCTTCCGAGGCGAAACTGGGAATGGCCGTCGGGTATCGCGGACCGGGCGAGGTGGATGGGCCTCTGCAATACGCCCGGCGAGGATGTCCTCTTCGACATTCGCGAGGTACATCCTCGCTTTGACCACATTCAGGTCCACTTGCTCCTGCACCCTTTCCCATTGGGTGAGGAGGTTCCGCGCGTGTTCGAGGGTTTCTTCGGCAGGGTATCGCTATCCATTGGGCCAACAAGGGTCCCTTTCGAAGCCTAACAGCCGCCAAGGGGTGGGATATGGCCACCTTGGTTGAAGCTCCTTGATAGTTTCTATTGTTGGCTGTACTCTCTTCCGACACTGTTCGTCGGTCACCTGAGTAGAGGTCCAATCGAGCGGCATGTCTTCTTCTAAAATATCGTCATGTTCAGATAGTTGCGGGTAAAGGAGTGAGAGTTAATTTATTTAAATCGTCCGCTTGATTTTAATAATCGATTAAATAATAAATGTGATATTGCAATTTGGATTAACGAAACCTAAACTTAAGGCTTTAATTATTACTGCGTGCTTCAAATGGAATAAGTACGACTGTTTTCTCTATAAGTTTATGAAATAACATATTTAGTTAACTATCCTAGCTCATGACTCTCCTATATTTCCTCTTTATAATGGTTATAATAATTTTTAAATACAGCGACACTCCGTTACTACAACCAATAGGGTTATGGACATTTAAGGTTTTAACAGAAGTTTATTCACAATCTACCGGCTCGACGTTTGGTATGGTAGGGTACAATTGTTAATTAACTAACTTTGATTGATGGAATTCTTTAAGGATGACGACTATGATGGTCATTAATTAAAAGTTTCTAATGTTAGGAAGAAATAAATTAGTCAAGGGAAGTTATGAAAGGTCACCTTACGAGTTCGGCTCTTTGGGTGAACCCTTTATGGCCAAAAAAAAATCTATGTTATGAGAAGATTTGGTAATCGATAATGCCGTGGTTGGATGTCGATGCGTGTATGTCTGTTGTAATGGCGCATGGATTTATTTATTTTATATTAAGTCGATAAACGATCTTGGATTGTCGATTTCCGGTTGATTTTTTGATCTTAGTTGTTGATTAATTTGTCGATTTGGTATTTACAAATGAACGGCGATAATTAAATTCGGGTAAGTTTGTATCCTATGTTTACATTATTTGTACTTTATTTACAGAATTTATCGATTGGTCGTAGGTATATTCACCGAAATTTAGTTTCACTACTGTGTCGAATCGATTTGGTAAGTTGATATTTTAGCTATTTTGAATACCTTTTATCAACGTTTTTAGAGAAAATACTTGACTCTACAGCGGATTTCGGAGTGGACTCTTTCTCGGCACATTTGTGCAATCGAATGCGTTTGGAATTTTGGTTTCTATATTATTGGGAGTTTCTATTCAGCATTTTTACGGGATATTTGAACCACATTGTTGGAGTTAATTTAATTCGCTGCCGTCGGTAAGCCTTGCTTGTAGTTTCAGCTTGTGTAATGCTAACGTAACTCCATGATCGTCCATTTTATGTAGTATTAATATAATTTTGTGGTCATTCCTTTCTACGTCAATTGATTTATCATCATAAATTTTTAATGTCATTTTGATTTTTACGTCGATTTTATAGAGCACTAGTTGTATTAATTCACGATTTTTAGGGTCGATGTTTGGGTTTTTTATCCGTAGTTTAAGCTTTATAAATTTTTAAAAATTAAACGTTATCACCAAGTTAAGTTTATCGAGTCAATTTTATTTTTTTTTATGACAAATTAATCAACGATTTCATGTTAACATTGATTTCATTTTTTTTTCTTTTACAATGATATTAATTTTTATAGCAATGATCTCGTGTTAATGAATTGTCAGTTTATTTTTAAGCAACGGATTTGTACTTACTTTCCATTAACAGATTAATTTGTTTATTTTTACCTTTAATCAACCAATTAATTTAATTTTTAATCAATGAATTACTTTATTTTTAATCAATGAATTACTTTATTTTGTTAATCAATGAATTACTTTATTTTTAATCAATGAGTTACTTTATTTTTAATCAATGAATTTATATTAATTTATTCCCCGTACCCTTTCCCTTTAATAAGCCTTAGGCGCATATTGTGTTTATATTATATTTAATGAGTGCCCACTGGACTACTCGGTGTGATGATTTTGAGCCGCGTGTAATATGATTTTGGTCGATTTTACAGAAATGAGAAACGAGAAGCAGCCAAAAGACCTCTTCCTTATTTCCCGTTTCTTCTATACGGATAATATTGACGTTACGACCCCTGCGTTCCGCACGCTGGGTCTTCACGGGTACATATCATTGGCGATTTTCCACGCACTAACACGAGTCTGTACTGTGTATATTTTACTAACTTGCGATTTGTGTTGGCTGTGGGCCGGAAAAATTTCGACAGATTAATTTAGTTTATTAAATATACAAAACAATTTATGAATAATATAAATATTTATTATCATATTAAAGACAAAATACAAAATTACTTGACCAACAAATAAATTCATAAAAGCATAAAATTGCATCTCTCCCCACGCCGACATCCAAGCAGAGCTCTACCGAGGTTGCGAGGATGGGACGTGGAGAGAGAGCTCCAAAACAAAATTAGTTCTCACCTAAAAATTGTCTTCAAAATCAAGATTTTCAAACAAAAATAGTTTTTAAAAAAATAACTAGATTTCGTTTCCAAAATTGGAAAAATGGTTTTATGGTTAAATTTTATGTGAAAATGAATCGGTATTTATACCTATTTTCTGTCCCTAACCTCGCATGTTAATTTTGATGTAGTAAAACAAAATTCGACCTTGTTATTTTCTAGTGTATTCTAATCTTTAATTTTATTATTTTTCAATTTATTTTAATAATTTTTCGTTTAGAATTTTTATTGAATTATTACTAATTCAAATTCTTTGATTTAAGTTTCATTTTCATGAACTTTTATTAATTTATCAAATTTTGTCGAATTTGTTGTGTTTTCTTGTTATGTTTGTGTTTGTATCGTGCGGATCTTGTTGCGTTTTGTTATCATTTTAATTTATTTTTATGTTTATTATTTTATATCTAATTCTCTTTTTCTCATATTTGGTAGGGTTTAATTGGTGTTTTAATAGGTTTATTTTAAATTTGCTTGTCATGTTTGCATGTGTGTTACCGATCCATTTAAACATTTTCCAAGGCCATATGTGTTCTGGCCCAACACTATTAATATCAACACAAGCTTACCTTAGGATCAATTAAGGGGAAAGGACGGGGAATTTTCACGCTATCAAATCGTTGCTGTGATCTTAAAAAAATTTTAAAAAATTAAAATTCTATTAATTACTAATGTACTTCAAGTTATTTTAATAGCTAAAAAGTCGATCGTAATTTAATTTTTGAAACCAATGATAATTCAATCAAAATATATAGTTACTTCGTGCAAAAAGAACTCAAAACTCATCAATCTCGATAAGAAAACTCAATGAATCCAAAATACTCCTTCAGGACGCCGCCGACTTTTGTAAAAATCTCCCGTTATTACTCCAAACAAGTCACTAGATACTCCAAGGATTAACTGTCATATCATAGCCCCACATGCCAACGATAAAACCGCGATGAATTCATTTATCATTTTTAATGCATTTACTAAGCATAAAATCACTCTAGATCAGGGCTTCTTAAACCATGGGTCGCGTAGCAAAATTCTGGGGTCGCGAGAGATAAAAATACAATTTAACAGAAAATGTTTTTTAAATTATAAAATTATTGTTATAAAGATAAAATAACAATTATCGTAGATAAATATATCATAAAATCTTCTAGTTCGGAAAGATTGTTTGTACCTGGATTTCTATTAAGAGTATTGTAATAAATTGAATAACATTTACTATGAATTAGAAGATGTTATAGGAATTTTAAAAAAATATAAATTTATTTTTCTTTTATATTTGTATGTGGTCGTCAAGAAACTCGCAATCATAAATGAGGTCGTGAATTAAAAAAGTTTAAGAAGCTCTGCTCTAGATCGACTCTTAAATGTAAACTCTATAACATCCCAACATTACGACTAGTTAAGAAACCCACACCGAAATCTGAAAACTACAAATCCGATTGGAATCAAGACCATTTCTTTGCCTCTGGAACATTTTCTTTTGGGAATCATTACTAACAATGTCGAAGAACTTCGATTACACAAGATATTCAACACGATTTGTAGAAATAAAATAATAATCAACAACGAATATAAGAATTTATTAATAACAAGAGTAATACCACAACATTGACACACAATAACTCTGGAAATAACGTAGAAATGACACCGAACGAACCCGTAAATGTGCACATAGAACATAACATCTAGAAGGTAAAGGAATCACGAGAAAAAATATAAAATAAATCAAACCTCACCTGAGATAATCGACTAATATCCACAAGAAAGACCCAGTAGACAGTGATCGATTGCCGGACGAAATAATAATTTGAATTCCTACAAAATTCTTCGGAGGAATAACAGATACTAGAGGCACTAACATATCGTCAGCGAGAGGAGTAAATGAGAGAGGCATTTAGCGTTTTCTAAAATGCCAATCAATAACTAAGTCGAAATGAAAAGGGCATGAACACACACCAGTAATGAAGATACCAAACACACCACCGAGGTAAACGGCAGGTTTGTCGACAGAGAAAATTTAACCATCTACCCACGATGTGTGCATCCACACTTAGATAAAATGAATGTGTTGATCTAAATTAACCACACAAAACAAAATGTCCGATAAATCAAGATATCAAGCCGCTACGACTAGAACGACGAACTCACGGCACTCTAATACATCGGTTAGAGATCCACTAAACCCCAGACCAAGTCTGGAAACAATCGAACGGAGAACAACCGAAGGTAATAATTAATAATATTTTCATTTCTGGATTGACAATAATCTTCCTCTAGCCCTAGTCACGCGAATCAGACACGAAAGACCGTACACAACTTTACCATGATAATCCAACCCGAAGAGCGATGAGGAGAAATTAGATCCTGTTGAAAAAATGTACTTAAGTCAACATCAACGAAAATTTTGTATACGTGAGTTTCAATACACGAGAACCGACCCATTTAGTGTTAAACTCTCAACGCGACCTATGTGGCTGATCAGAACACGTCACCATCGTTCGAGCCCTTACAAACAAAAAATTGGATTAAAGCCCGTATAGTTTTGGTGCCAATAAATCTTCAACGACGACGACGATACGTCTAATAATGATCGATCTATGTAACTTAAAATTTTTAGTAATGATGACTCTAATTTTATGATTTAATCTTTAATTTATTTACATTTTAATTTAATTGTACGGATATCTAGCTAAGGAGTATCTCAATTTAATATTCTACATTTATTCTATGTACATTTTAATTTAACTTGTTTGCATTGCATTGATGTTTAGTTAAGGAGTATCCTAATTTAATCTTCGATCCTTAATTTTTAGTTTAATTTATTTGCATTGTATTGATAGCAAAAGAGTACCCTCAACCGGTTCAACTATATTTGTTTAATTCTTTATTTAATTAATATTTATTTAGTTATTTATTTTATGAATTTAATTAACTATATTCTTACCGGCTCAACTAGCATACAAGGAGGCAACGGATACGACCAAGTCGGCGGCGGCGAAACGTTCTCAGCGGCGCCCAGGGAAGGCGGAACGTGCAAAACGACGTGCACCACAAATTGGAGATCAACATTGAAGCTTGGCTGGACTAACAACTTATTGGTGTGCTGAGAAATAAATTATTATCGCTGTTTCTTTAGTTTCGTTTGTTTTGTTTTGTTAATTTATTGATTTGGCAAATAAATCTGTTCAACCGAAATTATGTAAAGGGGTTCGTGCAATAATTAATTCTGGAAAGTATCGAGTGCATAGGGAAGGGACCGAAATAAGAAATAGCACATAGACCTTCTATCGGTAGTGAGTTGGACCCGCCATGAGGCCGGGCCTTAGCAGTTCTCCAGTAGAGCTCACCTTTGGCGGTCTCATAACCAGTGTTTACGGTTCCAACGTTGCATAGCAACGGGTAACCATTGGAGGGCTAGAAACCACTAACCCCACGGTATTATCGACTTGTGCATGGCCTGTACACCCTTTTTAGGTTAAATGTCCACACAGTATCCCTCTTACCCTTATCCCTATTATAACTAATATGTTCCCTCTTATTGTTACTAGCATTATCATTGTTACTATTATATGTATTATTCTAATCCATTATCACTGCTATTATTATTATTCTTATTACTACCATTACTATTATATTTATATTTACTATTATTAGTATAGAGTATTTTGATTAATTCGGAAAATTTAAGCAGTGTTTCGCCCTTATTTTTCAGTTTTATGATAAATATTTAAATTATTTCCCAAAATTTGCACAGCGTTCCGCCCATATTTTCCGTCTCTACTCAAAATTATTTGTTTAGTTCTTATATATTATTTAAAATATTCCTTTTCATGATTTTAGTTATTCGGATTAATCTTTTTTCGATGGCTATTCTTTTTAACTGTAGCAACGATTTCGAAATTTTCCCCGCTACCCTTTCCCTTTCTTTGTTCTTATGATCTATTTGTGTTCATATTGTATTTAATGAGTGCCCACTGGACTACTCGGTGTTAGTGATTTTGAGTCGATTGTTGTTTAAAATTTTATGTCGATTTTATCGAAATTGAGTGCAAGAAAGTTGAGCCAAAAGACCCACCCTCGAGCTACCCTCTTTCGCTATTTAGTTCAATGATTTGACGTTCGAGCCCGTCGTTACGCATGGCAAGGTCTCTAACGGGCACGAGCTATTGGAGGATGAACCGCACTTACACCGCTCGATAGTTATATGTCATTTTACTAACTTGCAATTTGTTTTGGCTGTGGACCGGAAAATAATAAATAAATGTTACCATATCAATTGGGTACATATCAGTTGGAAGCAATCGATGCATAAAATTGTTTATTTGGCATTTCACATAGTAATCGGAAGTTCATTTGCATAAATATTGTTCATTTCTTCATCACAAGTCATTTAATCAATAAATTCATATTTTCACGAACTCATAATTGTTCATAACTCATGCTCACTTCGATAGTTTTCGATAGTTCCTGCTAATAATAGTTTGAGACCGTTCAGGACGCTTGTGATACAATACTGTTTTTTCTGATAAAAAAAACTTAAGAGTTTTTTACGAGAAAAAGTGATCTCTCGCAAGTGTTAAATTCTGCGAAAATGAATAGGTATATATATCTGTTCTGTGACCCTAACCTTGCGTGTTAATTTTAGTGCGATAAAACAAAATTTGACCTTGAAATTATTTGTGCTGTCTAACTTTAATTTTTATTATTTTCTTAATTTAAATTGACAATTTATTTTTTAAATTTTTAATTGAATTTTTCCAACCAAAAATATTTTATTTTAATTCAATTTTATTCATTAATTTTTTTGCTTTTACATAAATTGTCATTTTTTGGTCAAATCTTTATTTTATTCTGTTATTTTTATGCTAATTTCGTGCGGTTCTTGGTGCATTTTGTTATTATTTTAATTTATTTTAATGTTTTTGATTTTATATTTTAATTATATCTTTCTCATATTTTAAAGTGGTTTATTTGATGTTTTATGGGTCTGATTTTAAATCTGCATGTTATGTTTGCGTGCTATTTCCAATTCATTTAAACAAAATCCAGTCCTGGCCAACACATTGTCATTTCTTCATCTTCTCAAAAACCTAGAGTCTCGATGGATATTTTTGAAATATTAAATTGATTCAATTTCATGAAAAATCTTACGAAATTATTTCATAATTTTCTCTATAACTCAAAGTAGAGTTATTGGTATTTTTTAAAAATTTTCGGCTTTAATTTAAAAAAAATTGTCTAAAAAGTTACTATAAACAGCAACATATAGAGTTTTTATTCATCTGAAAATTTCTACATGTTGAAAGTTTGCATACATTATTTACTATGTATTATGCTTTTATGTTAAAAAAATGTTTCTTCAAATTTGTTGGGGTTGTCGGTGAATTTAAATAGGATGTATTGTCAATCTGACTTCAAGTGTGCTTTTAAACAACAATTATGAACTCCAAACGATATAAACTTTATTGATTAATACACTTTATCTCCAGTTTAAAATGACACAAAGAATTATCTATTTCAGTCACAACTTGGTGCTTATTATAACCCTTCGGGAAGAATAGCACTTTTCGGATCAATTGGATTTCACAATAACTTGACTACTGTGACATGTTTCTGAGATCGGTAAATCTGATTTAGTTGCTTTGCTCTGACTTCACTTTATTTCATTTTCACAATTTCGGCTTTGTCTCTTCAACTTTCTTTATAATTTTTTCGCTTAATTTCTTTTTTCCTTGATTTCAACTTCTAGTTTTCTCCAAATTTCTCTTTAATACCTTTCTTCAATAATTTTCTGTAATTTTCTCCTTTTAATTTTTAGTCCAATTTTTCTCTCTTTGATTCCAGTTGCGCTTCCTTTTTATACTCCGTCACCTAATATTACTTACTGACGTCAAATAGAATTTCCAATATCTTTTACCGCTAATTCCATTTCGACCTCTGTAATCACAAACAGCTGTCCAGGATAAATAATTTTTAAAGATGCCATTTCCCGGATTCCCAAACAACATTCCTTCCTTTATCTTGAAAGGGCTTTCGAGATAACGTGCTAATTTTGCTTTTGTTTTCCTAAATTTGTACTCGTTAATTATTAATGACCTTCTTTTATTCAATTGTCTGTTTTTATTGATTTTCTCTTATTCCCTTCTCGTTATTCGACATTCCTTTTTCATTCCCTTTTTATTAAGCTCCAGAACCACATCTTAAAAACTTATCATTGTTTTCCCCAATTTACATGTTTATTAAATTTTTTTATTCTATTATTTAGGTATTCTCAACAAATTCCTTCCTTCCTATAATATAAGTTTTTATTCAGTTGAACAAATTACATGAAGACACGGATAAGTATGTATGTTCCTATATTATAACATTATTGATTTTTTCATTTTAGTATAGCAGTTTTTAATGAACTGAAACGGGTGTACACCAAGCTGAGATAGAACTTGAATTTAAGTCGAAGTGTGTCCCGACTGATTCGGGAATGCACAGGAATCGCTCTCAGCAAATGAGAAAATTTCGTGATTACATGAGATGGTTAACCACATATTTTGATGTCACTGCTATATTTATGTTGCAACTTTTATTAACAATATTTAATGTTAATTTATTTAATTAATTCATCCTTATTATAAAATAGAAAATTGGATGATTTTATTTTGTTTAAAAAAGAATAAAGAAATAGTTAATTTTTTGATAGAAATAAAGATTATGAATTTATTTAGTGATTCTAGAAAAAATTATAAAAATACGAAAAGCGAATTCCTAACACTTATTATGATATTTCTTATAGGAATTAATATTTAATTCTTTATTAATTATTTTCCATTATTTATTCGATATCCAACATGGCGGATTTAATTATGAATTTTTTGTTTGTCAATTTAACCATAATTGCAGGCTGTTTTTTATTATTATTTTGGTTTGCATAATTATTGTCTTTTGTTTATAAATACAGCCATAATTTAAGCCTTTTTTATCTTTTATTATTTCACCACCACAGTGGATTTCCGATTCAAGATGATAATGCTTATGCACTATTGTGTTTTACTAATTTTATTCTATTTTAAATAAATTTATTTTATTTAAATCTGTATTATTTATTCCCCGAACTGTTTTGTGTTACTTTGTTTTATTTGGTGTTTTAAATGATCTTGGTGCTATTTTCAAGCTATACATTGTGAAAATTTAAAATCGATCAGTCTAACCCAAAACTTCAGTTCCATCCAAACAAAATGATGAAACATAAAATAATATAAGCTCCAGAAAAAAATATTCATATTTAAAAAAAAGATTAATTTAATAGTTATATGAGGAGCTTCAACCACATGGAAAACCTGAGTCATGTGGCAAACCCTTGCGGTCAAAGAGATTAACCGTACCTCAAAAGTTAATAAAAAGATTATAATTTTAATATAAAATCAGTAGAACAAGCAAAGAGGCGAGAAGTTGTATGAATAGGTGTCTTGTTTTCTGTGAGATATAGTTTATAATGATTTAATAATTTAATTAATTTGTTTACGAATTTTAATAAAAAAGTAGGGACAATAAAGGTCAGCGGTTGAATGGAAATATATTCAACAGAATTCGAAAGAAATTGATAAAATAAATACCAGAGAATATTAAATGGTCTAATCAATTAAAGATATGAAATTGTGTAAAATTGCTAACCAAAATAGCCAGAAAGGGCGATTGTCCGTAAAGTTACTTGTCTTATCGTTTTGAAGAAATTGGAGGTACGCTGAGTTAATTGTTTGATTATTTAGTGTATTCAAATCAAATAAATCTATTGTGCTGGAATTTATTAAGATAGCACAAGTAGCCAGATTAATCGATAAGTTTGGAACTTCAAATGTTGAAAATTCATGTCTAATAGCAAGTAATGGACCTAATAATGCTAGCGGACAGAAATAAACTAAGTGAACAGAATTGTTGCAGAAATTTACTCGACTCCGATTATTTTTCTTAATTTCAGATTTCAAATCAATTATTTTATTCTCTACCAGTTTTTAATGCAGAATTTTTCAAGTGTTTGTTAATCAATCTTAATTAATTCTTCTAATTAAAAATTAATATTTCTTTAATATTGTCAATTAATTTTATTGTATGCTAGAAAAAGGAAAGAAATGAAAAAGTTTTAATTCTTTATAACCTGAATGATGATGAAATGATTTTCCGAGATCAATCTTTTTATGAAATTTATAAATCCGCCATGAAAATATTAGCACTTAGGTTTTTGAGTAAATAATTTCCCAATATTAGTTCTGTTATTATGTTCAGAATGTCCCGCTAGTGATATTAGTAAAGTGATATTTATTTTGTATTGATAATATTGGAGAGTAAACTCAAAATCTAATTATCACGCTTGATTATGAAACATTCCAAATGTGATTTTGTACGAGGCATTTATTTACAAATCTAAGTTGGACAGATTATTAGGAATGCTTTGCACCAATAGGAATTAAAAGTTAAGGCTGTTAGCTGTGGAAACACGGAGTTTGTAAGCCATGAGTCGAATAACTCAAATGGTCTCTCCGACTTTTTGTATTAGATTTACTTTTCACAATGCCTTGATGACTTTTATTATAAGGCGCGATCTGAAATATCAAACTTACGGTTTCCGATGTTGGATAAAATGAATTCAAACCAAAACAGTCATTGAATAACTTGAAAGTCTAATTGACACAAATATTTTCGCTGAACGTTTTTCAAAGTATTTAAAGAATGAATGAAATGGACAAGGGTCCCCAGATCATTCTTAAAGTGATAGATGAACTGCAAACGCTAAATGACAAAAGGTTCCAAGACATTTGAGTGAATGAATACCAGAAAGAAAAGTTTAAAAGTGAAACATAAAATTTCAAGATAGGTTATGCAAAGATAAATCAAATGTAAAACACGATGACCTTAAAAAATTGACTGGATCAAGGATTCAAACTGAAGATGGATATTTAGGATTTTGTTTCTGTATTTTTCAATTAGTCCTTTTTGGGACACTATGTTGGAGAGTACCTAAAAATAATTGAAATAAACTCAAATAACGCAAACATTTATTTCAACAACAATTGCACAAACAATCGAATTCGAAGTGCTAGAATGAACAGTTCAACTGATGTTTTTGGCATAAATACCATAGGTGTTTCAAGTCTGGGGCTTGGGATCGCTTTCCAAATATGGTCCCACTATACCGTCGATAACCCCTCTTCATAATGTCATTATTATGATATATTGGATTGGAATCTGGCACAATTATTGCATCACTCTTGCAGTTAAACTGAATAATACAGAGGGTGGCCAATAGTAAGGAGAAGAACATTTTCAACGACGACAACAGCAATGATTTCAATTTTTATAGTCAACTTTTTATATAAATATCCAATAGTTATTGAGACTTCAGGCGAATTGAAAGAGGCGAAAATTAGTAATATCTGATTCGATGCTTCAAAATAATAATAATAATAATAATAATAATAATAATAATAATAATAATAATAATAATAATAATAATAATAATAATAATAATAATAATAATAATAATAATAATAATAATAATAATAATAATAATAATAATAATAATTAAAAATAATAATAATAATAATAATAAGCGCCAAACCAACATATATATTATACTGCAATATATTTCGACAGACTCACTGTTATCTTCAGATAGTAATGAACTTGAAACTATATCGAATAAATTACTTTTATTTAAACAAATTTCTTCTTTTATATTTCAAAACTATTTTACTAAAATTTGTAAATCCTGTTTTTGTAAATCTCAAGTTTAAAAAAATTGTAGTATAATATTGATGTTGGATTAGCGCTTTATTTTATTTATTAATTCAATGTTAATGTTTTGAGATTGTTTTAATCAATTTGAAAGTTATGATTCGTTTGTTCTAGTGTTCAAGAGAAAGGTTTTGGAATTGAGGAAGAGATGTAGAAATTCAATGCTCGTAAAACTATCAATGATTGAATTTGCTTTGTTTGATAGACAGGTTTGTTTTTGGGTTTGTATTTTGAATTATAATAATAATAATAATAATAATAATAATAATAATAATTATAATAATCGTAATAATTACTGGTTTGTTTTTGATAAGTTACTTGAGTCATGTTTCTATGTGATCTCCAATGTACGTTGCATTGCATTTTGTGCAACAATGTTTTTCGAAAAGCAAAGTATTAAAAGTATTAGAAAGTATTTCTCCACAAACTTAAATGGGTATATGTTTTGCAAAAAGCGTATTTTGTAGTGTTCGAGAGTTTCTTGTTTTTTAGTTGTATCAGAACAGTTTCATATTGCTCCTTATATTAATATAATTATAATTATAATTATAATATTAAACACATTCAGAAAATAATCATTAACATTTCATTACATCAAAGAATTAGTACAAATTTTTCCGTGATAAAAAAATTACCAATTTTTAATTAAATAATTATTTTCCCGTCAAAGATTAAACTAATAGTTTTCTCAAATAATTAATATCAGACATTATTAATGCATTCAAACAAATTTATCGAGTTCTCGTAAAGCGATCAGTGATCCGGTAAATAAAAAAGTAGGGGATTATATCGCTGTAAATTGAATTGTTGTACTGATAATTGTTCATATTTATTCATTTCTTCTTAACTCCATAATGATGAGATAAAAGATTCGAATTCCTTTAACCGTTGCCTGGAAATGGTGGATTAAATTTTCATGAACCCATGAAGGACCAAAACTTTTTATATAAAATATTTATTTATAAGTTAGGATGAAATCGAACAATTATTTTCAATATCAAGCAGACCTGGCTAATTATTTGTTTATTTATTTATTTATTTATTTATTATTATTATTATTTTATATATTATCAAAAATTTAATAAATTTCATATTTTCAATTTAAAATGTTTATTAGCATTTTTATTTTTATACTTTATTTGTCTCATTGGGAAATTACAAATGGGAAAATGTGAATAATTCATGAGGAGGGTGGACAACATTATCGATTTGACCAGATAGTGAGATTGTAAGTTTTTCACATTTTATATTTATTTTCATTATTTCATAGAATTAATGATACAATATTTTTTCGAATCAGAAATTGTTCAGAACAATTTCATCTGGATTCCTGTAACAATGAGGATTTGTGAACGATCGAATGTTTCAAAGCCTGGTTTTAATCATCAATGCCTGCAGCTAATTTGGCGTGATAAGGTTGCGAGGGATTCGGCGGTAATTTTTCTTCATTTTCTTTATAGTGGTGAAAATGTAGCTTTTGCACATTCTTTCAAATCTTGTGATGAGTATGATTTTAACTACGATAATAATAAATGGAAGGGCTTTTTCACACACACACACACACACACGCATATATATATATATATATATATATATTATATATATATATATATATATATATATATATATATATATTGAAACAGTGGAATTATAGTGGAGTATTGGCTTTAAACCAAAAAACTAATAAATAACTTTACTATTTTTATTTTATTTCTTCGAATTTTTTTATTTCATTATTGTCAAATTTACTGGCATATGTTACTTTAGCTTTACATATCTGTTCATGGGAAATGATCTAATAGCTTTGTTGAGGATACCTAAATAATAAAACAAAAATAATTATTAAATGCGTAAAATGATTACGGGAAACGATGATAAATGAATGGGATGTTGTTCTAAAACTCAGTGAAATTTTAAAGGGAAATATATATTGAAAAGTGAGAAGGGAATAGAAGAAAATCAATAAAAGCAGACAATTGAAAAAAAGAAGGTCATTCCTAATTAACAAACACAACTGGAAATAAAAACAAGAAGCAAAAACAACGTTAAAATTATGTTGTTATCTTTATAACCTATTATAGAGATAAAGAAAAGAAAGTACATTAGTAAGCCGAGAAATGGTATGGCTGTTAGAGTTTACGGAACAGGTTGACAAATAAATAAATTATCAATAAGTGTCATTAGATCGAAAAGTATACAAGCTAGATACAAGCTAGTACAAGGCAGAAGAAAAGAGGAAAAGAAATTTCAAGGATAAAATATTGTAAAAACAAATTACAAGACAAAGATAGTGAAACAAGAGAAGAAGCTGCGTACAGAATGTATAAAGTCAGATCCATAATTGGTAATTTAAAAACGACCGAAAAATAATAATAACCCAACAGCTTAGATTCTTTTTGACCATCATGTATCATATTAGTGCTACGAAAGTTCGAGAATGCTCAATGACAAATTTAGTATGAATACGTACTTCTGACTTTCATAGAGAATTTCAGTGTATTTTCTAAACCCGCTGGCTATTCCTTTATTGACTCTCAATTTCGCTTAAGAGAGGAGGAGAGATTTCTTCAAGATTTTTTCAAAATGTTTTCAACTAAAGTACATCGTTGCCAAAGAAAAGGTTAGCTGCAAAGGTTAGACAGGCTTACCTAATTGCATGATCTTGTAGATAAAATTTACTAAAAATCAACAATAAAACATTTTCTTTGTTAAAATCATACAAATAGCGATTTATTTAAACAAAGGTTGTTTTCTTTAGATGAATAATAATAAAATAATAAATAAAAATAATAATATAAATAATAATAAAATTAATTTTTCCCTAATTAAATTTATTTGTTTTCATCATTATTAATTATTTAATTTGTATTTTTAAAAAATAATGTAATTTAAAAATTCAATTATTTTAATAATATTAAAAAAAGGGTTTTTTTTAATAAACAATACATAAACATGATTTAACATACGTAAACTATTTAAAAACATTCAAAACATTCGTAGTCACAGCACTTTGCACATTAATCTTTGGATCCAATGACCTTCACATATCACGCGTTCCCAATAATTATTAAAACTTTTCAACAAAATTCTAAAATCAGACATTCCTATTTCACTTTTACAGCATCTATTGTGCTCACTAATATTGGTCGAACCCTTCAATTGACAATGCTCTAGAACTCGAATACAGAGACGACGGGAAGTCTCTCCAATGTATGTGGCATTACACCCATTACATGCAAATTGATAAACGAGATCAGAACACAATCCAACCGGAGTTTTTGATTTATTAATAAACATATTGCGTACCTTACACGAATTAGAGACGATCTTATACTCTAATTTTTGGGTTAATTTTTTTATATCCATTTTTATTATTATTTAGATCAACACTCAATTCACACTCATTCGTAAAATTACACTCAAACTTTCCCTAACATGTATCCTTTGGATTTTTAATCAATTTGTCAACAGTCTCATTTATCATCAACAATAAAAATGATTTAGAATACCCATTCTTTATCAACAACTCAACCAATTTATCAACACTTTTTACCAAATTAGCAAAAGTAGAAATTAAAGACCATGAACGATAAATCAATCCCTTAACCATATTTCTCTTATACTTAAATTCACAAAAGCTTTATGGAGAAGTATATAGAAACCAGTATCAGTTGGTTTTCTATAAATCTCTGTCTCATAATGTTTATCTTTGCTTTGAATTAATGAATCCAAAAACGAAATCAATGACTTTCTCTCCGTTTCACATGTGAATACAATGTTCTTATGTAAATTGTTCATAAAATGCAAAAACGGCTCTACATGTTTCTGATTTTCAAATACAAGAAAAATATCATTCCCATACCTTTTATAAACAAAAGGTTTTTCAAATTGGAAAGAAGCAATTTTTTTTTCCAAATTAGCCAAAAATATTGATGCCATCGTTGGTGCTATAAGGGAACCTATAGTGACTCCATCTATTTGTTGATACCATTCATTATTGAAAAGAAAATTGACATTTGAAGTAGCAAATTCAAGAAGTTAACGAAATGCCCTTCTATCCAACATGTTATGTTATGAATCATTTTCATCCCACAACGCACAACATAAGTCAATTGTATCAACCGGTGGTACATTCGTAAACAAACTGCAAACATCAAACGAAACCATAACATCATTCATACTTCGTTTTTGTAACTGTGCAATACAAGACATAAACTCAAAGCTATCCTTACATTCAAACTCTGATCGCATTAACGGTTTTAATAATCCATCTAAAAACTTTGCTATTTTATACTGGGCAGTACCAACCATCGACAAAACTGGTCTCATAGGTACATCATCTTTATGGATTTTTGGAAGCCTATATAGTTTTGCTGGCTGCAATCCTATTGGATGAATAGACTTACCTACCTCTTCATTAATAAGCTTTTTCTCAATAAAACCATTTAACATTTTTTGTACAAACTCTTCATCTTTAAGAGGAGGCAATTTCACAAACTGATGAGAATTTAACAAATCATTCAACTTATTTACATACACATCATGTTCAAGAATAACTATCCCATTTCCTTTGTCAAACTTACAGATATTTATATTTTTTATAGCTAAGTTTTTTAAAGTCATAAAATCCCTAATATTCTGCTTTTTGTTTTTATCTATATACTCCATCGTACTTGCACTTAACGAGCTATTCACATAATTACCATTAATGCCTTTCATCGATCTGGCTATATTAAAATATAAACTTTCAATTTTTGCACACAATTTTGTTTCATCCAAGTGATTCTTAATACAGTGATAATAATAATGGATATAAAAATATTGAGCCTAAATATGTGTTAGTATTGCCGTACTCTGAAGGTTTTACAAATTATAAAAGGAAGTTAAGTAAACAGATGGGAAATTTAGAGTATAAGATCGTCTCTAATTCGTGTAAGGTACGCAATATGTTTATTAATAAATCAAAAACTCCGGTTGGATTGTGTTCTGATCTCGTTTATCAATTTGCATGTAATGGGTGTAATGCCACATACATTGGAGAGACTTCCCGTCGTCTCTGTCCTCGAGTTCTAGAGCATTGTCAATTGAAGGGTTTGTTCAATATTAGTAAGCACAATAGATGCTGTAAAAGTGAAATAGGAATGTCTGATTTTAGAATTTTGTTGAAAAGTTTTAATAATTATTGGGAACGCGTGATATGTGAAGGTCATTGGATCCAAATATTAATGTGCAAAGTGCTGTGACTACGAATGTTTTGAATGTTTTTAAATAGTTTACGTATGTTAAATCATGTTTATGTATTGTTTTTTAAAAAAAACCTTTTTTTAATATTATTAAAATTTGTATTTTCTTTATAACTTTTTCTAAGGATCCCAAATTAATTTTATACTATTATTTTTGCACTTGCCTTGTCAATTGGCATCGCCACATACCCATTTCACACGGAAAATATTGATTTTGATTATTTTTAATTAATTATTTTATTTTCTCAATTTTTTTATTTTAATTTTGTAAAATTACATAACCCAAACAATTTTTAATTTTTAAAAGTTATCTTTTAAAACACATACAAATTTGTTTTCCAAATTTTAGTAAATAATTTATTATTTATCTTCAACTGGGCTTTCATTTAAGCAATCCGCGATATAACGAAGTATATGGCGAAGCAACCCGCATATTTGTCTCTGGAAATCAACGTCCAGTCGTGATCAAAAAGATCTAACAAATCTTTCTCGGAATTTGGTTTATTTCTTATTGACTTTTTTCCGCGTGGAAACATACTTTACCGGATTTAAAAATGTAGAACAGGCTGCCAATACTGCTTGTTTTATATCATTTTTTATAGACTTGGAGATTTTTCAAATGAAAGTTACTAGCGAATTAAATCATACAATTTAATCATTCAATTGGTAGTAGTGACGGGCGGTGTGTACAAATGGCAGGGACATAATCAGCTCAAGCCCGTGACTTGTGCTTACTAGGAATTCCTCGTTCAAGAGGAATAATTTCAATCTTCTATTCCTGACACGACAGTGATTTAGCAGGTTGTCCATAACTAAATTTGCATTTCTAACTTGATCTCTATTTAGATCTGAAAGAAGTTTTTGTATAAACTTCAAATAAGAAACTGTAATAAATGCTATTGTCTTGACATAGTATTCGCAAATGCAATTTCTTGACATAGCACGACAAACTGCAATATTTCAGCTATCTATGCATAGCTCTTTGTCTTCTCAAAGGTTGGACATGGTGAGTTCTCATAGAAAAGTTGAAGCCAACCTCATTTATGAAATTGAAATTATAAATTTGACTAAATTGAATTAGAAGTAGACAAATTGAGATGAAAACATCTGCATAATATGTAAAGGCCAAAACTTTTCTTTTTTTCCTTTAGAATTTTATTTTAATACGATCGTCCATCAGAAAGGAAGCATATCACAATTCTTAGGAAACTGCTAATTGTATCAAGAATAAAGAATATAGAATCATTGCACCGTTTTAGTAAAAGACACTGCTTACCTAAGAACTCAGATGTTTTCCTTTGAATAATAAATTAAAGAAGTAAAGTTGCGGGTGGACGTTCCTTGCCCCTTTTGCAGCGCTTTGGAACAATCTGTTGAACTTTTACAAGAATCAAAGACAAAACTCGTAGATTAAAAGTCTATTCATGTTTTCTTAAGGAAGAAGTAAAAACGTTGTTAAACAAAATAAAACTAATAGCAATGAATTGTTTAATAATAAGTTGCTTAGATATTTACAGAAACACCAAAAGACTAAAATAAAACCGGAATCTTTATATTTAGTTATCTAATCATGATTAATTTTATGTATATTTGGTATCTGATAGAAGAGATACGTCATCGGTGAAAATGAGTTATATGAGCAAAATGTGAATGTGATTCTTTCCCAATATATCATGTGGTTTCACAGTGAATATATTTTCTAATATTTTTTTAATATTAATATTCCAATTGAAATATTATTATTTGGCAGGGGAACACTCTAGCTCATGAATATTAAACTATCAGGGGAAAGAAACAATTTGCAACAAAAATGCGATAGGACAGAATAAAAAATTCGACAATGTTAAAAACCACTTTTATTTTATTTATTAATTTTTAAAGACAAAAAATTATTTAGATAAACAAAAACTTAACAAAACGAAAAATTATGAATTTTTGTATATTAATACATATTCTTATTAAAAGTAATTAAATCATTTAAAATACTTCCAGATAGCTAATCGACTTTAATTATATTGTTTCAGTTTGGTTTTTCACCCTGTATCACCTGTCGAGTTATGGTTCCTCAACCAACTTGTTACTCAGCGAACTGTATTCCAAGTTTTCAATCGGTGACCAATTAAATTTAAATTCATCAAATTTGATATAATCTGCACCGTTAATGTGGCTCTTATATCAGTAATTATGATATTCATCAATGAAAATCTTTTTTCTGCTCCTGCACTGCCAACAGCAATCGTATTGATGATATTTTTCGCCTTTTGAATATTTTCTGCAATTTTACTGATTTCCTGATGACTATTGCTTAATGACTATTGTAAATAATCACGGAAATTATTCTTATGAATTTTAAAATTAAAACCTTTTTGGAATTCATCAAAATTTTCTTCGGCCTCTAACCACCACTCTAATAAATTGGCTAGCTCATAGATTTTGCTTTGATCAACATTGTTTTTGTTCTTATTTGATCCTACTTGATAGAAATCAATCAATCTTAATTTCCTTTTTTAATAATACTGTCAATATGAGAATCTCTGGAAGATTTCCATAAGTGTTGTTTTCGACGAAGATAATTTTTTTTGAATGATTCGGAGTTCATAACTTCATTTACTTTTATTTTGTAAATACCATGACGGTCTTAAAGAATTCGAAAACCATTAATTGTTCTTCTGATCAGTTGATCTCCTCTGTAAATATTTATTTTTCTAGTTTGAAGGGCACTGGATAGTAGAGAGCACCTGGAGGATAAAATCATTAGAGCTGAACCAACTAAGAAATATTTGTTTTGTAATCTTTTTGCCATTCTAGTCAACTTTTGGTAAGAGTTGGAATAAAAAGCTTATATTATCTAAAGTAAAATCCTGTAAAATAAAAATTTCGAATTGTATATAAAATCTTTTACTGACTAATAGCCGGTTCTCGTGAACCTCAGCGAACTCCGTGAACCACAAGAAAGCATTCCTGGTTGTGGTCAATTTAGCTTGTTTTAAACAAAGGGTTTTATACTAGGATATGAGAATTGTGCTTAAAAATCTATTCCGTAAAATGTTCTGTTTCTTATTAGATGTTTCTCAATTTATGATAATTTTGGTATCACCTTATAGTAGATATTTCCTTCAACTTTCCAACTTAATAAAGGTTACAATGTTAGTATGTCAGAAAAATTTTAGCAAAATTTTAAAATTAAAAATATGAAGAAACCGGTTCAAGATTTTCAAGTTTTTGGATTTTTGACCTTTGTAACCTTCGTGAACTCTTCGGCTCTGTGGTTCAACATCATTTCCATTATGGTTTTGATTTTTTTTAAATAAATTTGAGTCCAAAATAAAATGTAAATATTTTGACCCTATTAAAAATTTTAACACACCATGGTTTGAACTCTTAAAGGTGTAACTAGAACAGCTGAATAGAGCCCATAAAACTATCTATAAACAAATATTTGCGACTGAGATAAGTTGGAAACGCTTGAATTTATAAAAATTCTTTTTGATGTTTTGAGTGAATTTAAATAAATTTAGGCATATTCGGATGCTAATCATTATGATTCACTCAATATTCATAAATCCCGAGTAAACAGATGCGTGGATTCATAGTGAATTTTCCCAACACTCAAAAAAATTAATTAATCACCCCCCCATTTAATTCTATAAACCACTCTTGATTAACTTGTTCTGTTTCCGTCGATTACCAACATAGTCAAAGTTTAAACTTTCTCAAGAACATTATCAAGATTTGTTGGATATTATTCATATAAATCAAGCGGATGTCCTAGAAAATGCCACAAACAGCAGGCTTGATAATTTTATTTTATTCACCCATGAAACTTATATATATATATATATATATATATATATATATATATATATATATATATATGTGTGTGTGTGTGTAATCATTTAGGCTCCTAATTATTATAGGAGAATAAATAACCAAATATAAAGTACTAAAGGAAATTTAAAATAGCATGATAATATATATTTTTAAACTTTGCACCCCCCAAATCATTTTACTGCGATTGAATTTGGGATCAATATAGTTCATTGATGGTGATTAAATCATTATGCAGCAATCGATTATAGGATATTAGTCTGAGAATATAAAGAATTAGTCAGAGAATTATTCATAAAAAATTATTGGAAAAATATAAATAAATTAAAAATCTCCCATGTGAAACTGATACGCTATTGACCCAGTTACCGGACATCTATTTATGATTTATTAAGGATTTTGGGCAGTTTTTATTATTATTTATGATGATTTGCTTGCTGATGAGTTTCACTGAATACGCTTCATCAGGTTGCACATTTGGAGCACATGAAAACTACCACTGATGTATCAAAAACCGTTATCTAGCCGGACACCTTGCATACCCTTCCTCTGAAATTATGTTGAACTTGCAAATATCAAAAGAAGTTCAGAGAAACTGATATCGAGGATGGCTTTTGAATAAATTTATTAGGAAAAAAAATACTAAAAATACTAATAATAATAATAATTAAAAGAAAACGTCATTCAAGCACTTCGTAATATATATTTCGGCAATTCAACTGTTATCTTCAGGCACAAAAACAAACTAAAAATTAATTTGTATAATTTAAACAAATTACTCTTTTTATTAAATATTTTTATAAATAAATATTTGAATAAATATTTTAATTTTTCATCAATTTTTAATTTCTTTTTATAAATATTAAACTTTTTATCTCTATTATACAATAATATTAAAATAATAATGAAGTATTTTATAAATTAAATTATTTTAATTTGATACCATACAAATAACATTAAAATTTTAATAAAAGTTTTAAACAAAACAGTAACATCAGTTTATCACAATTTTAAATTGTGATTTAATTTAATTGTGTATTTAATCACAATGCTCAAACTATTTTAAAATATTCAAAACATTTGTAGTCATATCACTTTGCACATTAATCTTCATATCCAATAACCTTATCAACAATCCCTCACATAAAACACTTCCCCAATAATTATTAAAACTTTTTAACCAAATTTTTAAATCAGACATTCCTATTTTACTTTAACAGCTTCTATTGTGCTCATTTATATTGGTCAAACTCGAGTACAAAGATGATTGGAATTCTGTCCAAATCATGTTGCATTACACCCATTACATGTAAATTGATAAACGACATCAGAACACATTCCAATTGGAGTTTTTGATTTATTAATAAATCCATTTTTACTGTTATCAAGATCAATACTCAATTCACATTCATTTATCAAATAATACTTAAACCATCTCTAATATCATTCCATAGAATAAAAATAAATAAATGCATCAATTTAAAATTAATTTAATTTATTATTTATGTTATCCAATTATATTTTTAATAAATTAAATAAAATAATTAATTGTATTAAATAATAATTAATTTAATTTAGTATTTATTTTATCCAATTAAATTTTTAATAAATTAAATAAAATAATTAATTGTCTCAATTTAAAATAATTTAAATTAATTAAAACCTTGTCTCAATTAAAAATATTTTATTTATAAACTATTTTAACCAATCAAATTTAAATTAATTTTAATTAAATAATAAAATGTCTCAATTTCAAATTAATTTTATTTATTACTTATTTTATCCAATCAATTTAAATCTAATTTAAAATAAATAATAAAATGTCTCGATTTAAAATTAATTTAATTTAATATTTATTTTAACCAATCAAATTTAATTTAATTTAAATAAATAATAAAATGTCTCAATTTGTCTTTAAGCTGAGTATTTATTTAATCTTGTAGTTGCGATATTATATTCAGTCTTTATTTGCATTAACCTTTTGATTTTATATATAAATTTATATTTATTCAAATTATAGTTTACTACATTGATCGATGGTTAAATTGGCTTCTAATAGCCGATTCTTTTCATCAGAGCGTTTGATGGCTTCTTTGAAATAGTCGATTTTATTTTCTATTAATAGATTAATTACTTGGGTTACAGCTAGAGTTGTTGTTTTAATGATGGTTTCTTTTAATTTGTCATATGGAGAGCAACATTCGAGATCTCTCGCGTATATCACTACGCATTTCGAACTTGACCACATACTAACTTCAGAATCAGTAAGTACCTTACCTCGAGACCAAACAGCACGAAGAACCTAAAACTTCAACACACACTTTCAACAAACTATTTTGTCATTCGCTCAAGAAAAAATTTAGAATATCCATCTTTAAGTAACAATGCAACCAGTGATTCAACTTTTTTCACTGAATTTACAAAGTTAGATGAAGAAGACCAACAACATAAAACCTATCTTTTCACCAAATTTCAATTTCGCTTTTCGGTGTGTTCCTTTGGTATTCCTTTTATACTTCCGTTGAATGGGTTAAATATGTATTGATATTACTTTATTTTGAGAGTATCAGGAAATTTAAGCATAAGATCCTCGATGTTCTGTAAAGTGAAAAGTATATTCACTAATAAATTTCCAACTTCACTTAATTCATGTTGTAAACTAGTGTCTAAATTTTCACGTAATGAGTGTAATGCCACATACATCTCTTTCTTGAGTTCTTGTTATATATAAGTGATCATTTTAGGAAGTATATTAGTAAAAATTTAAGTATTTCTGATATCAAAATATTTGCGAAAAATTCTAGTAATTACTGGGAACGAGTAGCTTGTGAAGAATTATTAATAAAATCTTTAAATATTGTATTCAATTCTACAGGAATTTTGAATGTATTGAAATAATCGAATGCTGTATTGTGTATAATAAATGTTTGGAATAAAGTTGTTGTTATCAAAAAAAACTTTTAATTTCGATTTTATTTAATTCTATGAAAATTTGTTTGAGGGAATAATAATAGTTTTTTGTGTTTCTAAAAAAAATCTTTTTTTTGAAGATGTATTTTAAATAAAAAGATTTTTATTTAAAAGATTTTATATATTTTGAAGATGATTATTATTAGTTAACTTGTTTAAATATTCCTCATTTTTATTTAGTTAATGTTAATGTGATTTCTAATCTGAAAAAATCAAATAAATTATTGAACTACATGATGTTGTAGGGGTTTTTAAATTATTGAAACGTTGAAATCTTTCTTTCATTATTAATAAATAAAAAAATAATAAATATAATAATCATAAATAAATATGATAATGCATCAACAGCTGAACTAATAATAATAATAATAATAATAATAATAATAATAATAAAATACAGTAAATAAATTACATGGAGACATCGGCAATTAATATCAATATGGAATTTGTGAAAAGGGGAAAAGCGAATGTCTGAGCATCTAAAACGAGTATAATAATATTTTTTCAACGTGAATTTCCATCATTATAACTGTTTATTTAATTAAAGAAAAATATTTCCTTAATCGGATCGGGTCGTTATGCGGCCGATCTGGCAATACCGTCAGACGATACGGCCGCAATACCGCATGACTCCGTAACGGAAATGAAGGCGTTGAAGCAGCAAATTCGGGAATATGAATAATTTATGATAATTTCTTCTCGAATCAAGAAGCAACGAAATTTGCAAACGAAGGAGAAAATAATATTTGATGGAAATTGTAAAAATAATTCCATTTCGACAGTCCCAGTGGCTCACTAGTAGTAGAATGCAAGAATTAAAATTATAATTATAATTATTATTATTTATTATTTTTAATATTGTCGCTAGGAAATTAATTTTTATCATGCCGGGAATTAAGCAATTTGGTTTATTTATTTTTGATGAGATTTTCCCTGTCATTTCCATCAGAACTTCTTGCTACCGGCGCCGATATTTCTCCCCTGATTAATTATTAAAACAATAATTTCTTACGTGATATTGTTTGCTTAAATTTTCTGTGATCCTTGTAGGAAGTAATGCTAAATGTTTGATAAGGTGTGCCTTAGTTTTCAATCATATGATAAATAGGCCGTTAAATAACCACAAGTTTTTTCTTTGCGGCCACTTATAGCTGTGAAACATTCAATCAAGCATTGTCAGCATCCGCCACAGTTGGTTTGACTCCACCGATCCAATGCCTATTTGTTAGGTTGAGAATTCGGAAATAAAATCAAATTTTTATCAATGGAAATGCGAATATGTTCATGACCTTTTCATCAACTTATTAATAAGGCTGTGAAGGTAAAATTAAAAATATTTAGATTTTCCAAACAATGTATTATTCAAACAAAATTGTTCAATAAAACGTTGAGAATTTAATTATGCCTTTTCATGTTCTAAAAATAGCAAATTTTACAAAACGGTCAACTATGGCTATTATATGTGAGTGATCTCAACATTTATTCATTTTTAAATTTGTAACAATTCAATACAATAGCAAAAATGAATAATAATTCACATTGCAGTTAATCCATATAATAGGTCGATGGTTTCTTCCGAAATGGTTGTAGGAATTTGATTTAATAGGAATTGAAAGTGCGCTCTCTGTAAATATGGTAACAGGATACTATTGCTTCATGGCTTGCCTTCTGGATAAAGTGGCTATTTCTGATTTTGTTAAGCCAATTTTCTTAATAATCGGTTCCTTGTTTCTATCCCAAGTGACAAGTGATCCCACTACCAGAGTAGATATAGTAGATTCAACTTTGAAGGCTTCTCCGATGTCTTTGGCTAGTTCTCTGTATTTAGTATAGCTTCCGGAGCAAGTTAAATTGAAGTGGCTTCGCAAATCATAAGGTACCTTGATATCCAAGAGATGAACAAGTTTTTTCCTCTTAGATTTTATAATCATATCAGGTTTTAAAGTGGATGGAGTTTTAATATACTTAGGGCATTGATTAATATTAAGATCCAAGCCTAGCTCATTAAGAGGTCAGGCATAAGAGCACTATATCATGCCTATTTCTCCTCGCGTTTATCTTTGCTTTACAATGATTAAAGATATGTGTTTGTGTTTCGTTTTCTAGTTCACATTGTCGATACAAAGGAGTAAGTTTGCTTTTAAAACGATAAGGATTAAAGTTAAGTTTAAGGTTGTTCCAAGCCTTTATAAGAAAGAGATATTGTGCATCGTTGAGTATGTTGATTTTGATTAAGTAGGAAGCTGTTTTACTATTATTAATCGTACCCACAATATGTTCTTGAACACTAAGTTGACACTATTGATCATTATAAAAAGGCCAATAATTTTATGCATTTCTGAAGAAATCCTCTTATGGTTCGAACCGTAGAAGCAGTTGACACAATCTTTAAGCCAATCTCAAGTCAAAATTCACCTTTAAAGAGAAGCATTTTGGCTGATATTCCGAACTTTGCTTTTAATCGTACAGAAGATTTTTTTAATTTTGTAAAGAAAGAAGTAAATGAAAAGACCTTGATTAAGTCACCATTTATCCATTTTAAGGCAGCATCAAGTGAGCCATTGGCTCTAGCCTCCGAAAATTCTCGGGCAATCATATCTCGAAATGTTAAGTTAGGGGAATTTGGAAGTCGTGCGAAAATAGTAATACTCTGCACTAGGTATTCATCGATGCTAGCAGTAAAGCCAAGACCACCAAGTTTACAGTCTGCGTAAAGAAAGAAACTATTGAAAAGGTTGAATTTTTCATCAAAAACCTTTCTTAGAAGAGATTTGAATTTTTTATCATATCCAAGCTGTTTGCTTCTACCGTGTGATTAACATGTGACTAAGGTAGCAATTGCGAAATGTAAAGATAAGATGTGAATATATAAAAGTTTTATAAGTATATAATTTTTGAGAAGGGTGTAAATGAGATTCAAAGACAAATTTAGTATCTGATTTAGCATCATTGAGTCAATTGTCAATATTATGTTTTCGTTTTTCAGAGAAGTCCACACCAAGATATTTATAGATGTTGTCATCTAAGATTGAAGGTACAAATTCACCATATATAGCAGTTTGAAGATGTCAGCGTTGATATTGTTAATAGATTAATATCCAGATTTTTATAGTTTAAATCTCAGGTTGGTCATTTCAAAATAGTGCAATCATACATATACTATTTAATACTCCTTATGTTATATATAATTAAATAAAAATAATAATAATATTAAATAAATAATTAAATAAAATAAAAAATAATTATTTAATTCACTTCATTAAAATAAACAATTTAATTTAATAATAATATAATTTTAAAATAAATAAAATAGTTGACTTGATTAAAACAAACAATTAAATTTAATAATAATATAATTAAAATATAAATAAATAATATTATTGACTTGATAAACAAATAATTAAAGTAAATAAAATAAAAATAAAAAATTCATGATTTTTAATCGAGCAAATATATTTTAGGCTTTTTAGTCGACAGGCGATTTGAGCCAATTTTATTTTTATGGGTTTTTAAGTATGAAAAAATACTTAGGCTTTTTATTCGATGAAATATTTTTAGGTTCTTTAATCGGGTTCGAGCCAATTTTATTCGAAAATACTCCTAACTATAGCACGACCAATCATAGGCGATTTAAGCCAATTTTTATTTTTTAGGCATTTTTTTATCATGAAATTAAAATATTTTAAAAAATTTTAAATTTGAACATTTAACCAAAAATTTTATTAAATAAAAATTCATTAATTAAAACAAATAATTTTTTTAGGAAGGGGTCTCTGTTTTTTTTCAAGTCAAATATCCACGGGGCATAGTCCTCATATTACACTAACATAACATATATATAACATAATAAAATTACATATTTATAATAACATAAATTAATTATTAGATTTAGAAGTATATATGTTTTGGGATATGGGAGCATCAGAATCAGTTATAAGCAAGAATTTGTGGGGGAAATAAGCAAACCAAACCTTCAGTAAAGTTATATACTATTATGTGAAATATTTTCAAATTGAATTGAAGAATGAATAGTGTGTATAACTATATCAGGCATGTGGAACTAGGTGACCAAAATTATTTCAGTGGTGGCTGTAAAGAACATTAATCCCAACTTCCTAGGAGGTATTGATACAGTTGAAGAGTATGAAGTAAAGTTGACGAATTGTATAGAAACTTCTTTTATAAACAAAATTTATACTGATAAACAAAAGAATAAACAAAGCACTGATGGCGTTGACAGGTGAAAAGAACAAAACATTGAAAAAATGATCAGACAATACGGTGGTATTATAATGGCATCAAAATTTGATCTGTGATTTACTAATATGTTAATACACGAGATGATAATGTCAGGAGGTTAAATAATATAACATCCACAGCGTTAACCAATGCATAAGAAGAAAAGAATCAAAGATTTGATAAAAGAATTAATAAACGCAAAAAAATTCGGTGTTGTAGGAGTTTTTGGAATGCCTACAAACTCAATCCAGCCGATTCAATCCAATATAAATCAAATGAACTGAAACGTACTGACTAAAAACAATTTGTGACATAAATGAATCCTTCTCTCATCTTTGATCAGACTCTGTATGTAATAATATTATCTTTATATATTTTATGCATCATGCACAAGTTTTAAAAGCACTTCTGATAACGCACTCAAACTTTTATTTATTATTAATAATTTTTATTCTCTTACCTTGATTGACGAAATAATAGGTCGCAATTTTAACTAGCCCTGTAGTGTTTTATGTTGGGCAAAAACTAAAAAAAGTAAAATTTTTGTTTGTCCGGAATGAAAACTCAAACAAAAGATTTGAGCGATAAAATTAAAATGGATGACTTATAAAAAGTAATAAAAGAGCATCCCAAAAACAAATTGAATTAAAATTATACAAAAAAGGAATAATGAAAATCAAAAAATAATTTAAAATAAATTAAAAACAAATAAAAATAAGGAACAAACAAAGTTAAAATAAAATCACCAAAATTACTGAAAACATTAAAAAATGAAGGAAAAGGCAAAATAATTAAAATAAGAATAAATTTAATTATTAAATAATTTAAAAACAAACGTTGGAAACCAAAACCATAGAAAAAATACGATTTTAATATAAAAAATAAAATATTTTCTTTTATCGCATAAAAATACTGCAGAAATTAGTGGTATATAAGGCTATGCTGGACAAACCAAAATCAGTACGTTTTTAAAATATTTTACATTCTACATTTATTTTTTATTACGAATATATTTAATTTTTATCATTGGTCTTCGAAATTGGAAAAAGGAAAAGTAAAAATTCTTTTATTATTTTTATGCATTATTTTATTTTACATTTATTCTTGTATATTATTCATATTATTTTATGTAATTATAATTCTTATTTGATTAGATAATTCTTGTTCAATATATTTTTTAATTGCCCTAAATGAATTTAAATTTTAAATAATAAAGTTGCTTACGATCGAACTTCATTTTGACAGAGTGGTATTATTAGTTAAATAAAGTAAATTCCACAAGCACTCAAGAAAGAAAAAATTTTTTTGACCGACTAGGAGTGGTGCCCAATTACGGACAATTGTAACCAAGAGGTGAAGCAGCAGTGCGGAAGTGTTTGTCATAACAGCCCAGAATTCCCCTCCCCTGAAATCTCATCACTAGACTGTCCGTAGACTGTGGTTGGCTTAAATCTACTAACATAAATGAGAAAAATAAAACTTCTAGGAACAAGAAAGAAGAAAAACGAAGATGGAAATCTAGAGTACAAATTTTCTTTTAAAACTACTTCTATCATATAAAAGAAATTGTTAGGCAAAATAGAGCGAAGCAGAAAGATCACAAATTGAAAAGTACAAAATTATTCTGAAAAGTAAGAAGCTTGAATAAGAGAAAACCACGAGCTACCGTTAGAATTTACAAAAAGGAAAACACGAGATTGTTACGAAATTATCTTTTGTGTGAGCTAATAAATAAATCTATGTTAAATTTGAAACTCTTAAAATTTTTATTTATATATAATTTTTTTTCGTTGTTGTTTATATATTTAATGACAAATTGGCTGAAATTTAAATATAAAAATATTACGAAAAAATAAAAACAACAGGATGCTCGAAATATTTATTTAACAAAAAAAATAAACTATTCTACTTACAGCGAGTAAAAGAAGTTCGGGATTGCATAGACTCCATCGAATAGAAAACAAATTCTAACCACTCCAAAAAAATTGCTATCGAGAAAACGATAATTACATTGATGCAACGAAAATTTTCTTCCATTGTTTTTGTGTTGTGATCCTAGCGCGAGGAATTTGAGGTGATGACCGGATCGGGTCATCCATCTAGTGAAAATTTTTCTTTTCGCGTGATTGTAAAATCAATAATTCCACTAGAATTATTTTGTCTTGGGTAAAACTTTCTATTAGTAATAAATGCAGAGTAAGAAAGTCATCGTGATACTGTTAGTAACATTCTTATACGAATTTTCATGATTTATACTAATATTATTATTATTATTATTATTCGATACATTAAGTGATATCCAGGGCAATTCCCAATAGTATACTAGTTTCGAGCTAATGACTCTTCGCGTTAGGTAAATGTAAGTTTCTCTGTTGAAGAGACGATGTTATGCTCTAAATTTCCCATCTGTTTATTTACCTTCCTTTTATAATTTGTAAAACCTTCAGAGTACGGCAATACTAACACAAATTTAGGCTCATTCTTTTTATACCCATTTTTACTATTATTTAAATCAACACTGAAGTCATACTCATTTGTCAAATTACACTCAACTTTCCCTAACATGTATCCTTTGGATTTTTAATCAATTTGTCAACAGTCTCTTTTATCATCAACATAAAAAATGATTTAGAATACCCATTCTTTATCAACAACTCAACCAATTTATCAACACTTTTTACCGAATTAGCAAAAGTAGAAGATAAAGACCATGATCGAAAATAAATCCCTTCACCATATTTCTCTTATACTTAAATTTTCTTTCTGGAGAAATTATATAGACCAGTATCAGTTGGTTTTCTATAAATCTTTGTCTCATAATGTTTATCTTTGCTTTGAATTATTGAATCCAAAAACGCAATCAATGACTTTCTCTCCGTTTCACATGTGAATACAATGTTCTTATGTAAACTTTTCATAAAATGCAAAAACGGCTCTACATGTTTCTGATTTTCAAATACAAGAAAAATATCATTCACATGCTTATTATAGACAACGGTTTCTCAAATTGGAAGGAAGCAATTTCCTTTTCCAAACTAGCCAAAAATATTGATGCCATTGTTGGTGCTAAAGGGAAACCCATAGCGACTCCGTCTATTTGTTGATACCATTCATTATTGAAAAGAAAATTGACATTTGAAGTAGCAAATTAAAGAAGTTTACGAAATGCTCCATCCAAAACATGATGTTCAGAAACATTTTCATCCACAACGCACAACATAAGTCAATTGTATTAATCAATGGTACATTCGTAAACAAACTGCAAACATTAAACATCAAATCATTCATACTTCGTTTTAGTAACTGCGCAATATAAGATACAAACTCAAAGCTATCCTTACATTTGAACTCTGATCGCATTAACGGTTTTAATTATCCATCTAAAACCTTTGCTTAGAAAATAATTCACCAAATATCACAAAGAGGTTTTAAGGCAAAATCAACGAGCAGTAGCTCTGGTACACCGGTGATGGTGCATGGATGCGACATGCATGCGTCCAGAATATACGAAAAACAAAAACAAACAATATATGATCTTCGCCAAAGATAAGATAAAGAAAGGCAAATGGTGGATCAGGTGAGAGTGAAATTACTAGAAAGAGACACGGAAAAAACAGCTGCACTTGAAAGACGAAATAAGATCAGGCTGATACAGCGAGTTGAAAAACTTTCACCTGATCAGGAAAAAATAATCGCTCGAAACATCCTGAACAGCGAGGATAAAGCCGAAGCGAAGAGTTCTAACCATGATGAAATTGATCTGAGAAATACGAGAGTTCGCCAAAAACTTCGTCCATGGAAACATAAACACTGAAAGAAATTAAAAGCTACTTGTCTAATAAGGCATATACGAAATTCCGTCTGATTTTGATTAATTAATCTACTAACAATTTTGAACAATTTTACATTTGATTTTAATTTTTAATTTTTTATTTGCTTTTGTTTAATAATATTATTATTGATTTAAAATTTTAAGGTTAAATTGTAAAAGGAATCATGGAAAGAATAGAGCATGAAAAATTCTACGGTAGCTCGTGAACTCACGGTGAATCAGGGTATTAGCAGTTATAGTGACATGGCTCACATTTTACTGACGACCACTCATTTGAGCACAGTTCAGAATTGTGACGAATGCCGAATGGCTATTTTTTCTTATATGAGAACCTGGTACAAATCCCTTTGACGTGGGATCACTAATCATTTTTCTTTATTTATCAGGCACCCAGCAATATCCTTATTTTCGTTTTGGTCGTCAATTACATCCAACTCTTTTAAAAAACTTAATTTTATCATAAGTTTTATTCAGTACATAAAAAGTAACAATAAACTATTGGTGGGTTTCTGGTGGTTGATTTTTTGAAACTATATGGTTGTTACCCAGACAACCCCATACAAATATCTTTCGCTTACCACTCGGCACCCATCGCTAAGCAACGTTGGAAATGTGTTCGAGTGGGTGGATCGTCTGCAAAAAGTGAGCGCTATTGCTAATGCTGTAATTGACCGAACGATCCATGGGTTCAACGAGCTGCCGATAGAAGGCCTGTGCTCGCTTTTCGATTTTTAGGTCCCATTATTCTCCTATCTCTTTCAAATGTTAACCCATATTCTCCTATCATTTATCTTTATGTCCGTTCGCCTAGTCCTTCTTATCGTCGTTCGTATTATCAACCTTTACCATGGCCTGTACACTTTTGTTATGTTAAATATACTCAATAACTACAGTGTTCCCTATTATTATTACTAGCACCATCACTGCCACTATTATATGTATTACCCTTATTGCTTGTTGCTATTATTACATCCATTATTATTCTTGTTACTATAATTACTATTATATTTATTAACATTACCACTATTATTATTATTATTACTATTAATATTATCATAATTATTATCATTTCATTATTATAAGTATCATTATTATTATTATTATTATTATTATTATTATTATTATTATTATTATTATTATTATTATTATTATTATTATTATTATTATTATTATTATTATTATTATTATTATTATTATTATTTATTATTATTATTATTATTATTATTATTATTATTATTATTATTATTATTATTATTATTACTAAATTGTTAGTAGGGATTCGTCCTTATTCCTCAGCTTTGTGAAAATACTTTACTTATATAAAAATTTAGCCGTACTCCATCCTCATTCTACAGTTTCCGACAGAGTATTTTTATTGATTCGAAAATTTTGAGCAGCGATCCGCCATTATTTTGTGATTTCAAGAGAATATTATACTAATAATCGAACAACATTTCACTTTTAATTTACTATTTTCTATAAATATTTTAACTAATTCGGAAAATTTGAGCAGCGTTCCGCCCTTATTTTACAGTTTTACGATAAATGTTTTAATTATTTCCGAAAATTTGCGCAGCGTTCTGCCCACATTTTCCGTCTCCATTCAACCTAATTTATTTAATTTTGATATACTATTTAAAAACATTATTTTCAACGATTTTGGTCGTTCGGATTAATCTTTTTCCGATGGCTATTCATTTTAACTGTTGCAACGATTTCGCAATTTTCCCCGCTACCTTTTCCCTCTCTTTGTCCTTATGATCTATTTATGTTCATATTATAGTTAATGAGTGCCCACTGGACTACTCGTTGTTAGTGATTTTGAGCCGATTGTTATTTAAATTTTATGACGATTTTATCGAAATTGAGTGCAAGAAAGTTGAGCCGAAAGACCCACTCTCAAGCTACTCTCTTTCGCTATTTAGGTTCAATGATTTGACGTTCGAGTTCCTGCGTTACGCACGCCGGAACCCTCACGGGCACAAACTATAGGCGGAGAAACCGCACTTACACAGCTTGGTAATTATGTTTTAGTTTAATAGCTTGCATGTGGTGTGGCTGTGGGCCAGGAAGAAGGAAATAAATAAATGTTACCATTCCAATTGGGTAGAAGCTTCGATGCAATAAAATATTTATTCATGAAATCGTCAGCATATATTGGTAATTTGCAATATCATAATTCATAACATTTTCAATTCATAGCATTATCAATCAATAAGTTCATATAATATCTTCGATTCATATCATTAGTTATCAATCAATAATTTGATATTCACTCATGCGCTTACAGATAATATTGTACACATAAGATTGAAACATAAGACTGAAACGTAAGATTAAACGTTAGATTAAAAATTTGTCAAAACACATCAGTATATATACCTATAATTTGACCTTAACCTTGCGTGTTATTTTTATTGTGATTAAACAAATTTGACCTTGAAATTATTGTGTTATCTAAATTAAATTTTTATTAATTTTTTAATTTAAATTGGTAATTTATTTTTAACATTTTTAAATAAATTTATTCAGCCAAAAATATTTATTTTTATTCATTTAATTCATTAATTTTTACTTTTATATAAATGGTCATTTTATGGTCAAATTTTCTTGTTATTATGTTATTTTTTATGTACATTTTGTGCGGTTCTTGATGCATTTTGTATTTATTTTATTTTACTTTTATGTCTTGATTTTATATTTATTTATGTTTTCTCATATTTTAAAGTGTTTAGTTGATGTTGTATATTATATTTTAAGTTATCTTGGTGCTGGGTTTTCGTGCTGTATTACTGATGTATTTAAACAATTTTCAAGGCCGTTTGTGTTCTTGCCCAACACTATTGTTAAAAACTATCAATTTAAATATCTTAACTGCCATCCTAGGGGATCATAAACATTTAAAAGAGAAATAATTAATTTTCGTAATTAATTTCCGTATTTTTAAAAACTGTAGATATATTAGTTTTAATATTTAATTTTCTAAGTTTATTCAATTTCAATTTAATTAAAATTAAATCTTTCTTAAAATAATTGTTTTAATATTCACTTGTAAATCTTCGATAATCTAAATGAAATTTCTACCAGTAACTTGCGTCAAATTTATGGCTAATTCAAGCCAAATTTTATCAGGTTTTATATTTTCCGCATATATTTAAATCAAAAATTAATTTAGCTTCTGGCAACGAAATAAATCTGCTTGATTATAAACATAAAACAGTTGTAGATGTACAATCAATAAAAAATTTAAAAGTTATGGACTTGAGTGTAAATAGTCTACAATAAATAATTTTTATTGAACATGAAATTTGTAGTGAAAGACGACATTGTGATTATTTACGGGGGATTTGTGTTCTGCATTTTCGTGTTGATTGACAACAAGTAATTTGTGCTGATGAAATGTTTATGATTATTCTGCATACAGGATAAGATTTACAAATATCTTTCAACGCCATGACGATTTTATTCTAGCTTGTATGATTTATTTTTACCAAGTAATGTACTATTTGCTTTTCTGATGACCAATTTTTTTCTATTTTTCTACCCTTGGTTGTTGGGTGAATTTTGTGGGAGAACTGTGTTAATATTTGTCTAGGAAGATAAGATTAAGTTCAGCATTTCATTGGCACATGGATCGACACATTTCTACTCGTTTCGGACAGGTGTAAACCAGAAATTGGAAGAACTTGGCGAAGTAGGCACAGCGGATAAATCACTGCTGTAAGTAACATCTGACCGTATGAAATGACCAATTGATGCATATTTCGCAGATATTGCTGCATTTGTTCCGTAATCCCGCAGTAGACATCGTCAATAATCTATTTTTAGCCGGTGGCAATGTCCAGAATCTGATCACTATCTGGGAAATACCGACACCTTTTACCACCGCAAAATTACCACAGGCGTCCATGTTGTCGAGATTGGCTGGTCATAAGGTAGTATAAGAGACGCGATTGTGGAAATCATAATTTATTATTCAGGGCGCTATATTCGGGATTCACGTGAATTGGATTGATGGACTGCTTATCTCCATGGGTGACGACCGCTCGGTCATTCTCTGGCTGGCCGAAGGTGGGCTTGACATGTCTGCTAATACACTAACTGACATCAATTGGGTGAGATCGACTATTCTCATTGGCCATGAAGCAAGAGTTTGGGGTGGGCTGAGTCTGCCTGGGGATGACACAGTGATGGCCTGGGGGGAAGACTGCACACTCCGATTCTGGTCAAAGGACGGCACAAGTCGAGCTTGTATTCGGCCGCATACTGGCCGTAGCATTTGGACTGGGGATGCCATTATCAAGAATGGGAAATATCTGGTTGTCACTGGTGGCAATGACGGTGCGGTCGTCGTGTCAGAATACGCAAGGAGTCCTGAGAAACATCAAGCAGTAGATAGCTTTCGAGTTGATGGAGATTGCAAGGATTTTGCGAGACGGTTGATTATTTTGGAGAAGGGACTGATCCTCGTTGTGACAGACTTCGGGATTTTTTACCTGATCCGAGAACAGGAACGGGAGAAAAGTGGTGGTCAATCCATGATGGAAAGGGTCAATTGCGACATCGCAGATGATCTACTCAATCATTATTGCTTTATGTTCGCTCATAACGCACATCGAGTAGTGCTACTAGGCAACGCATCAGGCCAGCTGTTCGTCACGAAACTGAAATTCACTGAAAGCGGCTCGCCAAATCTTATCACATTGAAAACATTCAAACTAGGTCATAAAATCATGGCTATCGGGGCCTTTATCGATACGGACACGTTGGTATCTCTGAACAATGGACAGATGGTAAAGATCGAGTTATCAATCATTGATTATTTCATTATTTCAGGTTCGAGTTGTTAGGCATTCAGCAGATAAGTTTAACATTTGTGATCTTCTTACTGTGACTGGCGATGGATGGGCAGCTTGCTGGACTCAATGGTGGAGACAAGAAGGTTGTCAGCAGGTGCTCCATCTGGTCTGTGGTGATCGAGACGGATGGTTGCATGCGTTCCAATTGGCGGGAAAGTCGGACTCGCAGCCTCAACTAATCGCTACCAGCAAGAGAAAGCTGAGCGAGAAATCTGGCATCACTTGTTTATTGTGGCACGAGCAGCATCAGCGAATTTATGTCGGTACGAAATCTGGAGATGTTTTCTCATTGGATGGCGACGGCCTTGACAAGGATGTGGTTGTGCTGAGGAATCCCGATATGATCGGCTGGACGTGTCGTATCGAGTCATCTGGGGACGAGCTGATCATCACCGGGTTCAAATCGATTCTGTTCCGCCGGCTCGCTGTTCATAGCAGTGGCCAGCATCCAATCGTGCTTATTGAGCGGCCTTGTGGCGGCGGGCACAGAGAGTGGGACTACTCGGTTTGGTCGGACAGCGCCAGATTGGCATTCATTCAGGCCCAGGCAGTCAATGTGGTCAGCTGGTACGGCCATTGTGCTCAGCCGATAGTTGTCAAGGTAATTAGATTTTATATATATATATATATAATATTGTCCTTATCACTAGCCGCATCTCCACGGGAAAGAAATCAATTTCTGCTCATTCATTGGCAGGGGAACCGACATTGTCTTGTTGACCGGGTCCGAGGATTGCAGCCTGGCAGTGATTACCATGACAACTGACTGCATTTTGCAGTCGGTTCAGCGAATTCATGGGCACATCTCGAGTGTGCGCTGTGTGAGTGAGCTCCCAACCGGTGACCTGATGGTGTCGGCTGGAGGCCGAGGCCAAATCATATTTTGGCAGCGGTGCCTTCGAGATTACTCATTGCGGTCCATTGCAAGCGCCCTCCTGCCGAAATTGGTTAATATCGACACGGATTCCCGCATCATGGACATTTGTCCTATCCCTCATGACATCCAGCAAATCGTGATTATCGCTGACTCGTGTGGCTCCCTTACGTGAAATCTCTTTGTTCACTCTTCAATTTAATCTCTCTTTACAGGTTCCTCTGCCTTCCTCCCGGCTCCAACCGGCCTCAGTTTTTGTACTTATACAGGCTCAGTCAATCCTGCATTACCAATGTCGCTTTCATCAATTCCTTGCTAGTCGCTTGCTCAACGGATGGCAAGGTCTACTGGTTCCCCAAAGGTTTACCGACTACCGACAAATCCGAGCATAAAGCCCAACAGATTGGCAAAAGTGGACTGCAAGGAATGGACGTCTTGTCATTCGATCTTTCAGGTTCCGTCATATTAGTGAGTGTTGGAGGAGATGATGGATCCGTATCAGTCGTCAAAATCGATAAGGTTGGTGGTGATTGGGATCTGACCAGCAGTTGTGTGCATTCAGATGGCCATTCTGGCAGTACAGTCTCTACTAAGTGGCTTCCGGGTGATGATGCCAATAAGTGGCTGACGTCTCTTGGTTCTGATGGATGGCTTATCCTGTGGAGGACAAGCATCAATGAGAATGTTGTTATATTGTCAATGATCCGCTGCATCAGTCCGTCAGTTGGTGTTACGGACCCTCATACAATGGCTGTCACTCGCCATCCCTTCTATCAATCAAGATTTCTGTTTTGTGTCGCCGGCATGGGAGCTCACATATTCGAATTTGATCTCGGTTCAGAAGAATTATTTTTATAAATATATTTCACACTTTTATGGCCTGTTAATTTGATAATAAATCATGGGTACCAATATGGCACCGATGCTGGACTTCAGTCTCATCATTTTTTATTGTGGATCGGCCTTCTAGTTCGTTAATTATGCTCGGTCTATAATTGAATCTCTGATTTGCTCAATCGTAATGTCAGTTTCGCCGTCTCTTTCAAATGCTATGATATCATTAGTGAAATTTCATTCGTATTTCTATTTCAAGCGTTATTCTTAATAATAAGATAATATCTGGCTTTCTAATTTAAAAAAGTAACTCGAAGAATTTAATAAAACTTGCATCATCAAGAATTATTTCCGCAAGTTTTAGTTAATTATCTATGTTAGCCTAGAAGTCTCCTGGCGAAAACATTTTTTAAATATTATTTTTTCCTATGCATATTCTATTAGTATTCATTTTATTCGTCAGGTGGAAAACTGATTCATACAACTAACCATATTAGACATGGCTAATTTGAGTACTGCTTTATTTTTAGAATAGGCTATGAAAATTTATTTTATCAAAATAAATATGGGCTTCTAATTTTTGAATACTAATGATTGACAACTTTTCTTGGGCGAGGCCCACATGATAATTTTCTAGGAATGTAGAGTATTCTAGACATCATTTGACACATACTAGTGTAAATATTTATACATCCTAAAAAACTGTTATGACGATACCTATGTTGAGTTATTATTTGTAATTAATCGACAGGAACTATTTCTCTGACTCCATGTGTTCTTTGAACACCAATGAAGTACCTCGACACACAAAAATCTTAATTGGTACAAAAGTTTCACAGCGATTCACAATTTCAAATTATCACTGGCTGGGATCCCAATCTGAAACTGCCTTTAAATCTATAAATCTCAAAATGTTCTCGCAACAAGTCTGATTCACTTCTGCTCAATTTCTCTTCGTTATATATTTTCCTTTTGTAAAATTTTGTAACGTTTCTTTCTCAATTATTTTTGGCTCAATTTGTGTCAAAGTTGTTGATTTAAGATTTCTTTATATAGAAAATCTCTCCTCAATAATTAATTGGATTGATTCAGATTTTGATTGTGCTCCCGGTGAACTAATTTAATTTATTTGTTTTGGTCATTAATAAATTTGTATTTTCTTAATATATTTTTCTAGGAGTCCTAAATGAATTTTATATTATTATTTTCGTATTTGTCTCGTCAATTGGCATCGGCGCGTATCGATTTCTGCGGGGAAATATAGATTTTGATTTTTTGATTTAGGAAAATAATTTATTAAAAATAATATTTTTAATTAATTATTTTATTTTCGCCATTTTATATCTATTTATTATAATTTTTATAAATTGTACAACCCCAACACCTATTATGTTTGAATTATCAAAAATAAAAATTGAACAAGTGTTAATAATTAACTGATTCGTTGATAAATTTAGTCATTTTTGTAAATAATGAAAATACATTTCACTGAATGCAAGGCCGGCTGTGAATTTTTCGGGTATTCAGGAAAATATTATAAGCGTACATCTTCTCGGAAAGGAAGAAATGATACATTAACATAATTTTATCAATTTATTTAATGAAATATTTATTTCTTCAAAATATACAATAGTTGGGATATTAAATATCTGTCGATGGATAAAACCCTCGATCCGACTCTTCGCATTCAATAATAAAATAAGATAAAACCCTATCAAAAAAATCATTAGTCGCAATTTTTCACAACAACATATAGTTTTCAAAAATTCTGATAAATACTCTAAGGTATCATCGGATAAATCACTGGCAATCTGGTTGGATTCCTTTATTATTTATCCCGTTTGCTTAATCTACTAATATATTAAATTTTCTGTCTTCGACCAACTGGCAACTTAATTTGTTGCATGACCCTTTAAAACTTCTGGGTTGCCATTAATTTAGATTAATTTTGGTGGGTTACAGGGTGTTGCTAGTTATCTATCTTCCTTGTTGCCCCAGTAACGCCATACAAAATATTACTCTGACTACCACTCGACACCCGTTGCTAGGCAACGTTGGAAATGTGCTCGAGCGGGTGGATTGTCCGCAAAAAGTGAGTGCTATCGCTAATACTATAATTACTCGGACAACCCTCGGGTTCAACGAGCCGTCATTAGAAGACATGTGCTCGATTTTTTGTAATTGATCCCCTTTATGTCATGTATTTATTAGAGTCTAGTAAATTACAGGAATTCTGTCATAGTTTTCTGGATCCTCTTACATGAGTTAATAAAATCAAACTACAAAATATATTTTGTACAGGAGTTACAATTGTTTGTAAATTTTGACTTGGATTAGGTTAATAATTTGGCGGCACGACGCCTAGCTCTCTCTTTACGTCCGGGACGGGAGTAGGTGTTTACGGTTGCTGCAGGATTCGGGACCGAAGTTGGAGCAGCTGCCGACTCCCGGTAGGCTAACTGAGCCGGTGCGAATACGAGCGGATAGGTGACAGCCGCTCCTTCCTGACTGGCTGATAGGGCGACTTCCAGTCCTCGTATTTGCGTACGTAAACTCTGATTGAGTTGTTTTTCTTCGGCCCATCCTTTCTGAGCAGCGGTGAGCCTCTGGTGTAAGGGTTTGATTTTTGCTGGATCTATCCAGGTGGCTCGAATTTGATGTACCTCTCGTGTCAGTTGTATTATCTGATCGTATAGGTTCTTGTTATTTTGTCGGGCTATAGCTAGTTCTACTCTCAGGGTTTGTGGGGAATCCATGTCTGGAATTGATAATATCAAAACAATAGTTATCACCAAAGAAGTAACTAATTAAACAAAACTTTCTTAATGAATTGTTACAACATCAACAAAAAAGAAAAACGAAATTAATGTTTACTCGAACAAAATCTTTATTTTAAACAAATTTCAAACTAAATGGGATTCACAATGTTACTATCATGTGTCCGTGAAGCCTCTCGCTACCCATTCCTCGGGGGAGCAATTTGGGATGATCATTACCGGCCTTCTGGTATTTCGACTCCGGTGAGTTCCCGTCATCTGCGCATCCTTCCTGTGCTCGTCCGTTTCATTCCCGGTGTCTCCATACAGGGATCCGCGTGGCCGTGGGTGATAATAAGTAGCGGCAATCCGGCCGGCTTCGAGGTCCTCCTCAATGTTTGCCAAACATTGACGGGCCCGAGCTACTCGTAGGTCCACTTGTTGCTGGTGATCGAGAAGGTCATCGAGTAGACTTCGTGCATGTGCGTAGATCTCTGCCGTGGGGTGCCACTCTTCCCAGAACGGTTCTGGTACCTCGGGAGTTCGGTTGAGATATTCTGATCTGTTATTGATACGTCGGAATTCGAGTGGGGATTTAGAATGCCAGTAGAGTTTCCAGGCTTCTCTCCATCGGTCGGCGAGTTGCATTGGGATGAGATCGGGATCTGCATTTCCTGAATGAATCACAATTAATATACTTCCTTTAAGATACTGCATCGGTGATGTAAGTGTCTCGGTTATTTCGAACGGGAACTTGAATGACTTATCTGCACTATGCGTGAAGGGTTCCTTCCTTTTGGTGCTCTCTTATCCGTATGTGACGGGGCTAACAGCTAATGATTACGTCATTTATTCGATTGTTGTGGAGAAGAATTTTCAATAACTTAAACATAAAGTGTTATTTCTAAATCTACCATAGTGGTTTGACAGTAAGGTCGATGCTGAAGTATTCACCAAGATGGGGATATCATTATGCTGCGTGTGCACAAATAAGCCTTTACGTTTAATCATCATTATTTGCACAAAAATCACTACCTGGGTGTTCAGGATCAGCTGTCGATCTCTTGCCAGTTGGGCTGTTTGAAATGATTCTCTTCCTATAATTCCGTTGTCGGTGCATTAGTAAGATTGATTTACTGACATTGGGCGAGAGCTTATATACTATTGATTGTTTACTCTGTATAATATTTTAATATAAGTATATTAATTGAATAATCGCGCATCATTCGCCATTCGGTGGAAACGTGAACGTTGTTTAATTTAATTTAGCATTTTTAATCAAATTTTTTTATATAATTTAGTCGTGTTAACAAGTCGATCGTCGACCTTACGAACTGAACGGATGTATCAAGGTTCATGTTCAACTTTGTATTTGCATAACTATCGTAGATACTAGTCGGCGTTTCGAGAAAATTCAACTTTGGACGCGTGTCTCTGCGGTTGGTGAATTTGTTTATTCGTAAGTTTCCGGTCAGCGTAAATTTTCATTTTAATTTGTTTATTATTTCTAGGTTACATTTTACGGAATTGATGTCGAAATTTTGGAGAAAATACTATGGTTCAAGATGATGATGTCGACCTTCCGTACGGTTTCCTATTAACCAGTGAGTTAGTTTTATTTGAGATTTACCTTATCGGGTTACTGATATTTATTTTCAGGTAAAGTTAGATTTATTGTTCAGCACACACAAAAAAAATGGAACTCTTGATGTCGCTAAGTTGATTGCTTTCCGTCCTATCTCAAATGTATCGGGGGAAAAGGAATAACTCACTCTCTTTGGATCGGACAAAGGCTCTCCCTCGTTAGAATCAGAACGTTCACCTATTATGTATTTGCACGTTTTCGTGATGACTAGCTTTGAATTCGATGGATTTGCACGTCTGATTCTCATCCAATTTGATTTTTTATGTACTTTCTGCTTTTGGAATTATTAATTCGACTATTATTCACTCGTTTTTCATGATTATTGATTTTCGTAAGTTTTGATTTTTATGGGTGATTTTATGAGTTGAATTTCTAAATTTTATTCGTGTGGAAAATCCTAATTGATGTTGAGAATTATAACTTATATTTTGCATGCTAATGCTATTAATGGGTAGTTGTTATTAACACTCCAATAATATTGAAACATCATTACTAATAATAAGGTTTTGTAATTGATTTATAAATCGCATAATGTGAATTTATTTTTAATAATTGAGCGTTAATAGTAACGTTAATACATGAATTGGAATTGGTGATAGTAACGTGTGATAGAGGTCTATAAGTGACAATGATGTTTTATAATTACTCACATAAATTTGGAGTTTACGATTTTTAAAGATAAGTTTGAATAGTGCAATTTCCATTTAGTATTATAAAGATTTACAATTAATTACCTAAAAGGGGTTTGTAGTTAACAATACGATTCGACAAATAATAATATCAATTTACTATTACAAATATATATTTATGCTTAACAATACGAATCAATAATATAAAGTTATCGTTAATGAGAGATTTACAATTAATTATTAACAAAATTTTTCTACTAATACTATGAATTTATTATTACCAAAGGATTTACAATTATTAATATGAATGTATTATTAACGAAAGGGTTTACAATGATATCAATCTACAGTTAACAATATGAGTTTATCTTTAATAAAAATTTACCATTTACTATTACTAAAAGGATTGGTAATGACTTATGTGAATCGAAAGTTCATAATATGAGTTTATCATTAACAAAAGATGTACAGTTAACGGTATGAGTTATCAATATGAATTTAATAATAAAGATTTACTATAGATAATCTGAAATCATAATTAATATCATGAACCTTTAATTTAACTTTGTGATAGATAGCATAGATTGATGTCATGAGTTTATAGCAAATAACAACGATTTCATTTTTTATTTAGCTTCCCGTCACCTTTCTTTAATTGACCTTAGACGCATATTGTGTTTATATTACAGTTAATGAGTGCCCACTGGACTACTCGGTATGAAGATTTTGAGCCGTGTGTAATATAAATTAAGTCGATTTTACAGAAATGAGAAACGAGGAAGCAGCTCAAAGACTTCTTCCTTATTTCTCGTTTCATCTATACGGGTGATATTGACGTTACGACCCCTGCGTTCCGCACGCTAGGTCTTCACGGGTACATATCATTGGCGATTTTCCACGCACTTACATGAATCTGCACTATGTAGATTTTACTATCTTGCAATATGTGTTGGCTGTGGGCCGGAAAAATTTCGACAATTATTTAGTTAACTTTTAAGAAAAACAAACTTTAATCATCATAAATATGTATTAATATATAGTAAAACAAAATACAGAATTACTTGATCCATTCAATCCAAAATTTCATAAAAAATACATCTCCCTCCACGCCGACATCCAAGCAGAGCTCTACTGAGGTTGCGAGGATGTGACGTGGAGAGAGAGTTCCACATAAAACTAAATCTCACCTAAAAACTTCGTATTAGATTTTTAATCAAAACTCAAAAGTAATTTTTAGTTTGAAAAAATGTTGTGTTTCGAAAACGGTTTTGGTTAAGTTTAATGTGAAAATGGATCAGTATATATACCTATTTTTCTCGCATGTGAAATTTGATGCAGTAAAACAAAATTCGACCTTGTTATTTTCCAATAAATTCTATTCTTTATTTTTATTATTTTTTTGATTTATTTTTATAATTTTTGATTTAGGATTTTTATTGAATTATTACTAATTCAAATCTTTTTATTTAAGTCTCATTTTAATGGACTTTTATTAATTTTTTAATTTTTGTCGAATTTGTTGTGTTTTCTTGTTATGTTTATGTTGGTATCGTGCGGATCTTGGTGCGTTTTGTTATTATTTTAATTTATTTTTATGTTTATTATTTTATATTTAATTCTCTTTTTTTTCTCATATTTGATAGGGTTTAATTGGTGTTTAATAGGTTTATTTAAATTTGTATGTTATATTTGCATGTGTGTTACTGATCCATTAAAACATTCCTCAAGGCCGTTTACGTTCTGGCCCAACAATTTCAAAAAAATAATTTCTACTGGTTAGACAATTTATTGCGCATTTCCCTCATCATAGCAACCCATTATGCTGTAATAGGGCTCGGTGACCTTTAATTAATGGGTTCGTATAAAATAATTTAATTAATTAATTAATTTGTTTTTGGGTTCCTGACCCCTCAATTTAATATTATTTTATTCGTCTTCAACATCAAATTTGCTACTGGTTATCCATTTTTCCATCCGAAAAATATTTATATTTTAATTAAGGACATTGATTTTTATTATTTTGAAATTTTATTTCTTGTTATTAAGGATGTACCCTTATAACTGGTGGGTTTCTGGGTGTTGATCTTGTTGGCGAATGGGGTTGGTTTTTATTTATTTTTTCTAGGGTTCTTTGTGCATCTAACCCCTAAACGCCAGCAAGATTATTATTCTGTCCCATCTATGTACCCATGGTGAGTGCCATGTTGGTATTGTACATAGAGGTTGAAAATTCATGAGCAGGTGAGCTCCATTACTAGAACTACTCCTCACGATATTTTCACTTTCGGGTTCTGGACTGCCGATGGAAGGTCTTACGTCTTTCTCTTTCTATATCCTGGTCCTTACTTGTCTATTCCTACAATTTCCATACTTATTTATCATCTTTACGCGTTATTTACCAACGTATCCTTCAAAAATTTGGGCAGCGTTCCTCCCTTATTTTTAGGTAAATTTCCTATTTCAGTTGTTTAATCACGGAATCGACTACATTTTTCCTAATTTACCTTTATCTTTCCCTATATTAGAATTTTGATCAACAATTCCTTAATTCCCGGTGCGTTTCCCATGATTTTAAGTAATTATAACCCTCTGCGATCACTTCAATAAAAGCTACTCTCTTTTGTCAGATCATATCATTCAACTATTGGAAAAATATTTTCAAATTTACATTCCTACACTATCTTATCCTTTCCTACTCGATTTTTAATTAATTTTCCGTAATTATTTTAAATTTTCCCTACAAAACTTTAATCCCACTTAACTATAGTCGCACTTCCCGAATTTTATTTCGACTCGCTCCGGCCACATTTTCAGCAGCCGCCTCGAGTATACAACGGCGCCCTGCGTAGCGGTCCTGTGCACAAAGCCAGAACCGACTGCGAACTGCCGAGGGGTTCACGAGGCACGACCCACGAGCTCAACTAAGGGTTTTCACCCACTAGCCGGCACACGGTCCGTCCCATGAACCATCTATTGAAATACTTATTATAAATAAGATTTTAATGGGATTTGTCAGTGGCACCAAAAGATTCCACGACCATCCAGAATAAAATCAACGTAAAAAGACTTCGAAATATATATTTATACAAAAAATAACAGTACTTACAATCCACAATCATGCAACCAGATTTGAAAAATTGGCATAAATTGGCATACAAAATTTGGTCTAAGAATGATTCACTGCTAGTCTAAAAATGTCTAAAAATTTTTCTAGTAGTCACCTGACTGAAAAAATGTCTAAAAATTTGTAGTCTAGAATTCTGTAAGTCTGTCTAAAAATTGTGAAAATGACTGCCGTATATATAGTATTTTCGTGCCTGTGTGCGACCAATGGGCGATTTTTCGCCATTTTTAGGGTTTTTAATTATTTTATTAATTTCAAAATATATTTTTCTTTATTTTTTGATATATAAATATTTTATTGTTAGATTTTATTTTTATTATTATTTTCTTAAAATATTATTTTTAAACCCCAATATTTTGTTTTCTGGTCGCCTCTTCTGCCTGTGTTTTTTCTAAACCTTATTTTGCAAGGTTTTGGCAGTTTATTTTATTTTTCGTATGTTTCTTTTTGCATCTGTAGGCATTTTTCCGAATTTTAATTAATTATTTGTTTTATTTAATTTTTGTTATATTTTTAATTTGTTTTAATTAATATGTTTTTATTTTATTTTTGATATCTTCTTGCGGTGAGTGCTTATGTTACGGCAGCCATATTGACAATTTCCAAACAACATTAATTATTTTGTTTTAACTTATACAATTTTCACATTTTTGTTTAAATTGGTTTTTGTAATTTTGTTTTAATTTTGGCTCTGAGCCCAACAATATTTTGAAACTATATGGTTGTTACCCAGACAACCCCATACAAATATCTTTCGCTTGCCACTCGGCACCCGTTTCTAAGCAACGTTGGAACTGTGTTCGAGTGGGTAGATCGTCCGCAAAAAGTGAGCGCTATTGGTAATGCTATAATTGACAGAACGATCCATGGGTCCAACGAGCTGCCAATAGAAGGCCTGTGCTCGATTTCGATTTTTAGGTCCCATTATTCTCCTATCTCCTTCAAATGTTGGTCATACTGTTATATAATTTAGCTTTGTGTCCATTCGCTTAGTCCTTCTTATCGTCGTCCGTATTGATGATTTTTCTATGGCCTGTAAACCCATTGCTATGTTAAATATCCTCACATTATCTCTCTTACTCTTATCACTATTATAACTACTATGCTCCCTGTCATTGCCACTAGCATTATCATTGTTGCCATTATCTGTATTACCCTTATTAATTGTTACTACTATTACATTTATTATTATTCTTATTACTATAATTACCATTATATTTATTATTATTACTACTATTATCATCATAATTTTTATCATTACTATTATAGGTACCATGATCATTATTATTATTATTATTATCCTCATTATTATTATTATTATTATTATTATTATTATTATTATTATTATTATTATTATTATTATTATTATTATTATTATTATTATTATTATTATTACTACAAATACCATGATTATTATTATTATTATTATCATCAATATTATTAACAAAGTTTTGTTTAGGGATTCGTCCTTATTCCTCAGCTTAAGGAAATATTTTCCTTATGTAAAAATTTTCGGCAAAGTATTTTCCTTGAGTCGAAAAAATTTTAGCAGCGTACCGCCCTTATTTTTCGGTTTTATAAGGATATCACACTAACATTTGAACATCATTTCATTTTACTTTACCATTTTCTGTAAGTATTTTCATCAATTCGGAAAATTTGGGCAGCGATCCGCCCTTATTTTACAGTTTCATTTTCACTTTACTATTTTTGTTAAGTATTTGAATTAATTCGGAAAATTTGAGCAGCATTCTGCACTTATTTTACAGTTTTTTATGATAAGTGTTTTAACTATTTCCAAAAATTGGCGCAGCATTCTGCCCATATTTTCCGTTTCAATTTAACATAATTTATTTAATTCTTATTTAAAAACATTATTTTCCATGATTTTGGTCGTTCGGATTAATCTTTTTCCGATGGCTATTCATTTTAACTGTTGCAACGATTTCGCTATTTTCCCCGCTACCTTTTCCCTCTCTTTGTCCTTAAGTTCTATGTATGTTCATATTATATTTAATGAGTGCCCACTGGACTACTCGGTGTTAGAGATTTTGAGCCGATTGTTGTTAAAATTTATGTCAATTTTTTAGGAAACGGATGATGAAGGAGTAGCCAATGGACTACTCATTTACCCTCCAATTTCCCCTATGTACGGATAATATTGACGTTCCAGCTCCTGCGTTCCTCACGCCGGAGCCTTCACGGGCACGAACTATTGGCGATTATACACGCACTTACATAATTCGGTAGATTATGTGTGATTTTAATTACTTGTAGTTTGTTTTGGCTGTGGGCCGTAAAAGGAGTAAATGAAAATTACCAGATCCATTGGGTAAAAGTCTCGAATGCATGAAATAATTATCGGAAATATAATAGAAATTAATAATCCATAATTCATCCTATATTGTAAATTCGTAATAGCATAATTCAACATCAAAAAATCATATATTGAAAATTAACAATTCGTATCATAATTTACCATTAACAATTCATAGCATAATCCATAAAAATTCGTAATATAATCCATTAATAATCCATTAAATATTCGTAACCTAATCCATCGATAATCCATTAAAAATTCGTAACATAATCCATTAATAATTCATAATATAAGCTATTAAAAATTCGTAACATAATCCATTAATAATTCATAATAAAAGCTATTAAAAATTCAAAAAAAAATTCGTAACCTAATCCATTGATAATCCATCCATTAATAATTCGTAAAATAATCTAATAAAAATTCCAATCAATAAGTGCTATAGCGCACACTAATACAACCAGTCTCCAAATGAGACGGAAAAATTGATATTCTAATTAGAAATAATACTGCCAAGTAGTTGTGTAGTTTTTAGTTGTTAATTTGTGAAAACACGTCAGTATATATACCTACAATTTGGCCTTAACCTTGCGTGTTAATTTTATTGCGATTAAACAAAATTCGACCTTGAAATTATTTGTGTTATCTAAATTAAATTTTTATTTATTTCTTAATTTAAATTGGTAATTTATTTTTAACATTTTTAATTAAATTTATTCAGCTAAAAATATTTTATTTTTATTCATTTATATCATTAATTTTTAATTTTATATAAATGGTCATTTTATGGTCGAATTTTCTTGTTATTATGTTATTTTTTATGTAAATTTCGTGCGGTTCTTGATGCATTTTGTATTTATTTTATTTTACTTTTATGTTTTTGATTTTATATTTATTTATTTTCTCTCAGATTTTAAAGAGTTTAGTTGATATTGTATATTGTATTTTAAGTTATCTTGGTGCTGGGTTTTCGTGCTGTATTACTGACGCATTTAAACAATTCTCAAGGCTATCTGTGTGCTGGCCCAAGATAACCCTAACATAATAATATACATACATAAATATAATATTTTATATAGTTGAAAATTTAAAAGAGGAATTCAATTGTTAAATGTTTAGAATTACTTTTATATATATGATTATAATACGCACCCTTATTTTTGTTGACTAAAATGTGAAAAAGTTCGGCTTATAGTCAAGATTTTACGTACATAGATATTAAAAATGCAGGGAAGGACCTACGTTAACATCCAACTTGTAAAAAACTTTGCATTTCGTGTCAAAAACTTGTCCAAGCTACTAATAATTGGTAAAAATATGAAAGCGCGGGGCCTTGGGAAGCTGGTCTTGTCTGAATGTTTCGTCGTTTATGAAGCTCCATGAAAAAATGTGTATTATGAAAATATCCCAGAAAATTAATTTTTAATTAAATATCAATTAATTTGTATAGCATAAAAATATAAAAATGGTATAAAGTTTTTCGTAAAGAAATATGTTCGAGCTGACTTCTTGCTTTTTGTGAGTAATAGAAACTAGACTCTAGAAACCACTTATTAATCACTTTGAACATAATCAGGTGAAACTCAATTCTTCTTCAATATTCGTTAAACATACTTTCATTCATTTTAATTTCGTAAAACCAAATTGATTTTCTAACTAAACCTGACTTATTTTATGATCTCTATTATATGATCCATTAATGTGTGACATTTTTCTTGGCATCTTTTTTGAAGCTTTCCTTTAATCTACCACCAACTACTGGTAGTGTCGATATTACTGGTCAATCTAATTCCTCTATCCCTAGATAACTGTCGAATTTAGTTGGTGCTGATTCAAACATAATCAATAGAGAATATTGATAATTACAGAGCATATCATAGAATTCCCCAGCCAAACAACGAAAGCCAAATACAATTTATTCTCATCAACATCAAAAATAAAGGAAACAAATCTAACAGCTCAGATGCTCATCCGTTCATCCAATCTATCAAATTTTAGCACCGATCCTATCCAACCAAGGCCAGTATTTTCTCTAATTTCTGTATTTCTATTTCTGGTCCCTTTGGCACATCCAGTCCTTTCTTTTCCTGTAATGCATCATTAATCAGGCCTTGCAGTGATAATCTTGTTGTTTCCTTACTTTTGGAGCCTTCCTGAGATTGGGTGATAATTTCAAGCTGGTGATTTGACCTCGATCATCGCCAATGATCAAGATCGGGTACTTTGGATTGAAAGAGACATGTGTGAGCTTGGTTTTCTTCTTTGAGGCAATAAGCTGCTCGCAGATAGGCTCATATTTATTGATACTTAGATCATACACATAGATGCTCCCATTGGCTGTGGCGGCAGCGAATACTGTTGATGAATACGGGGCCCAGACAACGTCACCGACGGGTGAACCGAGGTCAAACACAAACAAAGGATCTCTAAATTATATTAATCCGATCAATTACCCATAATTCAAATGGTAAGTCGCTGAGCAAAGTTCTAATAACAAGAAATTGGGACTATCAGCACCACAAAAATTTATACATACTTTACTTATTTAATATCTATTCTTTAATTATTATTCATTTATTTATTAATAATTATTTAATTATCATTAAAGAAAGCGCCATTCAAACACTCGATGTACGATATATTTCAACAGTTTAACTTCCATCTTCTAGTAAGAAAACCAACTAAAATAAAATAATTTTAAAATTTAACTTTTATTTTAAGACCTAAAATTTAATTTTTTATTTAAAATTTTATTTAAATGAATTTTTTATTTTTTAAATTAAAATTAATTTTATGTTTTGTAGTAATAGTTGATTACGATGATTTTTGATTAATTTGTTTAAATTTTCTTAATTTCATTTAGATTTTGTTAATGTGATTTCTAACCTGAAGATGACTAATAAACGGTCGAAATATATAGTGAAATGTTATATAGAATATAATGTTGGTGTTTATCAATTATTAAAACCTTGCCTTCTTTCTTTGATTATTCATAAAATATTATGGATTATTTTATATATTTTAAAAAAATTTATTTCTTAATTAAATATTTTAATAAATATTTAAATACTTTTAACATTTTTATATTGTTATTACATATAAAATTTTTCATCTACAATAATAAAATAAAAAATAATAATAAACTACTGTACTTTATAAATATAAATTATTTTATAAAAAAAAATAATATTAGAAAATAAAATTTTTTTTAAAAACAAAAAACCATCATGGTTAATTTTGAATAGAAAATGAATAATGTAAAAATTTATTATTAAAGTTTAACTTTTTATTTTTGGTTGTTTAAAATGCTCAAAAAATGAAACGAGCAGAATTGGTTGTAAATTAAAAAATATATAAATAAGTTTTCGGGGATTGTATTTTTATTATCGTTAATTTATTATATATTATTTGGATCTATATTCTAATAATTGTTTCTTGTCGTTTCTTATCATTTATGATAAATTTATAATCAAGAAGTTATGAAATATAATCACACTAAAGACATGAATCCTCATCCGAACGAAGTCTTTGAAATTCCCGATGAAGATGAAGCAGAAGAAGAAATCGATGAAGATAAAGCAGAAGAAGACATCGATGAATACGATGAAGATGAAAATTACGATGAGAAAATTGTTGATGAAATCATTGAAACTAATGGACAAATCAAAGATAGGAATAATTTTATAAAAGAATGTGATGATGATAGCTATGACAATGACTATGAGATGAAAAGTAAAATTGAATTTTATGATCAACAGTATCTACAAGACGACAGATAATGGAATTCTAACAACTTCTATCAAGCTAAAATATACTGTACTTAATGATTCTTACGACGAAGATGAATGGTGTGATATCAAATACTTTAAGAATAATTCAAATTCTTTAATCGAGTCTTTTTATGATCACAACACCAATATTCCAATCAGTGAAATATATCAATCCTTTTATCACAATTTTACAAAATCAAACTATTTAAATTTTTTAATATCGTTGCCAAGCTTATTTGATTTTTATTAATTATTTTTCTCTAAAAATCCTTTCGTCAATTATCGTTTATACATCATTGACAACAAGGTAGCCATCATTGCAATGCGGTTTGCAAAAAGATGGAAAATTTCCAACAAATTGCGATTGGGCACAAACATCGAGTCAAAGTGTCGTTCATAAAAATATCGGTTAAATAAAACCTAGGGAAAAGTACCAACTCGCCCTCTCTCCCTCTATGCCGATCTCATTTCAACGGCCTTGCTTGCATTATAAATGTTGAGAAACGATTTGCAAATTTCAAAACAATTACTTCTTGCTGTGATCCCAAATGCGAATCGTCCAATCAGCGGAGCACGTAATGAAGATATCCGAATGAAAGAGATTCCAAGCAACCTTGTACACAGCCATGTGGTGCGCATGATAGGTGTCGAGAAATTGGGTGCTGTAGGCCTTGCTGCATTTATGGACATCTCCTTCCTCAGTACCAATCAAGAAGATGTGCTCTTGCTGTGGATTGAATGCAAAACAAGTTCCGCTGCCTAATCAATTGTATCAATTTTACTGTTGGATAGAAATCGTTATGAGACTCACTGAGTGACAACAAGTTCGCCCCATCTGGTCCCTGGCAGACATCATCTGAAAGTTTGATTTCGATGACGTCATGGCAGACAATGTCGTTCTGCAATAATAAGAAATCATCACAAATCTGTGCTCAGTGCCGTGAAACGTAACATAAATTGAAACTAAATATAATCTTACTGGACATTCGTGTTTCTTGCCCACTCCTTCCTTTATTATACAATAATAAATAACTTTGATGAATAATAATTTATATAATTCTATCAATTAGGCCATGCGTTCCTTTTATAAATGGATATTGTCACATCTTCTACTATCTAATCACTGGCTATTCATTCACAATTCACTCACTATTCACTGCTGTTCATTCGCTGTTCATTCACTTACTATTTATTTATTCGCTCTTCACTTGATATTTCATTATATTCTCTGACTATTTCTAGCTATTCTTTTACTATTTACTCGTTTTTCACTTGATATTCGCATTTACTCGATAATCAGTCAATACACGTCATAGAATCCCCATTAATACGTCCGATTGATCCCTCGCACAATGTGCTACTGATTTCCTATCAATATGCCCGGCTGATGACTCATCAATTTACTGCTGCCCCCCCCCTTATAAGTGAATAGATGCATAAGGAACACAACCAATCCAACCAAATAAACGTCCAATCAATGTGATAAAACAAAGATTCATATCAGTGAAAACAAATGATTTTCCAGACCATTTGATAAGTGATAAAACTTACTCAGAACAGTTTTTAAGGAAACCGAGTCAGTCTCGATAAGATCTGCCAGGAGAAATCAATAAATCGTAATGGTTACCAAATAATAATAATATTAATAATCAATAATATTTCTCTATGCAAACGAACTCACCTTGATCAGCGTCCAAGAGGTGACTCTGCCATCCGCACTCACCGAATAGAAATTCAAATTATTATCGAAGTCCTCCCGCTGCCATTTGACTTCCCAGACTGGATCGGTGTGCTTGCCAGTTTGCGCAGTGCTGAGGTAGAGTGGGCCTGATTTCCTCTGCGTGATGTTGTAGACCCCGACGGCACCATCATAGAACCCGACACAGAGCATGTGAGGCAGCGATCGATGCAGATCCAGTGACAGCACTCCAGATTGCGTTTCGAATATGTATTCTGGGTAGCTCGGGTTCTTAAGGGTGTAAAAGCAGATAAGTCCGTTGCTCTGCTTCATGAAGTCGTCTTGGAATAGTCAATATTCATCAATCAATAATCAATTTCAGCAGCACATACATGATCCGTGGCCAACTGCAAATAAATCGTGATATTTTGGTGACCAGCTTAGCGCCGTCACCGCGATTTTCTTGGCCTTGTCAAATGTAAATCTCCACAGCGGCAGGAGAGTTCCTTGCTGATCTCGATACTCGTCCGATGGATCCTCGTAATACTTGAAGTCTTGAGATATTTCATCGAATGTGTTCTGATTGACCATACGCTCAACGATTTTGATTGGCTTGGCGATCTTACTCATTTCGTCTGCCTGCAAATCCGGTTATAATCAACAATCGACCCTATCACAATAAGCAAACCGCTGTTTCAATCGAAGTCAGTTTTTTCTTCGATTTCTCTTCAACTTTCGTACCAAATGTTGCTTTTTTTTCTTTGCTTTGTTGCTACAAGAGATTTTATTGTGTTATAATCATTATTCTCATTACTTGCTTCTCAAAATCCTCTAAATAGGCATCGTAAATTACCCATTGGGTGATGTTATCGGAGAAGTTCGATCTAGGAGGCGGTTCAGTGACATTTCCACGGTCCTAATAACACGGGTGCCTTATTAATTAATCTTTGGTGATTTAAAATCTTTACTCTAGCAGGGTTATTATATGTCTGACTGGCGCGCTCACAGAAGTTAAACTGATTGGTCAATTTCTTCTCCGATACTTCCGGCTCAACAGGGGTTTCTTTCTGTGAAGATAGATCTTCGGTCTGGAAATACGATGAGATTATCTAGGCTCATTAACAAGCTGTATCGAATGAATATTTTACATTTCAACCTTAAATAAATTTAATTTATCCAAGCATATAGGAGCCATTTCGGATTTATTATCGTTATTACATTATAGCTGGTCAAGAAACATTTTAATAAAAATTTAAAGTTCAACAAAAGCTAATATTACTAATATTATTATTATTATTATTTATCTAATAATAATAATAATAATAATAATAATAATAATAATAATAATAATAATAATAATAATAATAATAATAATAAATTAAATAATATTAATCAAAATATGGCAAAGTTCATGTATGTCTTTTTTACCTCCGTCTCACCTTCTCCAGGTTCCTTGTCCTCTTTCAAGTCTAAATAAAATAGAACTCGCTAAAAAAATAGTATGATGGGAAAAATAAATCAACCATCAATCAATTTGCCTTGCTTGGCCATTTGTCGCCTGCCCTCGTCTGAATCGCGATGCAACAAATTGCCTTCCACACTGAAATGTACTGCTAGTTGATCCACTTGGGCGATAGGTTTGTAGCACATTTCCTATTGAATAAATTCTCATTCTCATTTATAGCGTATTTATTGGTTATTTCACCTTGAAATTGAATCGGACGATATTTTGAGGAGCATGAGGATTAGTTGCAGTTAAAATACGAGTGAATTCTTCTTTTAATTCCTAGATTAGTGTTACCAATATAAATTTAAATTTCTATTTGATTTAACTTGTTCAGTTAGCTGCATTTGATCTTCTGGCTTAACTATTTTTGAATGCATAAAATCTCCTAAATCATCTTGAGGTCCAGCTTCTGGAATGTCTTCCTCAATCTTACTCCTTCTTCTGCCCTAAAACATTGAAGAATAATTGACTTGTTTCCCATTAATTTGTAATATTTAAACAGCAATATAAATATAAACATTACTTTAGTCTTTTTATCTTTGGCACCTTTCATAATTTGATAAGTAAAATCTCAATGGTTACTATTAGAAATAAAATATTTGACTAATTAGAACAAATACAAATTAATTTTATTTACAAGCAATATAAGTTAATTTTTTATTTAATTGAAAATTTATATTTTAATATAAAATTTCTGACTTATATTTTGACATAAACATAATTAAATAATTTTGAAAATCATTTAATTTAATAAAAATATTTTTAAAACTGTTATTAACTGCTCTTAGAATAGCTATTTAATATAAAATATATAAAAAAAATTTTAAATTATTGTATAATCAAATTATATTTTAATATGAATCAAATTTCGTAAAGATCAGAATACTGTTTTAATAAATTATTGTCATTTATTTTATTTTAAATTATTCTGAAATAATTAAATTTATGTTTTTAATTTTAGATAACATATTTTCTTTTTCTACTAATTTATTCTCATCCAACAGAGTCAGTGAAATGTAGTGAATTGTTGATGGGACAATATCGGTGTGATATTTCTTATTTTCAACTTGAACATATCTCTCAAAAAAATTGCTCAAGTAACTAGAATCGTCATTGAAAAGAATTTAATTTCTATGTTTAAGTACCATGCCGACCAGTCCAAGGTGTGAATTGTAGCGATAAAATTTTCAATGGATTGGAAGTCGGATTCTATCAATCAGGAGAGTGCAAAAAGTAAATTCGTAATATAATTGTTTCAGTTCAATTGTTTTGAAGGAAAATAGTCAGTTTCAAGTTGGTGGTAATTTTGTCAATATTTGGTGGAATGTTTGGACTAGACAGATTCTATCTGGGATATCCAGCATTAGGTTAATATTCTATAATTTGTGTGGCAAATGTAATGCAATGGATTTGTTTGGATGGTTGTGTTTTGAATTTGAACGAATGAGTCTGGTAGTTATTGCAAGATGTGATGAATAATAGTTTTATTTTTAATTTAAGTATTTTTAAATATTACAAAAGGCAATCTCGAGGAAATGTTTAATAATTTTTTTTGTGTTTTTGATTTTTTAAAATAGCTACATTGAATCTTAGGCAGCCAATCAAATTGAAAATTGTATGTTTGTCTAATCATCGAATGTCGTTTAATGAATAGAACCACTTATTGTAATAATGAGTTTATTATTACTTAAAACAGAATATTATGAGATTGAATTCGTAGACAAACACGATGATTAGAATTAGGCTGATTGATTTTGGAACGTTATTAATATTTTATTGATTATTTAGGTCTGTTAAAATTGCTGTCGTGTGGTGGTATGGGATTCTGGCATCTTTTGGATATCATCCTTATTTCCTTGCAGGTTTCTCATTTTTACCTCTATCTCGGATTACTGTTGCTGTTATAGATCCTCGGCCCATCTGATGGTTCACATTATCAGACCTTCGATATCACCTCTAGATCCCTTAATAATGACACGTTCTATTTCTATGAATTGTGATTGGGTACACTCAAGCAAAGATTTGTTTTATATAAATATATTTATGACTTCCTTTTGTATTAAAAACTGTGAATCACTTACCAACAAAACATGTAGGACAGTCGGTTTGGAAGGCTCCTTAGCCATTTCGTTTTAGCTTATGTATATATACTTCTAAGCATTATTAGATACATTTGGTATTAATTGTGTCCATAGAGAAAGATAAATAAACTATTATACTTTATTGATTTAAAAAGTAATAGTATTGGAGAATATTATTAGATCAAAATCTTTCAATATAGTAATGTATTAAGTAATTTAACAAACCGCAAGAATCTTTTTTATTCAAGAAAGTTCCACATGATAATATCTATTACCAAGGTCAACACTGCTAAAGACTTGAACATCACTAAGCATATACATTATCTCTTCAATATTTGGAATCGGAAACCAAGGTCTTTCTGTTATAGTGTTTAATGCCGAAAATCTAGACATATTCTTATACGTGACTAGTTTTTCTTCAAAACAAACACTAACGCACTATTCCATACTGAATCGCACTTTTTTATAATACCTGCTTTTTCCATATTTTTTTAGCATTTTTTGGATTTTATCCTCTACATGTAAAGGTTGACGCCTAGGGTTAATAGTAACTGGATTTCCATTAGTAACTATTTCGTGTTTAATTAGAGTCATATTTCTCATACCCCATCTGTGTTTAATAAAAACTTCCGAATACTTATCAATTAGTTTTTAAATCTGGGGGTCGATATCTTTTAAGTTACCTAATTCCAAACTCATTATTTGAGGAACTTTTTCCATGTGACTTACTTGCAATTTAATATTAAAATTATTCATCATTTCTACTCCAGCATTGATTAATTTGTTTGGCCTCAAAAAACCTAATAATTTGTTCCAATCCTGATAATCGTACATTTAATAATATTGCGCAAATGACTTTTGTGTTAGATTTTCCTATTTTATTTAAAATTCTGAACTTTCAATAATATTTTCACTTATAACATTTATTTAGCTCATGTATCTAGCAAACAATCTATCATAATTTTATTTCTATCAAAATACTTACACTAGGTCAGCCATTCATCTTTTCATAAATAATATTAGAAATTCCAATTCATTTTTACCCAATATTTATTTTATTAATTAGTCTATTCATAAACACATTAAAATTCATAATTTTATCCGTTTTTTATTAAGATCAGCCAAACCACATTCTAAATTACTTGTATACTCAAAACAAATACATTATCCGTCATCCAAAATCATGTCATTAATTTTTAAATTATTAGCTACTTTAAATTCATTCATCAAACTAACATTAAAATTACATTCATTCAAATTCAGACATTCTGTATCAATAATAATTTTACTTAAAACCGATTCATGGCTCCTAGTACTTCCTTTGAAACTAGAGCCTCCCTTTTTTGTGGCTTTCTAAAAATTTATTCATATTATTTTCTTTCGTGCAGTGAGGCCAATGATTCCTTACTGGATAATTCTTTCTGGATCCGCTCCATTCTGATAATGACTTATTTAGCTTTTCCATTGACTTACCTTCTCTCAATTTTAATTCTTTTTTTTGTTTTTAAATCTTCAATTGCATGATGTATTAGAAACATCATTAACGCAAACTTCGTCAACTTGTACCAAAGAATATTATCAGCAAGTTTCACTATCTTTCTAAAAGATTCAGTGCACTCGTCATTTCCTTTTCTATATCGTAAAGTGGTATCCAAATCGATGACTAAATTCTTCTTAGGCTCAAATGCTTTATGAAGACGACCTTCGTACTTAATATAGTCTGATTGGATATCTTCATATTTTAAATCAATTTCACAGACAAAAAAGGCTTTTGTTAGAGTTTCTTGAAATTTCGCAAGCTTTGAGTTATCCAAAGAATCTTTTTAACTCAAGGATAAATAATTCCAAATCTGCGTTTGGTTCCAGTTGGCTTGGTGATTTGATAAAATTCTGCATAATATCTTTTCTCCTGGCAAATTTCTAACACACTATTTTATAGTTCTTCGTTGCTTAACATCTAAAAGGGAATTTAATGAGTTTCTAATTATTGTTGAGTTAAAGTTTTGTTTGATTCGGTAGGAACTGTTCGCTCGAACTCCACGTGCATTTTATATAATATTGAAATAACTTAACACAAGAAAACTTTTATTGATACTAAGAATTACACAATTTTCAATTTCCAAGACCGGCAGGAAACCCTATGAGAAGCCGTTTTTTGAATCTGTAATATTTAAGATCTCAAAATCCTTTTGACACGAGTCTGACTCGACACTAACTACTTTCTTCTTCAATTTTCTCCCCTTTTCAATAAATTGTTGTTTCTACTTCTCAGTTTTATTTGAAAAAGTTTTTGTCGCAGTTGTCGATTAGAGACTCACTTATATAGGAATCTCATCTCGACAACTAATTAGTTTTTGTAAAATTTTGATTGGACTCCCGCGGAACTAGTGAACTAATTTGCTTTTATCTTCTGGCCGCTTCGGCCGTTCCTCGGGAGATAACTTCGGAGTAAATAATATTAGGGAATGATTAGTTCTCTTAGCTAATTAATTTTATAAAAATCGGAGAATTTCTCTCTAATTTAATTGTTTTCGTTGTTTTAATAGTATTTTCTTAATAACTTTTTCAAAGGAACTCGTCGATTGGCGTCGACACATATTCATTTCTCCGGGAAAATATTGATTTTGATTGATTTTAATTAATTTTTTTTTCCAAATCTTATTTAATATATTTTTTGAAAATCACATAACCCCAACATTATTGATATAGAATACCTTCAAACACACAAACATTCAAACACAATCATCAAATATCCTAATCAAACTCTGAACTTTAAACTACAATTTTGACATAGTATTACATAATAAATAATTAAATAAATTTGACAACGATTTAATTAAAAGAAAACGCCAATAAAAAATTCTTCGTACGATATATTTTGACAGTTTGACTCTCATCTTCAGGCACGAAAAAACCAACTAAATATATTATTAATTAACTAACTAATTTAAACAAATTATTTTTTTATATTAATTTAATTTCCTAACAAATAAACACTCAAATAATATTTAAATACTTAATTAATTTTTAAAAATGTTTTTATATAAATATTGTTGGGCCAAAACAAAAATAGCCTTGAGAATTGTTTAAATACATCAGTAATACAGCACGAAAACTCAGCACCAAGATAACTTAAAATATAACATACAACATCAACTAGACATTTTAAAATCTGAGAAAATATAAATAAATATAAAATCAAAAACATAAAAGTAAAATAAAATAAATACAAAATGTATCAAGAACCGCACGAAATTTACATAAAAAAATAACATAATAACAAAAAAATTTGACTGTAAAATGACCATTTATATAAAATTAAAAATTAATGAATTAAATGAATAAAAATAAAATATTTTTAGCTGAATAAATTTAATTAAAAATGTTAAAAATAAATTACCAATTTAAATTAATAAATTAATAAAAATTTAATTTAGATAACACAAATAATTTCAAAGTCGAATTTTATTTAATCGCAATAAAATTAACACGCAAAGGTTAAGGCCAAATTATAGGTATATTTACTGATGTGTTTTCACAAATTAACACAACTACTTGGCAGTATTATTTTCAACTTGGTTGAAATATTGATTTTCAGTCTCACTTGGAGACTGATCGCAGTAATGTGCGTTGCAGCTGGTGGGTTTCTGGGTGTTGATATTTTGAAACTATATGGTTGTTACCCAGACAACCCCACACAAATATTCTTCTCTTACCACTCGGCACCAGTTGCTAAGCAACGTTGGAACTGTGTTCGAGTGGGTAGATCGTCCGCAAAAAGTGAGCGCTATTGCTAATGCTATAATTGACCGAACGATCCTTGGGTCCAACAAGCTACTGATAGAAGGTCTGTGCTCGATTTCAATTTTTAGGTCCCATTATTCTCCTATCTCTGTCAAATATTAACCTATACTCTCATATCCTCCATTGTTATGCCCATTCCCAAAGTCCTTCTTATCGTTGTCCGTGTTGATGATTATTCTTTGGCCTGTATCCCTTGGTTAGGTTAAATATTCTCACATTATCTTTCTTACTCTTATCCCTGTTATAACTACTATGCTTCCTATTATTGTCACTAGCATCATCATTGTTACTATTATATATATTACCTTTCTTAATTGTTACTACTATTACCTTTATTATCATTTTATTACTATAACTACCATTATATTTATTGTTATTACTACTATTATTATTACTATAATTATTATCATCATTACTACAAATACTATGATTATTATTATTATAATCATTATTATTATTATTATTATTATTATTATCATTATTATTATTATTATTATTATTATTATTATTATTATTATTATTATTATTATTATTATTATAAATACCATTACCCTTATCATTATCGTTATTATTATTAAGATTTTGTAGGGATCCGTCCTTATTCCTCAGCGTTTAAATTTTTTTATTGATATACAACATTAGCCGTAATCCATCTGTATTTGTCGGTTTTCGATAAAGTATTTTTGTTGATTCGAAAATTTTTGAGCAGCGTTCCGCCCTTATTTTACGCGTTCCACTTTTACTTTACTATTTTCAATAAGTATTTTAATTACTTCGGAAAATTTGAGCAGCGATCCGCCCTTATTTTACAGTTTCATTTTCACTTTACTATTTTGTTAAGTATTTGAATTAATTCGGAAAATTTGAGCAGCGTTCCACCATTATTCTACAGTTTTTTTTTATGATAAGTGTTTTAACAATTTCAAAAATTTGCGCAGCGTTCTGCCCATACTTTCCGTTTCAATTTAACATAATTTATTTAATTCTTATTCAAAAACATTATTTTCATGATTTTGGTCGTTCGGAATAATCTTTTTCCGGTGGCTATTCATTTTAACTGTTGCAACGATTTCGCAATTGTTCCCCGCTACCATTTCCCTCTCTTTATCCTTAAGATCTATGTATGTTCATATTGTATTTAATGAGTGCCCACTGGACTACTCGGTGTTAGAGATTTTGAGCCGATTGTTGTTAAAAATTTATGTCAATTTTACAGGAAACGGATGGTGAAGGAGTAGCCAAGGGACTACTCATTTACCCTCCAATTTCCCCTATGTACGGATAATATTGACGTTTCGGCTCCTGCGTTCCGCACGCCGGGGCCTTCACGGGCACGAACTATTGGCGATTTTACACGCACTTACACAGTTCGATAGTGTGTTTTATTTTTCTATCTTGCGTTATGTTTTGGCTGTGGGCTACCAAAAATAAAATTATAGAAAAAATAAATTACCACATGAATTAGGCAAAAGTCTCGACGCATAAACTGTATATTTAGCATTCACATAAACAAATTTTAAATCGGGCATCGATGTACATAAACCAAAATAACATAACTGTAGATAAACAATCTGAAAATATTGCTGCAAAACATAACTGTAGATTACTAACCTGAAAATATTGCTACAAAATATAACTGTAGATTAATAACCTGAAAATATTGATAACTGTAGATTAATAACCTGAAAATATTGCTACAAAACATAACTGTAGATTAATAACCTGAAAATATTAATAACTGTAGATTAATGATCTGAAAATATCTGAAATAATCACACAAAAAAGTAAGATTTATAAAAAATGTGCATCTTAAATTTGGTTGAAATTAATACTACAAAGTAGTAGTTGAAAATTTGGGAAAACACATCAGTATTTATACCTATAATTTGGCCTTAACCTTGCGTGTTAGTTTTATTGCGATTAAAAAATATTCGACTTTAAAATTATTTGTGTTATCTAAATTAAATTTTTATTTATTTCTTAATTTAAATTGGTAATTTATTTTTAACATTTTTAAATAAATTTATTCAGCTAAAAATATTTTATTTTTATTCATTTAATTCATTAATTTTTAATTTTATATAAATGGTCATTTTACGGTCGAATTTTCTTGTTATTATGTTTTTTTTATGTAAATTTCGTGCGGTTCTTGATGAATTTTGTATTTATTTTATTTTACTTTTATGTTTTTGATTTTATATTTATTTATATTTTCTCAGATTTTAAAGTGTTTAATTGATGTTGTATATTGTATTTTAAGTTATCTTGGTGCTGGGTTTTCGTGCTGTATTACTGATGCATTTAAACAATTCTCAAGGCTATTTGTGTTGGTGGGTTACAGGGTTTCGAATCTTGCTTATCCTTCTAGTTGCCCTCGTAACGCCATACAAAATGATTCTAGCTGCCACTTGGCACCCGTTGCTAGGCAACGTTGGTAATGTGTTCAAGTGGTGGATTGTCCGCAAAAAGTGAGTGCTATTGCTAATACTATAATTGCTCGGACAATCCTCGGGTTCACGAGCTGTCGATAGAAGACTTGTGCTCGCTTAGCTCTGTCCCGTGTGTAAGAGTATTCATGATCGGATGTGGAGAGATGGTTGTAAGTGTTCCGATTAACACCTGTACGTACTTATACTTAAGAAATGATTTGACTACAAGTAATTTATTGGAATCAACACAGTAGAGATTCAATGCGAGTTAATGAGGTGGGTTGGCTGCTCGGCGTCGAGCACGCTCTTTGCGTCCTGGCCGACGATTCATGGGTTGATTAACAGGCTGATCCGCTAGCTGAGGGTTTTTCGGCGCCATCTGGGACGGGGCGAATACGAGCGGGTAGGTTACCGCTTCCCCCTCCCGACAGACTGCTAGAGCGACTTCTAACCCTCGTATTTGCGTACGCAGGCTTTGGTTGAGCTGCCGCTCCTCTGTCCAGCCTTTCTGTGCTGCGGTCAGGCGGTGGTACAATGTCTTTACTTTCCCCGGATCCTTCCAGGTTGCTCTAATCTGTTGGATTTCGCGGGTCAATTGAATAACTTGGGCGAGTAATTCCTCATTTGCTTGTCTTGCGTGGTCCAATTCAGTTTGTAAGATTCTTAAGGAGGACATCGCTATAATTAAATAGGTCATTTTAATTTAGGATTGATCAAGTTAAATAATCATTTATTTCATCAAACACATCACAAATAATTCTAGTCATACGAGGAAAAAGTGACACACAAATTTCTAATAATTTTAATCAGTCGCTACATCAATTTATCACTGTTAGTTCATTCGTCGGGGCAATATCTCTTTAGGCTTCGTTTGAGGGCTTCCACGGTATATGGTCGTCGGGTGTCTCGAACTGGGCGAGGTGGATGGGCGACTGCGATCCGCCCGGCAAGGATGTCCTCCACCACGTTTGCGAGATACATCCTCGCCTTGACCACTTGCAAATCCACCTGTTCCTGCACCCGCTCCCATCGGGTGAGGAGGTCTCGTGCGTTGGTGTATATCTCTGCCGCTGGGTACTGTTGTCCCTCGAGTCCATAAGGGTTGCTATTCAGACCCAGCGCCCTCCGAGTGTTAGGGTGCGGCCACTGTTGCTGGATTTTTCCGAATGTGTCTGTCCTCGGGGGGTGACTCCCTCCGGTAAGGCGCATCATTCAATTGGGTATCCGTCCATTCGAGTGACATGTTTGGCTAAAATAATGCATTATGATCAGCTACTGGCGTACGATGAGCGAAGAAATAAAACGAATTACTCAACTTGTTCGCACGATTTTAATATCCGACTCGCTAATGACTAGGTTATTGCTGTTGGGCTTACGTATTACTCAATGCTAGGTTGCTGAGACAAGTCGAAACCTATGATCGGTTAAGTATTGTTGTTGGTCAAATTAGCGATCCAGGTTAAATGGAACTTATACAGATGCTATTAGTTACCTAACATTGGCTTTCGTCGACATTTAAATTACCGTTGGTGATATACCTAGTGTCTATATTTGTTAAGAACTAATTCAACCAATTTCGATGGGTACGAATGGGTTGCCACTTATTTACGAACATTTCACGCTTTCAAAACATCCGAAGTTAGTTGATCTCAATTCGAGATTCCTATCTGGATGGGATTGACATGGGTCATCATGGGTCTTTGCATCCTGCACCTATTTATTAATTTTTAACTAAAAATTTTCGTTTTCATGATATTAACATTTAGTTGATCGACTGTTGTAAATTACTGACTAGAATATTCATATTAATTTAAATGACCATATTCCTTAGGGTGGCGGCATCCGCATCCGTTGCAAATTTGTCAGTGTTTACATTTAAGGACGTTGGTTTTATATGCTAAGCCGACGGAATTCCCGGATCACGCGAATCCGTTTAATTTGGCGGTACAATTTCCGGTCTAATATTATTATCAGCGGGTCCATTAGTTAAATGGATACACTTCCGTTTGGTAAATTAATAATCTGTGTTTATTTAATCTACTTTTCATTTTAGAATTCACAATTCACAAATCCGATGAAGTTTGACCAACTCGATTATAGTAAGTTATTATGTTAATTTATTGGGACACATTTCATTGATGGATTCTAGAGAAACTCTTGCGTCCACCGAAGTTCCTAGGGTGAGTTCTAATGTATTTGGAGTTTTCGTCTATGTGGGACTTAGTTATGTACTCATGATCTCCTTAAAAGTTCTTTGGAATTATTTTATGCGATGTCAGTAGTAAGTATCCAACGTTGATGTGATATTAATATAAACTTCTCTAATTGTTTAATCATTCTTAAAGTTTTACATTTACGTCAATTTTGTAATTCATTTTAATTCGCGATTAATTGAGGCTAAATTGGAGGCTACTTAATTTGATATCTTGGTTCCGGAAATGTAAACTTCAGCGACAATTTTATCATCTTTATCCTGCAGGGATTTCATACTAATCCTCTCCTATCTCCTCAACCATGATCTTAATTAAATTCTTAGTAACGACGAATTTTACGGTAGGCTCTCATCTTGGCGAATTACTAGTTTAACTTTGCTTGATGGATTCGTAATTGTTTTCCATTAAATCTCTCATTTTTGTATTTAGCCCACTAACTAATCTATAATCTAATTTATTTTGAGTACATTAATTTCAATCATTGGATTACTTTATTCTTAATCGATGGGCGTTTTATTTTTAAATCTCTGGGTCATTTATTCGGTAAATTACTCTATTTTGATCAATAGTTATTTAGCACTAAATTCTCTAGCTTTACTTTAAATCTATTGGGTTGAAGAATTATTCTAACCAAGGTGTTATTCTGATTAATTAAATTATTTCAGGTTTTCAATCAATGAATCGAAACATTACAGTATTTATACTCAAGGGTTTTACGATTTTTATCAAGGATGGTTTTCCACGTTTACTCCAATGACTTTAACTTTCCTCATTGCATTAATTAGATATAATCGATGAAATACTCATTTTTATTCGATAATCATTTTAACCTTTAATCCTTAACCTAATTCAATCGCTGGTTTTTACTTAATTCCCCCTTCAATTTTATTAAAATGACTTATCAGTGGAAAGCTTTTCGCTACCTTGATTTTAATTAACGATTTAATTAAGGGGTTCTACACTCTTATTCAAAGATCACTTTACTTTTAATTGATACGGTTCATTCATTGAAATCTATGAATTCGATTCGTAATAGCCTCCATTTTTATCGGGGATTGATTTTTTGATTAGATCAATGCGTTGCTCGTTCTTATTCAAAGATTAAATTCATTTTATCGAAGCGAATTATAATAATATAACTGATGCAATTATTTGCCATTACCTTAATTACGACCTTACATACTATGAATTATCTCTACACGACTTTTAAACCATAACCGCTTTACTTTTCTTTACTCGTAATTAATGATCATTTTATGTTATATTAATAATCGCAGTTTAGTCGAATTCAAGTATTTCAAATGAACTTTATTCCGGCATATTAATTCGAGGACTATAACAACGATTCCATTTAATTTAATCCCGTGCCCTTTCCCTTTAATAGGCCTTAGACGCATCTTGTGTTTATATTATATTTACTGAGTGCCCACTGGACTACTCGATGTGAGGATTTTAAGCCGTATGTAATATAAATTTAGGTCGATTTTACAGAATTGAGAAACGAGGAAGCAGCCATAGACTTCTTCCTTATTTCTCGTTTCAGCTATAGGGATAAATATTGACGTTACGACCGCTGCGTTGCGCACGCTGAGTCTTCACGGGTACATATCATTGGCGATTTTCCACGCTCTTACACGAATCTGTACTATGTAGATTTTGCTTTCTTGCGTTATGTGTCGGCTGTGGGCCGGAAAAATTTCGACATTTTTATTTATGAAAACATATAAAATAAGTTATGTATATTAATAATATTTATTAATTATGAACAAAATAACATAATTACCCATCGTTGACAATCCATAAAATATCATAAGATAACATATCATAACATAAAACAAAATACCTCTCTCCCCACGTCGACGCCGAGCAGAGCTCTACTGAGATGCAATGAACGCGACGTGGAAAGAGGGTTCCACCATCAATAATTCTCACCTAAAAAATTCTCGGTCTTCAAAATAATTTCAAAATGAAAAGTATAGTCTGTTTCGAAAAACGGTTTAATGGTTTTCAAAAAGGTTTTGAAAAATGGTTTCGGGTTAACTTCAATGTGAAAATGGATCAGTATATATACCTAATTTTCTGGTGTGTGAAATTTGATGCAGTAAAACAAAATTCGACCTTGTTATTTTCTAGCAAATTCTATTATTTAATTTTTATATTTTTTGATTTATTTTTTTTGATTCAGAATTTTTATTGAATTATTTCTAATTCAAAATTTTCGATTTAATTGTCATTTTAATGAACTTTTATTAATTTTCCAGTTTGGTCGAATTTGTTATGTTCTCTTGTTATGTTTGTGTAGGTATCGTGCGGATCTTGGTGCGTTTTGTTAATATTTTAATTTATTTTTATGTTTATTAATTTATATTCTTATTTATATTCTTATTTCTCATATTTTATATGGTTTAATTGGTGTTTTCAGGTTTATTTAAATTGCATGTTGTATTTGCGTGTGTGTTTCTGATCCATTTAAACATTCTTCAAGGCCGTTTACGTTCTGGCCCAACACAGCTAACTGCATGGATGACTGCAAAGTTGTTGATTGGTAAACCGGTGCTATAAATGCTACGAATTGCGAATTGTGCTACTATGAATTTTTAATAGATGATGAATTATGAATTATGCTACTACGAATTTCTAATATATGATGAATTATGAATTATCATACTCTGAATTTCTATTATATGCTTACAAACTTCCGACAATTATTTCTCGCATTCGAGGCTTTTACCCAATTGATCTGGTAATTTTCATTCATTTCTTTTTTGGCCCACAGCCAAAACATTGCAAGATAGTAAAATAAAACACCCTATCGAACTGTGTAAGTGTGGTGTAAATCCGCCAATAGTTCGTACCCGTGAAGGTTCCGACGTGAAAACGCAGGAACCCGAACGTCAAATCACTGAACTAAATAGCGAAAGAGAGTAGCTTGAGAGTGGGTCTTTTGGCTCAACTTTCTTGTACTTAATTTCGATAAAATGGACAAAAATCTTTAACAAAAATCGGCTAAAAATTGAAAGAAAAAAATTAAAAAACAAATTTTCAGAAATAGTTAAAACATTTATCATAAAACTGAAAAATCAGGGTGGAACGCTGCTCAAATTTTCCGAATCAATTAAAATACTTATTGAAAATAGTCGAGTAAAAGTGGAATGTTGTTCAATTGTTAGTATAATATCCTTATAAAACTGTAAAATAAGGGCGGTACCCTGCTAAAATTTTTCGACTCAAGGAAAATACTTTGTCGAAAACTGTAAATTAAGAATGGATTACGGCTAAATTTTTATATAATTAAAGTATATTATTTTTTTTTTAAGTCGAGGAATAAAAACGAATCCCTACACAAAAATTTGTTAACAATAATGATATTAGTAAAGATAACGGTAATTATAATAATAATTATAATAATAATAGTAATAATAATAATAATAGTAGTAATAATAATAAATATAATGGTAATTATAGTAGTAAGAATAATAATAAATGTAATAGTAGTAACAATTAATAAAGGTAATACATATAATAGTAACAATTGTTGGATGTACGGAAAACTTAGTCGCTAGTTAGCTCTTATTTCTGACTGATAACTATCCCGCCTGTAATCTAGGGTTACCTTTTCCATGTAAGTAGTGGGATACCGGCCCTCTAGCTCAGAGGCCATCTAGCTCACATATCCCCCGGCAAAATTATTTTTCTAAGTTTAAACGTACAAAATTTTTTTAGAACAAAGACAATGACTCATCAAAATCTTTTCAAGGTCATTCAAAAATAGGTCAAGGTCATTCAAAAATTTCTCAAGGTCATATTATTTTTAAAAATTTTTTAATTTTAATTTACTACTTATAAAAATAAGTAGCATATATTTTGTAAATTTATTTTATTATTATTATTTTTATTAATATTATTATTATTAATATTGTTATTATTAACATTATTAATATTATTATTATTATAAATATTATTATTATTAATATTATTATTAATATAATTATTATTATTATTATTATTATGACTTTTATTATTATTATTTTTTCTTATTATTATTATTAATATTTTTATTATTATTATCATAATTAATATTTTTATTATTTTAATTATTATTGTTATTATTATTATTATTATTATTATTTTTATTATTTATATTATTTTTATTATTATTATTATTATTTTTATTATTATTATTATTAAAAATTTCATTATTATTATTATTATTATTTTTATTATTCTTATTATCCTTATTAATAGTATTATTTTTATTATTATTATTATTATTAATAGTATTATTTTATTATTATTATTAATATTATTAATATTATTATTATTATTATTATTATTTTTATTATTATTTTTATTATTATTGTCAAGGTCATTGGATGAATCATCATATTTTTTCAAGGTCACGTAAAAATTCTCAAGGTCATAGTATTTTTAAACATTTTTAAATATAAATTTATTAATTATTTTTATAAGTAGTATAAATTTTGTAAATTAATTTTATTATTAATATTATTATTATTTTTTATTATTCAATTATTACTTAAAAAATTTGTTATTATTATAATTATTATTATTATTATTATTAATTATAATATTAATATTATTATTATTTTTATTATAATTATTAATATTTTTATTTTTATTTCATTATTTATTTTATTATTATTATTTTTATTATTATTATTAATATTTTTATTATTATTATCATTATTAATTATTTTATTATTCTTATTTTTATTATTAAAAGTATTATTCTTATTTTTATTATTATTGTTATTATTATTATTATTATTATTATTATTATTTATTATTATTATTATTTTTATTATTTTTTTATTATTATTATATTATTTTATTATTATTATTATTATTAAAATATTTTATTATTATTATTATTATTTTTTATTATTATTATATTTTATTATTATTTTTAATTATTATTTTATTATAATTTATATTTCTTATTATTATTATTATTAATATTATTTTTTATTATTATTATTATTATTATTAATATTTTTATTATTATTTTTTATTACTTTTATAAATACTATTATTATTATTATTGTTATTATTATTATTTTTATTTTATTTTTTTATTATTATTATTAATATTATTTTTATTTTTATTATTATTATTATTAATATTCTTATTATTTTTTTATTACTTTTATAAATACTATTATTATTATTATTGTTATTATTATTATTAGTAATTTTTTTATTATTATTATTATTTTTATTATTATTATTATTATTATTATTAATAGTATTATTTTTATTATTATTATTAATAGTATTATTATTTATTATTATTATAATTATTAATAATATTATTATTTTTATTATTAATATGATTAATATTATTATAATTTTTATTATTATTATTGTCAAGGTCATTGGATGAGTCTTAATATTATTTCAAGGTCATTTAAAAGTAGGTCATTGTATTTTTAAACATTTTTATTTTTAATATACTACGTATTTTTTATAAGTAGTGTTTTATTGTTTTTTAATTTTAAATTTCTTATTATTATTATTATTATTTTTATTATTATTATTATTTTTGTTATTTTTATTATTATTATTAATAATACAAGTTTTTATTATTATTATTTTCATTATTATTTTATATAAATTTTCAATAAAGTATATACAATTAATATTGAATAGAAAAAGTTTGTTCAATTGTGTTTCATAGTAGACAGGGATAGAACAATTGTAAATGTTTGTAAAAAGTTAAAGAAAAATTCTATATTTTTAAGAAAATATGTGCAAATAAATATCAATACTAATTATGGCTCAAATGTGTGTGGTAAACCATCGATATGTTACAGTGTTTATGGAAAAACTTTAATGAAAATATGTGTTATTTTTCAAGAATTTATGAAATATTTATTTTATGGCTAATAATGTGTGTGTTAAATCATAAAAATAGTTCAATATTTGTGTAAAGTTTGAGATTGTTAAGAAAAATGTATATAATTTATGATACACACGCGTTTTTGATTGAAATATGTGTGTTTGTTTTACCGATATAAGAAAAAATATGGACAATTTTTAAGAAAATACATGTAACAAATATTCAGTGAATCGAGAATTGCTTATAATAAATTAGACGGTAAAATTTTTCAATGATGAGATGAAATATCAATTAAATATTGAGAAATACTTGAAATAAAAGGCGTTTATTGTTTTTAATAACTATTCCTCCGCCCATAAGTATCCATCAAAATATATATATATATCCCTACTTAAATATAATCAACCGATGAAATCTACTCAATTGTTAATAATTTTTTAATTGAATATAATAGTAATTCATCCACTCTTAAAGTACAATTCATTTTCAGTGAATATTTTATCTTTTAAGTATATTTGTTGATCAGTAAATAATTCAGACTCCTTTTATTTCAAGTATTTCTTAATATTTAATTGATATTCCATCTCATCATTGAAAACTTTTACCGTCTAATTTATTATAAGCAATTCTCGATTCACTGAATATTTGTTAGCTTCAATTCATATTTTCTCACTTTAATGATTGCTTTCCTCTTCAACGAATATTTTCTCTTCAATTAATATTTTCCTCTTCAATGTATATTTTCTACATTCAAAGTATATTACCCTTGTAAGTTTTTAATATATCAATTGGTATTTCATATATTTAGTAGATATCTTTAGCTATCCCACTTTTTTCAGTAATTTCAACGATTTTAGTCACTTAATGTACTCTCTCACCAATATCACTTCTTCACTGAAAATTTTCTTTATAGAATATAATCTCTATTAATTAAAATTCCATTTGTTGACATATTATTGACTTGTCATTTTCAATGAAAATTTAATTAAATAAATTACATCTTTCAATAGATTAGGTTGTACTCAACAAAAATAAAATAATTTTAGGCTATGTAAATCAATTAGAGCTTTTAAGGAAATTTTATGATAATTTAAGTGATATCTAGTTTTACGAGGTGTTTAGTTTAGTAAATTTTAATCATCTTTTGAATTTTATGGTTTTTAATGAAATTATTGAAGAAATTAGGGTAAATCTATAAATTTAGAAACACTTAATTTCTTGATAATTTATTAGATTTGACTTGATTTTAGGAATATTTTAAATAAAAGTTAAATTTAGGATCAAAATGTTTATGAAACATCTATTTAAGATAATTATTTACCAATTAGAATCAAATTTGACTGATAGATTTTGAATAATAAATGATATTTTAATTATAATTTTATGTTCTATTTAAATAGTTGATTAAATCAGTTAATTTTTAAAAATATTTTAGTGAAACCTAAAATTTTAATTGATTTTACAGTGTAAAAAAAGGGGATCAATAATTACTTTCAATTTTATTGATTTCATGGATATCAAACACAAAAGTAGTATACTTATGAAAATCATTGATATATCTCTATGATTGACTGGTAAATTTTATTGAATTTATACTTGATTTACTGATTAATTTTAATGAGCAATACGATATATATTTTATGATTTTACAATAATTTCATTTATTCGTAAAACATAAATTTTATTCGATTTTAGTCATTTTGATGAATTTTTTATTTCATAGAATTTGTTGTCAGAATCAAATTGTGGTGATCGAATCGGGTATCGATAACAATTTTATAATACTTTAAAGAAAATTTATTTTTATTGGTAAAATTCAGATTTTTATGATAATTTTAATGGAATTTGATTGGTTGAATAAATATAGTAAATATGATCTGAATGATGATTTTAATGAGTAGAGTCGGTTAAACATAGATTTCTAAAGAAATTTTACCTTGTAGGTTTTTTAAAAATATGTATATTATTGGTGCAGTGGCGGAAAATTTTATTTCAATGGAACTGAATGGTTAAGAGTAAGTTTTATGATATTTTAAGGAAATAATCGATTAAGAACAAGTTTGTTGTCATTTTTAAGGGGTTGAGTTGGTTGAATATCTGTGTTCAAAGGGTAAGTATTTTCTAAATTGAGAATATAGATGAGGAATTTATAATATTTTTAGGGGATTTGTTCAGATAGATATCAATATGTGTGTAAATCTTTTGAGAGAGTGGAAATATTGTCATTTAAAGAGAAATGATTTGTTAAGAAGAGAATTTATGATCTTTTAATGGGATCGTTATTTAAAAGGTGAATTTTATAAAAATAATGAATTTGGTAAAGTAGGGGAAAGTGTTATTTGATGGGAAAAGATTGGTCAAGAGTGGAATTTATTTTAGTGAAAATAGCCGATTAAGAACAGGTTTTTTGTCATTTTTAAGAGGGTGAGTTGATTAAATATTGTTATTTAAAGGGTAAATATTATCTAAATTGGGAGTTTTATGAAAAATAATGAATATGGCTGGAAAAATTGTTATTTGATGGAAAATGATTGGTCAAGAGATGAATTTATTTTAAAGGATTTCAAGAAATTTATTTGGTTGAATATCGATATGAGTCGGTGATTTTTATGAAAATAATGAATATAGCTGGGAATATTGTCATTTAAAGAGAAATGATTGGTTGAGAGTAAATTTTATATTATTTTAGGGGGAAACGATAGGTCAAGAGGTGGAATTTATGATATTTTTATGGTGATTTATTCGGTTGGATATCAATGTCAAAAGATGTATACTTAGTGAAATCGATACATTTTCATTGACTTAAGGGTTATCAAAATATAACAATAAGATTTTGGTTAATTTAAATGATATTATTGGAATCTGAATAAAATATACGATACGTGTTCAGTTCTAAGAAATTGATCGATTCATGTATTCAAATATTTATTTGATTTTATTATTATATTTGTAATTTAATTAAAAACTAAAATTGATTAGTATTTAAAAAATTCATGTTACCCATTACTTATGTTGTTATTGACAATTTTCTGAATAATTTAAATATTTACGATTATTTCCAGGAATGAAGAAAAATTGTAAGATTAAAAACTATGAGCTGTTGATAACATACATTAATTTTCATTTAACAAGTACCTAGAACAATTACCTAACAATCTTAAAATTTTAAAAAATCTAACAAATTTTTTCAATTATTTTACAACTTAGTTAATTTAATTAACTGATAAGTACTATTTTCTTTACAATTTGCTACTGTGTTGAAACTTTTTTTTTTAATTCTTATTTCAAAGTACTAACAAATTTTATTAAAGATATATCAACACTTGTCAAAAATTATAAAACTTTGGTAATTTTAATAAGTATTACTCAATAACTACTATTTTCTTACCAATTTGCTGAAGGTCTTATTTGAAAATTTCTTCAAAGTAATAACATTATTTACAAATTAATCCATTTTATTTCAAATTTAACAACTTTCTCACAACTTTAATCAAATTCTAATCCCATGATAATCATAAATTACATGTATTTTCTTAAAAATTGTTCATATTGTTTCTTATATCGGTAAAACAAACACACATATTTCAATCAAAAACGCGCGTGTATCATAAATTATATACATTTTTCTTAACAATCTCAAACTTTACACAAATATTGAACTATTTTTATGATTTAACACACACATTATTAGCCATAAAATAAATATTTCATAAATTCTTGAAAAATAACACATATTTTCATTAAAGTTTTTCCATAAACACTGTAACATATCGATGGTTTACCACACACATTTGAGCCATAATTAGTATTGATATTTATTTGCACATATTTTCTTAAAAATAAAGAATTTTTCTTTAACTTTTTACAAACATTTACAATTGTTCTATCCCTGTCTACTATGAAACACAATTGAACAAACTTTTTCTATTCAATATTAATTGTATATACTTTATTGAAAATTTATATAAAATAATAATGAAAATAATAATAATAAAAACTTGTATTATTAATAATAATAATAAAAATAACAAAAATAATAATAATAATAAAAATAATAATAAGAATAATAAGAAATTTAAAATTAAAAAACAATAAAACACTACTTATAAAAAATACGTAGTATATTAAAAATAAAAATGTTTAAAAATACTATGACCTACTTTTAAATGACCTTGAAATAATATTATGACTCATCCAATAACCTTGAAAATAATAAATTAAAATTAAAAAATATTAAAACATTACTTATAAAAATAAGTAGTAAATTTATATAAAAATGTTTAAAAATACTATGACCTTGTAAAATTTTGAATGACCTTGACTTACTTTAAAATGACCTTGAAAAAAAAATATTAAGACTCATCCAATGACCTTGACAATAATAATAATAAAAATTATAATAATAATAATTATAATAATAATAAAAAATAATAATAATAAAAATAAGTAATCATATTAATTAATCATATTATTAATCATATTAATAATAAAAATAATAATAATTATAGTAACAATTAAAATAATAATAAAAATAAATATAATTAAACAATATTAATAAGTAATCATACTAATTAATAAAATTATTAATCATATTAATAATAATAATAATAATAATAATAATAATAATAAAATTATTTCCTTATAATAAAAGTTTTATGTAGTTGTTTTATTTTTATTATACATTATTAATAATAACAATATTATTAAAAATAATAATAATAATAATAATAATAATAATGAAATTTTTAAAAAAAATAACAATATTTATATAATAATAATATAAATAATAATAAATATTATAATAAAAATATTTATAAAATAATAATAATAATAAAAATAATAATAATTATTATATCAATAATATTAATAATAAAAATATTATTAATAATAATAAAAATAATAATAATAAAATAAATAATAATGATAAAATTATTAATAATAATGATAAAATTAATAATAATAATAATAATAATAATAATAATAATAAAAGATTTTTTAAGCAATAATTGAAAATTAAAAAATAATAATATTAATAATAAAATAAATTTACAAAATTTATACTACTTAAAAAAATAAATAGTAAATTTATATTTAAAAATGTTTAAAAATACTATGACCTTGAGAATTTTTGAGTGAACTTGAAAAAATATGATGAGTCATCCGATGACCTTGACCTACTTTGGAATGACCTTGAAATATTATGATGAGTCATCAAATGACCTTGAAAATAATAATAAAAATAATAATAATATTTTTAATAATAAAAATATTAATTATAATAAAAATCATGATAGTTAAAATAATAATAACAATAATAATAATAATAATAACAATAAATATAGTAAAAATATTATTAATAATAATAATAATGTTGGCGAATGGGGTTGGTTTTTTATTTATTTTTTCTAGGGTTTTTGTGCATCTACCCCCTAAACGCCAGCAAGATTATTATTTCATCCCTTATATGTACCCATGGTGATTTCCATGTTGGTAATGTACATAAGGGTTGAAAATTCATGAGCAGGTGAGCTCCATTGCTAGAACTACTCTTCATGATATTTTCACTTTCGGGTTCTGGACTGCCGATGGGAGGTCTTACGTCTTTCTTTTCTATATCCTGGTCCTTACTCGTCTATTCCTACAATTTCCATACCTATTCATCATCTTTACCCATTATTTATAAAAATATCCTTCAAAAATTTGGGCAGTGTTCCTACCTTATTTTTAGGTAAATTTCCTATTTCATTTGTTTAATCACGGAATCGACTACATTTTTCCTAATTTACCTTTATCTTTCCCTATATTAGAATTTTGATCAACAATTCCTTAATTCCCGGTGCGTTTCCCATGATTTTAAGTAATTAAAACCCTCTGCGATCACTTCAATAAACATTTCTCTCTTCTGTCAGATTATATCATTCAACCTTTGGAAAACCGCTTTCAAATTTACATTTCTACACTAACCTATCCTTTTCTACTCGATTTTTAATTAATTTTCCGTAATTATTTTAAATTTTCCATGCAAAACTTTAATCCCACTTAACTATAGTCGCACTTCCCGAATTTTATTTCGACTCGCTCCGGCCACATTTTCAGCAGCCGCCTCGAGTATACAACGGCGCCCTGCGTAGCGGTCCTGTGCACAAAGCCAGAACCGACTGCGAACTGCCGAGGGGTTCACGAGGCATGACCCACGAGCTCAACTAAGGGTTTTCACCCACTAGCCGGCACACGGTCGGTCCCATGAACCATCTATTTAAATACTTATTATAAATAAGATTTTAAGAGGATTTGTCGGTGGCACCAAAAGATTCCACGACCATCCAGAATAAAATCAAAGTAACAAGACTTCGAAATATATATTTACACAAAAATAACAGTACTTACAATCCACAATCATGCAACCAGATTTGAAAAAATTGGCATAAATTGGCATACAAATTTGGTCTAAGAATGATTCACTGCTAGTCTAAAAATGTCTAAACATTTTTCTAGTAGTCACCTGACTGAAAAAATGTCTAAGACAGTCTAAAAATTGTGAAAATGACTGCCGTATATATAGTATTTTTGTGCCTGTGTGCGACCAATGGGCGATTTTTCGCCATTTTTAGGGTTTTTTAATTATTTTATTTATTTCGAAATATTTTTGTAATTTTTTATATATTTTTCTTTATTTTTTGATATATTAATATTTTATTGTTGGATTTTATTTTTATTATTATTTTCTTAAAATATTATTTTTAAACCCCAATATTTTGTTTTCTGGTCGCCTCTTCTGCCTGTGTTTTTTCTAAACCTTATTTTGCAAGGTTTTGGCAGTTTATTTTATTTTTCGTATGTTTCTTTTTGCATCTGTAGGCATTTTTCCGAATTTTAATTAATTATTTGATTTATTTAATTTTTGTTATATTTTTAATTTGTTTTAATTAATGTTTTATTTTATTTTTGGTCTCTTCTTGCGGTGAGTGCTTATGTTACAGCAGCCTTATTGACAATTTCCAAACGACATTAATTATTTTGTTTTAACTTATACAATTTTCACCTTTTTGTTTAACTTGGTATTGTAATTTTTGTTTTACTTTTGGCTATGAGCCCAACAATAATAATAATAATAATAATAAAATAATACTATTAATAATAATAATAAGAATAATAAAAATAAAAATAATAATACTAATAATAATAATAATAAAAAATATTTTTTAATAATAATAATAATATTAATAATAATAATAATAAATATAATAATAATAATAATAATAAAAATAAAAATTATAATAAAAATTATAATAAAAATAATAATAATAATAAAAATAATAAAAATAATTATAAAAATAATAATAAAAATAATATAAATATTAATATTTAATAATAATAATAATATAATAATAATAATATAATAATAATAATAATAAAAATATTAATAATTATAATAATAATAATAATAAAAATAATAATATAAATAATAATAAGAAAATAAAAATTATAATAAAAATTATAATAAAATAATAATAATAATAATAATAATAATAAAATATTAATAATTATAATAATAATAATAATAAAAATAATAATATTAATAATAATAACAATAATAATAAAAAAAAATAATACTATTGATAATAAAAATAAGAATAATAAAAATATTAATAATGATAATAATAGTAAAAATAATAATAATAAAATAAATAATAAAATAAAAATAAAAATATTATTAATTATAATAAAAATCATTATAATAATAATATTATTAATTATAATAATAATAATAATAATAATAATAATAGAAGATTTTTTAAGTAATAATTGAATAATAAAAAATAATAAAAATATTAATAATAAAATAAATTTACAAACTTTATACTACTTATAAAAACAAGTACTAAATTTATGTTAAAAATGTTTAAAAATACTATGACCGTGAGAATTTTTACTTGACCTTGAAAAAATATGATGAGTCACTCAATGACCCTGACCTACTTTTGAGTAACCTTGAAAAACTATGATGAGTCATCCAATGACCTTGACAATAATAATAAAAATAATAATAATAATAATGATAATATTATTAATAATAATAATATAAATAAAATAATAATAATAATAATAATAATAATAATAATAATAAAAATAATAATATTTGTAATAATAATAATAAAAATAATACTATTAATAATAATAAGAAGAATTATAATAATAATAATAATAATAATAATAATAATAATAATAGTTTTAATAATAACAATAATAATAATAATAATAATAGTTTTAATAATAACAATAATAATAATAATATTTATAATAATAATAAAAATGAAAAATAAGAATAATAATATTAATAATATTAATAATAATAATAATAATAATAATAATAATAAAAATATTAATAATAAAAATAATAATAATAAAAATATTATTAATAATAATAATAATGAAATTTTTTATAATAATAATAATACAAATAATAATAATAATAATAATAATTAAATTAATAATAATAATAATAATAATAATAATAATAATAATAATAATAATACAGAAGATTTTTAAGGTAATAGTTATATAATAAAAAATAATAATAATATTAATAATAAAATAAATTTACAAAATTTATACTACTTAAAAATAAGTGGTAAATTTATATTTAAAAATGTTTTAAAATACTATGACCTTGAGAATTTTTACATGACCTTGAAAAAATATGATGATTCATCCAATGACCTTAAGCTGCTTTTGAGTAACCTTGACCTACTTTTGAATGACCTTGAAATATTATGATGAGTCATCCAATGACCTTGACAATAATAATAAAAATAATAAAAATAAAAATAATAATATTAATAATAATAATAATAATAATAAAATAATACTATTAATAATAATAATAATAAAAATAATAATATTTATAATAATAATAATAAAAATAATACTATTAATAGAATAATAATAAAAATAATAATAATAATAATATTAGTAGTAATAATAATAATAACAATAATAATAATATTTTTAATAATAATAAAATTAAGAATAAGAATATTAATAATAATAATAATAATAAAAATATTATTAATAATAATAATAATAATAATAAAAATCATTATAATAATAATAATATTTATATTAATAATAATACTAATACACCTAATTCTGTTTTTACACGAATTATTTTTACACGAATTTGAAATAACACGAGTAAATACGAAAAAATATTTCTATTTTTACACGACATAATTTGAAATAACACGAATACAAAAAAAACAAAATTACTTTTTTTACATGAATTATTGGATTTAACACGTTTTTTTTCAATGAATTTTTTTAAAGTAAAAAGAGAGCAACTCACCACGATGACAGTCAACTCACCACGCTAAAATAGCTTGAACTTTACTAGAACAATTTTGTACAAGTAAATTTCAAGCAAGTAAATTTCAAGCATCAGCTGTTTTGTTTTGTTTGTTTACACACAATTTAGTTCCTATTTGACAATTATAATTGAAAGATCGTTAGTTTTTGCTGATTTTTAACAAGTGCTAAGTAAAATAAAGTAGAAGCTCATATAATTTTGGTAGACCAATAACAGGTTAGTTTCAAATATTTAATTTTAGATTTTTGCATTTTTGATTAATAAAATATATTTTGGTAGCCACACCCATGTTACATAATTCTCCTGCATTAAAAATGAGGAAAGCGATCAGCTTAGATACCAAAATCAAATTTTAGATCAACTTGCAACGGGACAAGGCGCAACGGTTGTGGGAAATAATTTCGGAATCCATGAAGCTACTGTAAGAACAATTAAAAAAAATGAAACTGCAATTAGAGCATCAGTATGTTCTGGAACAAAATTAAGTGCAAGTCATCATCGTATGTAAGGGATGTTGTTAAAGAGAAAATGGAAAAAGCTTTGGTAATCTGGATAGAAGACAAATCCCAAAAGAGAATACCAGTAGACGGACTTGCTATCAAGCAGACAGCATTAAGAATCTATAAACGTATCCAGGAAGTTGATCCAGATACATCATCTCAGTCAAAACAACATGCATTTTCCGCAAGTACTGGTTGGATGACTGGTTTTTTAAAAAGACACGCTCTCCACAATATAAAAATTAAGGGAGAAACTGCATCCGCTGATGAATTGGCTGCTAAAGAATTTCCCGAAAAACTAAAAAAAATTATTGAAGATGGAGAATATACTCCAGACCAAGTTTGGAATTTAGATGAAAGCGGCCTTTTTTGGAAGAGAATGCCTAGAAGAACTTATGTAGCAAAATCGCAGAAAACAGCCGGTGGTTTTAAAGTAGCAAAGGACCGTATTACGTTGTTGTTTTGTTCCAATGCTTCAGGAGAACGTATTCTTAAGCCACTCCTAGTACATCGTGCCTTAAGACCACGTTCCATGAAAAGTGTAGATTTCAATAAATTGCCTGTACACTGGATGGCGAACAAAAAGGCTTGGGTAACCAGTGCAATTTTCACAGAGTGGTTTCAGAAGCACTTCATCCCAGAAGTTAGGCGCTACATGAAAGAAAAATGTCTCGAATTTAAAGTTCTTTTGATTCTAGACAATGCACCAGGCCATCCAGTTTTGGAGCACCCAAACGTACAATTTTGTTTTTTGCCGCCTAATACCACTTCCTTATACAGCCACTAGACCAGGGGATAATTGCTACGTTTAAAACGTATTACATAAGAAGTTCATTTCATTATGTTGTAGAAAAACTTGATAATTATGAGGAATCATCAGTCATAGATGAATGGAAAAAATTTTCTATAATGGACTGCATTAATCAAGTCAAGATCGCGTTAGATTTATTAAAGCCATCAACTTTGAACTCGTGTTGGAAAAATATTTGGCCAGAATGCGTAAAATGCAAAGATCCTGTTATCGATAATAACGCTGAACTTGCTGATATAATAACAATGGCCAATGCAATCGGTGGGGATGGATTCGATGACCTATCGTTAGCAGATGTAGAAGAATTGTTGGTAGATGAAAGCTTGAGCGAAATGAAATTATAGATCTCACCCTTGAGACTCGTTATGATAAAGAACATAGTGATAGTGACGAAAGAGATCGTCCAATTTTGAAAGCATCTCTAATTAAAGAAGGTCTTGATCTCGCTACAAAATTAGGTAGTCATTTTGAACAACATGATCATGACGAGGAACGAGCTGCCAAATTTCAACGTGAACTGAAATCATTAATGGCATCTTACAGGGAAGTTTATAATGGGTTAACGCGAAATAAAACTCAATCTAAGATAACTGATTTCGTTCAAAAATCTACTGATGTCCCAACACAGTCGGCTAGAAATGATAAAGATTAACAAAATCATTCCAGTGATGGCAGTGATATTGTAGTCTTTCGCAAACGTTTACGTTTATTATCAGACAGTGACAATAAATAAAATTGTTTAATGTTTAAATTTTTCTTATGGTTGTACTTTATGTTATTTAAGTTTTTTGGCAATGAATTTCTGGTATTATTTTTTTTATGAAATCTAAATTTTAATTTATTTTATTATAATTTAGTTTATTTAATAAATTAAAACGAAAATAAATTCTTAAAATAACTACAACAATATTTTTTTATATTATTTAGTCTAATTTTAACTTATTTTTTGAGGTCTAGAACCAATCTATTATTTTTGTACTTGGCCAGTATCTTTTTTTACACGATTTTTTTTTACACGAATTTCTCGGGAACCATTCTATCGTGTAAAAACAGAATTAGGTGTATTTATTATGGTAAAGGTGTCTGACACTTTCCTGGTATTTTTATTTCCCCTTTTTACATTGTTTAAAAAAATTTTTATTCCCGTCGTTACTCATCACTTTTGCCCAGATTGACTCGTTTTCGAGGTTTCAAGAAAATAATCCTAAACGATCGCTGTGCGATCTTTCTTATTACCCCTAACTGATAGTGCTCTTCCTTTTAATTTAGGATTTCGTGCTCGCCTTGACCGACGTTTCCATCAGCCGTTGCGAGTCGTTTAACGGTGCCCTATGGGGAGGGTCATGTGCCATTTTACCAGGCCCCATCGCGGACAGACCGAGATTTTGAAAAAGCGCGACCCATAATCACAACTGGGGAACTTAATCCGCCAGCCGGACCGGGATCTGTCTGATCGAGGACTATTACAATACATATCATGTAAATATGATTTTATCAGGGACCTCGTATATAATTGATATGGTTACATGATTATAAAATGAATATGAAGCATTATGAATATCAAATTGTATTAACATAAAAATTAAGCAATCGTTAACATAGAATACAACAAGAAAAACAAAACATCCTTACTTCGTAATACAAATAGAATTTCAGTAAAAATGAAAATTGAATTTCGTTGAAAAGAGTGTGAGTAAAATTTTAAAGCTGAAATAATGAAATTTGTCACTGCTTATATACTATTTTTGTGTCTGTGTGCGACCAATAGGCGATTTTTTGCCATTTTTTGGGCTTTTTAATTATTTTATTAATTTAAATTATTTTTATAATTTTTTATACATTTTTCTTTATTTTTTGATATATGAATATTTGTTATTGGATTTCATTTTTTATTATTATTATCTTACAATATTATTTTTTAACCCCGATATTTTGTTTTCTGGTCGCCTCTTCTGCCTGTGTTTTTTCTAAACATTATTTTGCAAGGTTTTGGCAGTTTATTTCTTTTCTCGTATGTTTCTATCTGCAGCTGTGGGCGTTTTACGGATTTTAATTAATGATTTGTTTTTATTTAATTTTGTTATGTTTTTAATTTGTTTTAGTTAATATGTTTTATTTCATTTTTGTTCTCTTCTTGCGGTGCATGCCTATGTGCAGTGACCATATTCCATATTTTTCATTTTTATCTTTTTGTTTTACAGTTTGTTCGTAATTTTTTGTTTTAATTTTGGCTCTAAGCCCAACACAATGATAATGCTAGTAACAATAATAGGGAGCATTGTAGTTATAATAGTGGTGGGTTACAGGGTTTCAAATCTTGCTCATCTTCCTGGCGACCCTAGTAACGCCATACAAAATGATGCTACTCCACTTGGCACCCGTTGCTAAGCAACGTTGGAAATGTGTTCAAGTGGTGGATCGTCCGCAAAAATTGAATACCATTGGCTAGTACTGTAATTGCTCGGACAAACCTCGGGTTCACGAGCTGTCGATAGAAGACCTATGCTCGCTTTGCTCTGTCCCTCATAAATAATTGTTCATGGTTAGTGCTTAATTGCCTGTGGAAAACTGAGACGTAATAGGGTTACTTATGACCGTATTGGTATGCAATTTTAAAAGAAAACGACTCCACTAAGGTTAAACTACTCTATTAATCAAATCACATGATAAATATCTATGGTTTGGCATGTTGGAGTTGAGCTGCTCGACGTCGGGCACGTTCCTTGCGTCCCGGTCGACGATTGTTGGTGGCGGTGGGTTGCTCTGCTGTCTTAACTGCTGGTTGTGGCATTTGAGTTGGGGCGAAGATGAGCGGGTAGGTGACCGCTTCACCTTCTCGGCATACAGCTAGTGCGACTTCTAACCCCCTGACCTGTGTTCGCAAACTCCGATTGAGCTGGCGTTCCTCGGCCAGCCTTTTTGAGCTGCGGTAAGTCGTTGGTATAGGACTTTGGTTCGTTTAGGATCTAAGCACGTCGCTTTGATCTGTTGCATTTCACGGGTTAGTTGTAGGACTTGATTAAGTAATTCGGCATTCGCCTGTCTCGCGCGATCTAATTCTGTCTGCAAGATCCGTAGAGAAGCCATTACTGAAATTAAGGGGATTTTTACTCGTCAATTTATAGTCAGCTAAATATTTTAAAAAATCTTTCAAACAACTCAACATTCATTTTCAGCTAAATACGAAAAGAAATTCACACGGTTCTAATTTTTATTGCTATTTAATCACTATGATGTCTCGTTCGTCAGTTTATTCGTCCGGGCAGAATCTTTCTAGGCTTCTTTTGAGAGCCTCTACTGTGTATGGACGCCTAGTGTCCCGAATCGGACAAAGTGGATGGGCGACGGCGATCCGCCCAGCAAGGATGTCATCCAGCACATCTGCAAGGTACATCCTTGCCTTGACTACTTGTAAGTCCACCTGCTCCTGCACCCGCTCCCAATGGGTGAGGAGCTCCTGCGCATGTGCGAAGATTTCAGCGGCTGGGTATTCTTGTCTTACTGGTTCGAGAGGGTCTCTACTCGGATCTCGTGCTTTCCGAGGAATAGAATATGGCCACTGTGACCGGGGTCTTGCTATTTCGTCGGTGGATCGTAACAGCATTCTTGAGCGTCTCTTTCCCGTTGACTGAGAGGTGATCGGATTTGTGGACATGTTCTGTAACAATTGAGATTTAAACTATGAATAATAACAGTGTGGGGAATAGGGCCTTTACTATATTAGTTAAAGAGAGTTTAGGTGGGTCAAGGTTTGGTGCATTTAGCGACTGACATTGAGGTTTTCCTAGGCTCGATTTATCTGTGATGAATAAACCCACACTCAAAACAATTTAGTGTAAAGAAGGGTCACTATTTTGTGAAATTCGTAGGATCATCATTTAGAAGGTATTAGTTTAAATCTTGCTGTTTGTATGTTATTGTTAATTTTAATTTGTTTCTGGTTGAAGTATTTTTTAGGACCCTGATGGTTTATAATTTTTTGAATTTAATTCGAGTGACTTGAGAATTCGGAATTTATAAAATAAACAAATTTCTAAAATTGACTTGAGCTTAAAATATCGGTCACTGCTGTGTTTATTTTATCGACCGGACGGCGTGCATGAATTAATTAATTCGAGACGTAAATTGAGCCGCCTAACGAATTCCATCCGTCTCGGAATTTTAACGGTCTCTCTCAGAAAATTCGGTGTATGAGCATGTTCGTCATTCGTCGTCGTGTTTGGGGATCCCATAATTTTTGGAATTTATTCGCTCTCTCGGATGGGGTTTTTCTCCGATAATTGTGATATCATTTTATCTTCCTCATGGAAAAGTGGATGGAGAAACTATTCGCGTTATTTCAAAAATACAATTACTCGGGTCGAGACTTATCTATTCATTCTCAGATATCCAGTGGTTGTTACATTCGTCTTGCTACTCAATTTGATCGTATTTGGTTCAATTCCCCCCCCTATTCCTTCGATTTATGTTAAACCCTCTCTGTCAAATCCATCATTTATTAGTCGTCAAAGATTTCAATTAATTTATGATTCGGATTTATTGGTACATTTTTAAATCAAACTACGTCACAGCCCTAACTTGTCGAATCTTATCTAATTTAATGTTCCAATTTTATTGTTAATTCGAATTGATTGTTTTCATTTATTCCACTATACTATTGGATTTTAATTATTGATCGTAGCTTTTATTTATCTCACCGACCATGATCTCGATTTGGGGTTAATCCTATAACCTAGTAGGTACGGTTTTTATTTTTTATAATTGTTTAACAAATAAAATTTGATTTTTGTCTCAGTTATCTACTTTACTTACTTTATCAACAAGATTTTTATTTTCATTAATCAAAAATTTTATTTAATTTTTTCTTATAACAATGTTTTATTCTTTAGTAAACTTTACCAATTACAATCAAGATTTTCTTTTATATCATATTAAATCGTTTTTACCGTTGAGATTTATTTTCATATTAACCATAATTTTATTTAATTCATTTTATTTCTTATTAATCCTAATTTCATTAAATTCATTTTTCATAATTTCATTTTATTTCATACTAATCCTAGCTTTATTTGATTTCTTTCATTTCCTATTGATCAGAACTCCATTGGAATTCGTTTTATATCTTTACTAAATTTCTTTCATTTCCTTTCAATCATAACCTTATTCATTTTATGAATCATAACTTTATTGAATTCATTTTATCAATCATGACTTCCTCAAATTCATCTTAATCGTAACTTTATTCGTTTTTATTTCATCCTAACTTTGTTAAATTTACTTTATTTCTATTAACCATATCTTTATTAAATTCATTTTACTTCTATTGATAATATGTTTATTAAATTCATTCTATTAATAATATCTTTATTAAATACATTTTACTTCTATTAATAATATCTTTATTAAATACATTTTACTCCTATTAATAATATCTTTATTAAATTCATACAGAAGTGGTTACATCAGCAATTTCAATTTACGTTACCCCCGTACCCTTTTTCCTTTAATTGATCTTAAGGCATAGTATGTTTATATTATAGTTATTGAGTGCCCACTGGACTACTCGGTGTGGTGATTTTAAGCCCGTTTTGTAGATAGATTTTTAGGTCGATTTTACAGAAATTGAGAACGAAGGAAGCAGCCAGAAGGCTTCTTCCTTATTCCCGCTCAGGCTATAGGATAATATTTACATCCGACCGGCTGCGTTGCGCACGCTGAGTCTTCAACCGGGTGCATATCATCTGGCGATTTCAACGCACTTCATGCATCTGCACTATGTTTGATTTACTACTTGCGTGATGTTTCGGCCCTGTGGCCGAAAAATTTCGACATTAACGGTTTATACATTTATAAACGAATATATAGATTAAGTTATTCATATCAATAAAATTTATTAAACATAAAAGACAAATTACCCCTTTGAGGCCCATTCAATAACATCAAAATAAAATCGACCATAAAATAAGCATAAATAACCTCTTCCCCAAACATCGACGGCGGCAGAGGCTCCAAAAATGAGTGCAAGGTCGTGATAGTTGGAAAGAGGTTCAACAATAACTGGTTCTCACTAAAAAGTTTCGATTGAATACACTTAGTTGATAATGATTGAAATCTTCAAAGACGATTCTACAGTTTTAAAAAGGTTCTCTTTGAAAAATAAGTTTTAAGTAGCTTCCAAAGAAGTTCTGGAAAAATGTGTGTTTCCGAAAACGATTAAGGTTTTTAAGAAAATTTCACCAATTCGAAAAAAATGGTTGTTAATGTGAAAATGGATCAGTATTTATACCTAATTGTGTGACGTGTAGAATTTGATGGGCAGTAAAAACAATTCGACCTTGTTATTTTCTAGCAAATTCCTATTATTAATTAATTTCTTGATTTATTTTTATAAGATTTTTTATTTATAGTTTTTTTTGAATTATTGCCTATCAATTTCAATTAAATTCCACTTTAATGAACTTTAATTGATTTTCTAATTTCGTCCGAATTTGTCCTGTTTTCTTGTTGTAGTTTTTGTAGGTATCGTGCAGATCTTGGTGGCATTTGTTAATTATTTATTTTTATTTTTAGGTTTATTATTTATATTAATTCTTTATTCCTTCCAGATTTTTTAGGGTTTATTTTGGTGTTTTTTATTATGTTTTATTTTAAGATTGGCGTGTTGTATCTGCCGTGTGTGTTTCTGATCATTTAACACTTATCAAGGCCGTTATGTTCTGGCCCACATAAACTCGGGGGTCGTAACATTGCGACCCCGCAATTCAATTGAATTTCCAAAATGATACATACATTTTTAACATCCCAAAATGTCATGAAAAAGTTTCTAAGCGGTAAAGGTTAATCCAAAATCAAGGTAAGATGGACTGTAAGGTCCGGTGCTACAATACATAATCAAAATTGATAGTTTAGTTTTTTATATGCAATTCAACGTTTTATCAGTTCGAATCATTATAAGATCAGGTAAAGTTGGTAAATTCCAGTTACAAATCAAGTAAATTTGTTCGAGTTAGAAAAATCAGTTCAAATCAATGTTCGGATTATTGTACACTCAATTGTACTTGTTTTCGAATGATCGCTGACGGCTTGGGTTTCGCCTTTCCGAGCTGGCTTTGATCTTGAAGAGGTGATTGATGGAAATCTGGCGAGAGTCCTTGTTATTTAAGTTGGGTTTGGTAGTTTTCGCATTTGGGTGAACATTCTTCGACCTTTTGGATTCTGGGGATTCTGCCTTTGCTTGTTGTTTTGTTAGGCCGAGGATAGACAACATATATCAGATATTGACGTTAGATGTTATAACTAATTCGGTAGTATTAGTTCGATTGATAGAATTGTCATTGCATGGGGTTCTTTCTTTTGTTTGTTTCCTTGCTGCTTTGATTGATAGGACCGGCGTCTTTTTGAATTTCTTGAATTATTTTATATTGGAGTTTCTTTGGCTTTTCTTTGAATTTTATGATATTTTTCTAGGGTTTTCTTTATCTCTCGGTTTTTCCATGTTTTATATCAGCTATCTCAATTCATTATTTTTTAGTAAGGGTTTGTACCATTGTTGGGTTTTCTCGATATTCTGTTTTACTCGCTTACGTTTTCTTTTGGGGCATTGTATCATTGCAGGTTTATTTTTGACATTCCTCATTATTGGGGTTAGCTACAATTTCTTTAAAAATCGGCACAGGTGGTGTCCCTTCAATTCTGAAGGGTTGGGATTTCTCGATTTTTCTACGGGTTCTCAGTATGGCTGCATTCTCACCTAAATTATCACATATTATACCCACCAGGTTTGGGTTCATAACTTCTAGTTTCACAAATACATACTCAATTATATTTATTTAACAGGATTTTAGTTTCGTTTTTACAGTGGAGTAGCCCTTTTTTACTCTTTCTCCTTTCTGGGGTTGAGTGTATACGCGCACTCCTCCTTTAGTTTTTATTTTCTGAGAATCTCCTTATCAGGACTTGGGCTTTTTATCAATCGCCGTTAGTTTTGAGTTCTTTTATTCGCTCTTGGTTTTCCTGATTATTCCTTTGCTGCTTTTTTATTTTATCGAAGATTTACTTTCTTTCCTTGGCTTTCTTTTTAAGTGACGTTATGATTTATCGTTTAGGCTGTTTGCTCTTCCGCTTTCGTCTCGCTTCCTGGAAGCTGTTTTGTTAGCCGTTTTAATCTCATGCTTGAGCTTGTTGTGGCTTCTCTTTTATTCTCTGGCTTCCTTTACAACTGTCTTCTAGTTGTAATTACATATCTTCTGTTCGCTCCTTTCTACTATCTCGTCATTCGTTCTCTTGGTTTTCCATAACTTCCAGGATTATCGAGTCTTTATTTCTGGCTAATTCTCGTCTCAATCGTTCATTTCTGCTCCTTTGATTTCTGTTCTTCTCCATGCTAAGTGTTAGTTTCGTTTTATCATATTGTTAGGTTGTTGATGTATAACTGATGGTTTAGGTCCCGGGCGATTTTCTAACTTGTCTCCAACCTAATTCTTGCGCATTCTTTTCTCTTTCGGCTCTCCATCTTTACTGTAATATCTCAGTGGTGCTTGCTCCCCGATTGGTTCTGACTAATTGAATTGGGGCTTGGTGCATATTCTCCGTCTTCTGGATTCATTTGGATTCTTACTTCGTTCAAATTCATGGTAAATATACATCGATGTACGCATGTTTTTGGTTTTTTATCCGGTTTTTATTATTCTTTATTAATCTTTTTACACCTTTTTACAATGTTTCCTGCTTTGATTTTACACTATCAGTTTCGTCCCCGTCTCCCCGAATCTTCATCCGGTTCGGCGGTAGCTTGATAGGATTTCCGTCGGATAAACGCATAGAGCAGGACTGGTGGTCGGTTTTGCAAGGTATTTTTATCCTCTTCAGCGTACGACGTTTGATATTTGTATCTCTTCGTCTAAGAGATAGGGCAAGATATTCCGTATTTCTTGTTTAAGCTCTTCCTACCTTGTATTTCTAATCGGTGCGTGTTTTCCAACGGCTTTTAACTTTGATCTCTGTCCTCAAGTTCTGTTCATTTTCCTCATAGTGAAAACTTGCGTTATTGCTTTTAATATCTGCTTCAAACTTTTCTTTCAACTGCCTGACTTCGAGTTGATTGTCTCAAACTGAATTTCTAAATACTGCAAAATCCTCCGGTGTCCATTCACGATCCTGCTTGGATTCTGTTATCTCTCCGTTTAATTGTTGGTTTTGCCGTCTTTCCATCAGTTAGTTGATTTCTCGTTCTCTGCTGCTCTCTATGTCCATATCGTTAGATTGGTTTGCTATTCTTTTCGTGTCCTCCTGAGCCTTCTTATTGTGCTTGTCCTATTTTTATTCCGAAAATTCTAGGTTTTGACGCTCCCTCGTTTAGGTTCCTCCGATTGTTTCTTCTTGCACTTCGACTTGTTCCCAAAGCTCGCCAACTTCCGTATTTAGCTATCCTTGTTGGGTAACAGTCTTATCTCTTTCTGGCTTCTTGAAAGTGCTCTTCCATTTTTTTGTCTCTTTTTATTGCTTTTTTCTTGATCCCCGTTTTCCATTGTGTTTTGTCTCTTCGGTGAGCTTCGTCTACTCGGTTGCATTCTTTTACCTAGTTGTTTTGATACTCAACTTTTGGCTCTAACTTCAGCTATATTAGCTAGATGTTTTGGCGTTGCGTCTTCAAATATTCTACACTCTATTCGCCAATTTTCTTGCTGATCGGTTATCTGAGTCAGCATTCTTTTCTTGTCTATCGTCTCTGGGCCCTCTAACTTTCTTCATGGTTTGGCCCTTGATTTCTCAAGCTTGTGACTTCCTCTTTCCCATTTTCCATTTGCTTTGTAATGCTCTTGTTCATCTTCCTTCTTCCGGCTATTTGTTGGATATATGTCTAATTCGTGCTTCGCAATTGCTTCTTGACTGTTCTTCGCTGTCTTCTGTCGCATCTGGCTTTCGCAATGGAGTGCTGTCGTTTTGCCCATTCTTGGCTTGTTCCAAATAGGGTTCTCTTTGTCTTACTCTATTCGGTTATTGGGTGGCTAATTTTGCCCAATTTACCTCGCCTTGCATTTGTTGAATATCTTTATCGTTTCGTCTCCTTCCTCTCGTAAATCCTGCTTCTTTATTTTTATCAGCTCTCGCAATCTTTCGATTTCATTTTGTTGATCTGCTTCTCTTGCTCTAGAGTTCGTATCTCTTTCCTTTGATTTCTGATTCTAGTTGGTTCTGCATAATTCCGTTCATCAATTTTCTTCTCGTTCTTGGTACTTTTCTCTTTTTCCCTTCGCGATAGATTATTTTTGTTCTAGTTGTTGTTTCCAACTTCTCTTTCACATTTTCGTTTTTGGCGTCTCTTGTGGCTAATTCTTCTCTGTGATTAATAGCATTTTCTTTTAATTGCAGCGTCCTTTGTTTCCCTTAAATTTCTACCATCCTCCATTTATTACTTTTATTGACTCCTGGTTGACTTTGATTGCTGATTTCGTCTCTTCAGCTTCTTTTAGCAATTTCTTTTGTCTCATTTGGATTCATAATTGTTCTAAATATTAATAATCGGTTTATCTCTCTTTTACACTCCATCTCTAATTTTATCATTAATTTACATCGATCTCCGTATTTTTGTGGTTTTTGAGTTTTAATAATTTTTTGTTTTTCGTTTATCCCCTATTTCAAACTTTTTAGCACAATTGTTTTCCCCTTTTTTTAATTACTGATCAGCGAAACGGAATCTTGATCCGCCCGTTGGATCGGCTTTCTACCCATACTGGGCATGCCGA